>CM075994.1:7815204-7885418 GCA_038087875.1 Malacoraja senta
AAACCTAGATTTTCAGAAAGCCTTTGATAAGGTGCCACATGGGAGGCTGCTAAGGATGATGAGAGCCCATGGTATCAAACGGCAGATACTAGCATGGACAGCAGGTTGGCCGGATGGCAAAAGGCAAAGAGTGGCAATAAAGGGGGCCTTTTCTGGTTGGCTGCCAGTGGCTGGCAGATTTCCGCAGGGCTCAGTGTTGGGGCCACTGGTCTCCACGTTTTTTATTAATGGGGATTGAAGGCTTTGTGGCCAAGTTTGCGGATGATAAGAAAATAGGTGGAGGGGCAGGTAGAGTAGAGAAAGCAGGGACTCTGCGGAAGGACTTGGATAGGTCGGGAGAGAGGGCAGAGAAGTGGCAGATGGAATATAGTGTGGCAAAGTGTGGAGTCATGCATTTTGGTAGTAGGAATAAAGGTGTAGATCATTTTTTAAATGAATCCAGAAATTGGTGGTGGAAAGGGACTTGGGAGTGCTGGCGCAGGATTCCCAAAAGGCGAATCTGCAAATCAAATCAGTAGTAAAGAAAGCAAACGCAAGCATTTATTTCGAGAGGGTTTATTTACAAAAACAGGGATGTAATGCTAAAGCTCTATAAGGCACTGGTCAGGCCACATTTGGAATATTGTGAGCAATTTTGGGCACCATATCTGAAGAAGGATGTGCTGCCTCAGGAGAGGGTCTAGAGGAGGTTTACAAGAATGAGGGGGGACATTGAAACGTATGGAATAGTGAAAGGCTTGGATAGAATGGATGTGGAGAGGATGTTTCCACTAGTGGGAGAGTCTCGGACTAGAGGACATAGACTCAGAATTAAAGAAATGTATTTTAGGAAGGAGAAAAGGAGAAATTTATTTAGTCAGAGGGTGGTGAATCTGTGAAATACTTTGCCACAGAAGGTGTTAGAGGTTATGGGGAGAAGGCAGGAGAATGGAGTTAGGAGGGAGAGATAGATCAGCCATGATTGAATGGCGGAGTAGACTTGATGGGCCAAATGGCCTAATTCTAATACTATCTTTAATATGATTTATGATCTTATGTTTATATGTATGTATGTAAATGTAGTTGATAACTGGTGATCAATGGTCGGCATGGACAGAAGTTCTTGTTTCTGTGCTGGTCTCAACACGTATATAAAAGGAATTCCTTGTGGCATGAAAAAATAGGGAACTATTGGCTTCAGAATTGCAAAGATCACCATGAACCTGCCCACAGGAACACACAGCATCGAGCATAGTACAATGAACAGTGCAGCGAAGGATCAAACCCTTTAGCGCACAATGTGCAGCTGAACATAAAGCATAGATAAACTAAGCTGTCAACCATGTCCCCCCATTCTCTTCATCTTCACATGCCTGTAAAAACTTTTAAAATGTCACAATTGTTTCTGTTTCCACAATCCCCCTGTCGACAAATTCCAGGCACCGACATCCTGCACATCTCCTTTGAACTTTCCCCCTCATGACCTTAAAGCTGTGCTCTCTAGACTTTAACATTTCCATCCTGGGAAAAAGTTTCTCACTGTCTACCCTATGTCTTTCATAATTTTATATTTCTATCAGGTCGTTCCTCAGCTTTTGGCACTCTAAAGAGTACAATCCAAATTTGTCCAACCACTCCTTATTGCTAATACGCTCCAATCCAGGCAGCATCTTTATAAATTACAACACATGATAGTATTTCAAATGTATCTACACGAAGATCAAGACATAAATCTGGTGCTGTAGCCAGTTCAGCGTCAAGGGCCTCTGCTCAAATGGAAGTCAAAGCTGATTTAGTCGCTCTCTCAATACAAGCGGATGCCTTGGAGAAGAAACATGAGATTGATCGACAAGAAGAACAGCTGAGAGAACAAGAAGAACAGCTGAGAAGACAAGAAGAATAGCTGGAATTAGCCACAAAGTTGCCGGTTGCCAAATCAAAGAAGGAGATAATGGAAAGTCAGGGTTCAAGATGCGGCTCAAGAATATCTCAGAAGAGTTCCTTAGTCCAAGAAGGAGCTGCTAAGCTGAAAGCAACAGCTAAATCAAATCTACAGCCAGAGGATATCTGGCCTCGTGACTCAGAACTAGCACGGAGCCAGTAGATGGGCGATAAAACTTCATCTCAGCAACTGGGTGCTAGACCAAAACAAATTACTTATGGGGCGTCTGTCGAGACTCGGGACAAACCAGCAACTCAGTACCCTTTTCAGAGGCCTAATACACAGGCTCGAGCAAGCCAACATTGGCAGATGCCTGCGTATCATCCATTTGTGCCCAGTCAGGGACAAACAACTAGTCATAGGAGTCTTGACAAAACTTACTCAGACCAGTATTCTTTTCAGCGGCCTGTTTATCATCCGTCTGCGACAAACCAAGGATCTCAAGGTGAATTCTATGAATTGGTGAGGAATCAAATGGAAATCAGCAAGCTCATATCTCAACAAAATCTCTCTTCCACCCTACCACCAATAGAAATTCCTAGATATGATGGTGATCCTTTGCTGTATGAAGCTTTCATAATGGTGTTTCACGAAGGAGTAGAGATGAAAACTACTGATGAAAAAGAGCGCTTACGATTTCTAGTGCATTACGCAAGCAGACATGCAAAGGTGCTTGTGGAAAGTTGTCTAAATAGGCCTGGAGGCCAAGGCTATCGAGAGGCAAAAGGGTTGCTTGAAGAACGTTATGGTAATGAACAGAGGATTGCTAACGCATACATGAAGAAGGCCTATGCCTAGAAAGATATCACGTCAGAAGATGTGGAGGCATTAAGTGAGTTTGCGATATTTCTTAGAAGTTGTTGTAGCTCGAAATCTCGACCACATGGATGAAACGAATGTTGTTAGTAAGTGGGGAGATGGGGCAAGCCAGACAATGGAAGTGGAGAATCGAGAAGCCATGTTGCTTGACCTGGTGGCTTTCTTAGAAAGGGAAGTACGGTTCATGTTAAATCCACGCCATGGAAATATTCAAGATCCTAAACAAGCAACTGCTAAAGGTTCTACCTTTATAAAAACAAAAGGAACATCAGGACCTAAGGAAGGCAGTTTTGTTACCGCTATAATACCTGTGGAAATGACAGGAGGAATGAAAGGAGATGTACCTACTATCAAGCAAAAAGGATTTTGTTTGTTATGTGATGAGGTTGGTCACACCATGAGGTGGTGTCGAAGAATCAAGAAGAAGGAATATAAAGAAAAGATGGATATCTTAAAGGAGAAGGGAATCTGTTTTGGATGTTTGAAAAAAGGACACATGGTTAAAGACTGTAAGAGAACTATAGCTTGTGATAAGTGCAAGCAAGATCATCCTGGAAGCACTTCACACTGAGCAGAAGAAGTCGGAGCAAATAGAACAGATGTAGAAGTCAGCTACTAATGATGCTGTCACCTCACCTCAGATAACTGCCCATACTGTATCTTCTCTATCTTACCAGTACAGTTAAGGCTCTGTCCCACGGGTTTGCGGTCACTGGCGGTGAAGCGCGGCATCGCCGGAAGAGGGGACCGCACGGCAACCACGAGAGCGGCGCACGGATGCTGCGCGGGGGCCGAGTGATCTCCGTACGGCCGGTTCCACGAGCTTGCGGCGTCGGGTGATGACGTCATCGCGCAACGCGACGCGCTACGCGATGATGTCTTTCGGATCGCGGGGCTGTGGCGGCGGCCGTGCCGCACACGTGCCTCACTGGCAGCGGCTGTGGCGGTGAAAGTTCGACTCACGCCGCTCGTGCCGCACTGGCGGCGGCTGTGGCGGTGACCGTGCCGTACTCGTGCCTCACTGGCGGCGGCTGTGCGGTAGGAAAATATTTTTAGACATTGTTGACTTTTTGTGAGCACCGCGCGGTGTTGGGACCAACGCCGCACGGCCCCGGCAGTGTGCGTTTGACCGAACCCGCGGTCTCTGGCGGTCCACGAGCGGTAGATACTTCCTGTTTCACCGCCAATGACCGCAGACTCATGAGACAGGCCTTTTAAGGAACAGCAAGGGGAATACAGTGTTGCAAACATATGCATTTTTGGATCATGGAAGTGTTAAAGAAGGAACTGCAGATGCTGGAAAATCGAAGGTACACAAAAATGCTGGAGAAACTCAGTGGATGCAGCAGCATCTATGGAGCGAAGGAAATAGGCAACGTTTCGGGCCGAAACGGTCTGAAGAAGGGTTTCAGCCCGAAACTTTGCCTATTTCCTTCGCTCCATAGATGCTGCTGCACCCGCTGAGTTTCTCCAGCATTTTTGTGTACCTTTGGATCATGGAAGTTTGGCTACCTTTTGTACAGAAAGCTTGATGAGAAGGCTGGACATTACAGGAAAAGAGGTTAAGATTCTATTGCGTACCATGGATGAGGAGAAATCCTGCGATAGTCATTACATTACAAGTATGGAAATATCTAGTCTGAAAGAAGATTTTTATAACAATATCTGAGGTGTTCACACATGAGACCATGCCTGTTTGTCATCAAAATATACCCAGACATGAGGACTCAAAACAATGGCCTTACTTGAAGGATGTCAAGATACCTAAAATAAATTCTGGTATCGACCTACTTAACGAATGCTTTGAAGGCGTTGGAACGTATACAGACCGTAAGGAGCCAAGGGGATGGACCGTTTGCTGTGAAAACCCTACTAGGATGGGTTATCTATGGCTCCTTGTGAAGGGACAACGAAAGCAGGAACCAGAAGAACTACTCTGCTGCTGCTGTTAATCAAATATCTACTGGTAAATTAGAAAAGCTATTGATCAAGCAATACAATCATGACTTCAATGAAAGAACTAGTAAGGAATCTGAAGAAATGTCCAGGGAAGAGTTAAAGTTCTTGGATATTATGAACTACTCAGTCAAGATGATACACGGACACTATTGTCTAGACTTACCTTTCAAACAAGAAAGTGTTAGTCTGCCGAATAATCATTGTATGGCAGAGCAACGCACCCAGAATCCGAAACGCAAGTTTGGCAAGAATATGAAATTTCATGAGGAATATACGTTTCCTAAAGGTTATGATTGGCAATGATTATGCCAAAATGGTACCAACAAGCCAACTAAATCGAAGTGACGGAGAGCTTTGGTACATTACGCACCATGAGGTGTATCACTCGAAGAAAGGGACCTTAAGGGTGGTCTTTGACTGTGCTGCAGTCTTCAAAGGAACAAATTGTCAACTACTGCAAGGTCCAGACCTTACTAACTCACTCATTGGAGTTCTTATTACATTCAGACAAGAACCAATTGCTTTGATGGCTGATATTAAAGTGATGTTTCATCAAGTCAAAGTATCAGAAAAACACATTGACTACTTGCGATTCTTATGGTGGCCTGGTGGTGATGCACAACAAGATCTCGTTAAATACCGGATGAAGGTACATCTCTTTGGAGCAGTGTCATCACCAAGTTGTGCGAACTTTGCATTAAGGAAGACTGCCAAGGACAATAAAGCTCACTTTCAAGAAGAAGTGACAAATACAGTAAAGAACAACTTCTATGTGGACGATTGTTTAAAATCTATGTCTACAGAAGAGGAAGCAACTCAAATGGTAAAACATCTGACTTCCCTCAGCCATAAGGGAGGATTCATGCTATCCAAGTGGATCAGCAACAGCCGTGTTGTTTGGAAAGCATTCCACCAGATGATAGA
Source organism: Malacoraja senta (assembly GCA_038087875.1). NCBI lineage: Eukaryota > Metazoa > Chordata > Chondrichthyes > Rajiformes > Rajidae > Malacoraja > Malacoraja senta. Next base: position 7,820,828 of record CM075994.1, read on the forward strand.
GCCAAGGAGACCAGGGAGTTGGATTTGGACAAAGACAATCTGCCAATGGAAAGAGCACTGGGATTGCACTGGTGCGTTGAAACAGATGTGTTCAAGTTCAGAATCTCGATTCAAGAGCGACCATGTACTAGAAGGGGTATCCTATCCGTGATTGGTTCTGTTTACAACCTTTTGGGATTTCTTGCACCATTTACACTGCCAGCCAAGTTGATTTTGCAGGATCTTTGTTAGGAAAAACTTGGATGAGATGAGAGTATAACGCAAACTTCCTCTTGTCGATGGATAGAATGGTTAGCAGATCTTAACAAGTTCTCGGAATTCAAAGTGGACCGGTGCATGAAACCTACAAGCTTTGGTAAGATCAGAAGTGCACAGCTGCATCATTTCTCAGATGCCAGTGAAAGTGGCTACGGTACTGGAAAATGATGACAATGAAGTATATGTTGCATTCTTAATGGGAAAGGCCGGAGTGGCACCATTGAAGCAAATGACAATTCCCAGAATGGAACTTACTGCCGCAGTCTTAGCTGTTAAAATTGACATAATGCTGCAAAAAGAACTACAGCTTCAACTGGAAGAATCTATCTTCTGGATTGATAGTACTACGGTGCTTAAATATTTCAACAATGAGAACAAACATTTTTTGACATTTGTAACAAACAGAATCTCTTTTGTATTGGGAGCTACTAATGTTTCACAATGGAAATATGTTAACACAAAGGAAAATCCTGCGGATGAAGCTTCCAGAGGACTAACAGTAGACCGCTTCGTAAGCAACAAGAGATGGATCAATGGACCGGAGTTGCTCTGTAAGCCAGACAGAGAATGGCCAAAGCTTGAGCTGGGAAATCTCTGCTAATGATCTGGAAATTAAACAAAACATCACAGTGAACGTTATTGCTAAAAATCTATTATTCTCTCAAAGGACTTTCACATATCAACATTATTGTTACGACATATCCATGAGTTGATCGGACATGGAGGAAGAAATTTCATGCTGTCAAAACTTTGGACTTTTGCGCTTTGGACTATATACTGGGTATTATGCCAGACGTTAAGGGTTTGGTGCGTACAGTACGACTTCAGACTAAGAACGATGTTTTAATAAGACCAATAACCAAGTTATGCTTGCTTCTAGAAGGCGAAGGTGAAGATGGAAGAATCTCTAAAGTAGACTGAATACCAATATATAATGCATGTTATTATTATTTTTTTTTAATATATGTTAAGCTTTTATAGCTCCTTTTTTAATGTCTATTAGTAATTGCCATTATATTCTCAGAACAATTAGGGCCGGGATGTAGTATCCATTTAGCTTAACTCAGTATGTTATAACTATAACGAGTTACCTTTAAATTGTATCTGCCTGTAATTATGTGGGTGGGATTTATACGTAGTCTGAGGCGTGTTTGCGGCTGGGATTCTTGTGCAGACTCCCTAGTAGTTAGTTTAGTTTGAAGAAGCATGGGGGAGAGGTCACAGCTTTTGACCATGCATGAGTTTGACCACGAGTAAGATCAAAATGTACTAATACAAGAAGAGGTTTGGATGAATATCTTACTGTTTTTACTACTACAATAAAGAAACTATTAATTAAGAGACTGTTTGAAAGATTTATTTTTCGACTGCATTGAATGTCTCTTGGAGAGCTCGTGAGTGCGTTTTGATTATCTCCTGAACCCCTGTCTTCAATCTTAGTGACTAAAGGAAAGATTCCTTGAACGATATGAAAATCTGTCACTATAACTATCTTGCCTGACATGGTCCAAAATTGCTGCAAATGCTTACTAATAACAAAATATTCTATGAATTTAGGACTGGTGTCCTACGAATGCTCTTAATAAAATGCTCTCAAAAGCCCAGAAAATAATTAAGTAAAATTGCAATCTCACTCATGAAAGTAATGAATTATTTTTAATACCTTCTCTTGCCTTCTGTCTCCTGTCACTCATATTTTGCCCATCATTTGCAATTGTTACAAGAACTACAAACAGAACCATTGACGCAGACATGCATATATCCAGGGTCAGCTGGGCCCCATATTTGTTTCTGTATTGATTTTCAGAAATTTGAAATCCATTAGTTACAGCAACCCACCAGAGAATTAATGTCTGTACTTATTTGTTCTTCCTGCATTAACCAGAATAAATGAATCATAATTACCTCCAGGAAATTAACTACTTTGTCTCTGTGATGTTAATCTTAATGTCACATATCTGCATCTTGATTGAACAAAGCTTTAAAATGAATTTTTTGAGTAAATATTCAAATCTAATGCATAGAGATAAGGATATTTTGAAGATATTTAATCACAATCCAACTGGGTAATTCCGCTCTGGCAAAGATTACCTTTCTATATTAGTTATTATTGTAGGGCTAATAATAGAAAGCATACAATATTTGTTCATGAAATCAGTACTGATTTGTGAACTTTAAATATTTAATTTTCCTCTCTGGTCCCAGAAATAGAAGTTGTAACATTTACACTACCCCATTTACAGATGAAACTCCCTGCCCTTAAATATGGGCAAGGAACAAAAGATTCCACCCTATTGTAGGCAGGTCGAATTCAAATATATTAACATCATTGATGTACAGAGAAATCCTGTGGTCCAAACACGTGTTTCCTTGAAAATGGCAACATAAGTAGAGGGGTAATGAAGGGATATGCTATACTTTACTCTGACCTTAGGAAGCATGCCATATGTATTCGTCAACACCCTATCCATCTTTGTTGTCACTTTCATACTACTATGAACTTGGACCTTTAGGTTCTCTATTCATCAACATTCCTTAGCGCCTTAACAGTTATTGTACATATCCATTCCAATATGTGTCTCTTTCTATTTTCTAAAGAAAATGGAAACTGGCCCTTGAACTCACCAAGTCCACGCCAACCATCGATCACCCGTTTGCACTAGTTCTATGTTATCCCACAATCGCATCCACTTCCTGCACACTTGGGGCAATTTACAGTGGCCAATTAACGTAAAAACCCACACCTTTTTGGAATGTGCCGGAGCACCCGGACGAAAACCATGTGGTCACAGGGAGAATGAGCAAACTGTGCAGACTGCACCGGAGGTGAGGATCAAACTCATATTTTTGGCACTGTAAGGCATCAGCTCTACCAGTTGCACACTGTATCGGGATGAAATTCCACCTGCTCTAAACTTTGGAAAAAGCACTTTGGAATAAGTATGTAGCTGAGTGTCATGCTGAAGCCCGTGAAGCCACTAAATCATGGGCTATGGCAGGTAGACCCTGTGTTTGAGTACAAGAACCTCACTAATGCAAGATATAAGTATGCTGTTCACTTTATCTGTAAAAATTAGCAAGCTATGAGGGCTGATTCCATGGTTAAGAAGCTGCTAAGTAACAATGATACTGATTTTTGGAAAGAAGTGAGAGCTCTTAACAGTTGCAAAACATCTCTACCATGCACTGTAGATGGAATCTCCGGAACAGCTAATATCGCGGAGTTATGGCAACAACATTATAGTACTTTATTCAACTGTGTCCGTGGTGATTTGCATAGGGTGGACAATATTGAGAGTAATGACTCAATGGTGATTATGTCACATGAGATGTATTATGGCATGAACAAGTTGTCCAACAACAAAGCAAGTGGCTTGAATCATATTTCTGATGAACATCTTAAGTATGCGAGTATGGAGCGAGGTGGAGGATAAATGCGTGGCTGAAGGACTGGTGCAGAAGGCAGGGATTCAAATTTCTGGATCATTGGGGCCTCTTTTGTGGAAGGTTCAACCTGTACAAAAAGGATGGGTTGCACTTGAACCTGAGGGGGACCGATATCCTGGCGGGGAGATCTGCAAAGGCTACTGGGAAGACTTTAAACTAGAATGGTTGGGGGGAGGGACTCAAATAGAGAATGCTCTTAGACAGTGTGTGAGGCAGGAGGCAGAGAAGGAAAGCACTCAGACCCAACATGTAGGGGGGAAAGAAGAAAACATAAACAGAGAATAAGAGGTGGTGGGGTTCTTAAATGGGTGAGCAGAGAAACAGAGGGGTGTAAAATGCGGGCGGAAGCAATAGGCAGCAAGGTGAAAAGTAAAAGTGGCAGGCAGACAAATCCAGGGCAAAAATCAAAAAGGGCCACTTTTCAACATAATTGTATAAGGGGTAAGAGCGTTGTAAAAACAAGCCTGAAGGCTTTGTGTCTCAATGCAAGGAGCATTCGTAATAAGGTGGATGAGTTGAACGTGCAGATAGCAATTAATGATTATGATATAGTTGGGATCACGGAGACATGGCTCCAGGGTGACCAAGGCTGGGAGCTGAACATCCAGGGATATTCAATATTCAGGAGGGATAGAGAGAAAGGAAAAGGAGGTGGGGTAGCGTTGCTGGTTAGAGAGGAGATTAACGCAGTGGAAAGGAAGGACATTAGCTTGGAGGATGTGGAATCGGTATGGGTAGAGCTGCGAAACACTAAGGGGCAGAAAACGCTGGTGGGTGTTGTGTACAGGCCACCTAGCAGTAGTAGTGAAGTTGGGGATGGCATCAAACAGGAAATTAGAAATGCGTGCAACAAAGGCAAAACAGTTATAATGGGTGACTTCAATCTACATATAGATTGGGTGAATCAAATTGGCAGGGGTGCTGAGGAAGAAGATTTCTTGGAATGTATGCGGGATAGTTATCTAAACCAACATGTAGAGGAACCAACGAGAGAGCAGGCTATTCTAGACTGGGTATTGAGTAATGAGGAAGGGTTAGTTAGCAGTCTTGTTGTGCGTGCCCCCTTGGGCAAGAGTGACCATAATATGGTTGAGTTCTTCATTAGGATGGAGAGTGACATTGTTAATTCAGAAACAACGGTTCTGAACTTAAAGAAAGGTAACTTTGAGGGTATGAGACGTGAATTGGCCAAGATTGACTGGCAATTAGTTCTAAAAGGGTTGACGGTGGATATGCAATGGAAGGCATTTAAAGACTGCATGGATGAACTACAAAAATTGTTCATCCCAGTTTGGCAAAAGAATAAATCAGGGAAGATAGTGCATCCGTGGATAACAAGGGAAATCAGGGATAGTATCAAAGCAAAAGATGATGCATACAAATTAGCCAGAAAAAGCAGCATACCAGAGGACTGGGAGAAATTCAGAGACTAACAGAGGAGGACAAAGGGCTTAATTAGGAAAGGGAAAATAGATTATGAAAGGAAACTGGCAGGGAACATAAAAACTGACTGCAAAAGTTTTTATAGATATGTGAAGAGAAAGAGATTAGTTAAAACAAATGTAGGTCCCTTGCAGTCAGAAACAGGTGAATTGATCATGGGGAACAAGGATATGGCAGACCAATTGAATAACTACTTTGGTTCCGTCTTCACTAAGGAAGACATAAATAATCTGCCGGAAATAGCAGGGGGCCGCGGGTCAAAGGAGATGGAGGAACTGAGTGAAATCCAGGTTAGTCGGGAAGTGGTGTTGGGTAAATTGAATGGATTAAAGGCCGATAAATCACCAGGGCCAGATAGGCTGCATCCCAGAGTACTTAAGGAAGTAGCTCCAGAAATAGTGGATGCATTAGTGATAATTTTTCAAAACTCTTTAGATTCTGGAGTAGTTCCTGAGGATTGGAGGGTAGCAAACGTAACCCCACTTTTTAAGAAGGGAGGGAGAGAGAAAACGGGGAATTACAGACCAGTTAGTCTAACATCGGTAGTGGGGAAACTGCTAGAGTCACTTATTAAAGATGGGATAGCAGCACATTTGGAAAGTGGTGAAATCATTGGACAAAGTCAGCATGGATTTACGAAAGGTATATCATGTCTGACGAATCTTATAGAATTTTTCGAGGATGTAACTAGTAGAGTGGATAGGGGAGAACCAGTGGATGTCTTGTATCTGGACTTTCAGAAGGCTTTCGACAAGGTACCACATAAGAGATTAGTATACAAACTTAAAGCACATGGTATTGGGGGTTCAGTATTGATGTGGATAGAGAACTGGCTGGCAAACAGGAAGCAAAGAGTAGGAGTAAACGGGTCCTTTTCACAAAGGCAGGCAGTGACTAGTGGGGTACCGCAGCTACTGAACACGTACTGAAGCTACCAGAAGTACCTGTAATTGAAGTAGCACATCGACTCCCCAGATTTAAATCAAGATCTCAAGGAGAACGTGCCTACCCACGACAGATCATAATTAAACTTCGGGATATCTCAACAATGGAAGCGCTGATGAAAAAAATCAACCACGGAGAGAAGATGATGTACAGAGGTGATACTATTAAACTCCTACGGGACTACCCTTATGAGATTGAGCAAAAGAGAAGAAAGTTCTCACAGACCAGAGAAGTTCTTTATGGTGTTAAGGGAGTTTTGTGTGGAGTGTTTTACCCGGCTAGAATGCGTATCACCTTTGAGGGAGTGTCAAAAACATTCACTAATTCGGATGAATCTCTCAAATACGCTCAAGAAATCGCGACTAAGGCTGCATCAACTGGAGACTGAAAACCAAGACGACATGAACAAATGAACTTGCTTATTCTTCCAACAAGAATATTACAAGGAAAGTGAATTAACTGAACACTGATTTTTTATTTTTTATTTGACTTCAAGCAACAGATTCTTAGTGAGACGTGGCTAGACATTATTATCTTCGCTGGAACATTGTGCTATGTAATTCAAGGACACTACGTGCTCAAACGAGGAAAACCTGATAACGGGACGAACTGCTGGGCTGAGAGTGAAAAACATCACATGGCTTATATTGTTTATAAAAAACTGAAAAAACTGAGAACTAATAATAATTAACAATTAACAATACTAATATAGAAATAGCAATTGAAATAGATAAAAAATGTGCAGTCTGCTCTGTTTAGCAGATAACAGCAAGTGCTATGCAGCTCGAGAGTGGAGGGAGGGGGAGACCGGGTACCTGGCATAACTCCAGGAGCCAGACTCCCGTTAACCCTTCCAGCGAACAGCTCATTTTTAACAATATTAAAATCAATTTAAAATAGCTAAGAGATAATATACACTCGAGGTTGATATGAAAAATATATACGGCTTATATAGTTTTACAAAATGCTGAGAATTAATCATAATTAATAATTAACAATACTAATATAGAAATAATATTTGAAACTGATAAAACTGTGGTGCCTGCGTCATAACGCAGACAGCAGTTATCACCTATGTTCGCAGCTCGTGGAGAGGAGAAGAGATCAGGCACCTGGCACAATTCCAGGAACCTGACTCCGGTTAATCCACTCAGTAAACCGCTCACTTTAACAATACTAAATTCATTTTAAAATAGTTAAGAGATAAAGAGTGAGTAGGATATGGAATCGAATACATTTGACATATATATAAATTGTAACTGGGTGAAATAGAACTGAATTGGAAACGGTAATGACCCCATAGATTTTGGGTAAGAAATACAGCGGGGCTAACTTTATACCAACTACGCCGGAAGCGTTATGGATGTCGTACCCCACAGACGAGTGGGCCACTCACTACGGTGTTGAAATTTTAGACACCGTAAATTTATTTGATTTATATATATATTTTTTTTTAATCACAATATGTCACATCTGTGTGTTTTTTCTTCAAGGACAATCGCGCAGGAGAACTACCAAGGAAGTCTATAATAGAAATACTCCCAAAATAACCAGAGTCCGGAGGTATGAACGCACCACAATAATTAAGGTCATTAAAATTGGTAAAAATGCATGACGACAATCAAAAGAAAATAGGAGGAATCACATTATGTAGTTGGAATATAAGGGGGATTAATGAACCTATTAAAAGGGGCAAGATACTAGCTCAGTTGAAATCATACAACACGGACATAGCGTTTCTACAGGAAACACATCTTAAACAGCAAGATCAGACAAGACTGAGGGCGAACTGGATAGGCCAAACATTTCACTCTTCATTTACCTCTAAATCTAGAGGTACTGCAATTATTATTCGTAAAGGAATTCCATTTAAATCAAAGAACACTATTTTAGATAAGGAAGGGAGATATCTTATAGTAGCAGGGGAGATCAATAATATGCCAATCACGCTGGTAAACATATATGCGCCCAACTTTGATAACCCTCAATTTTTTAATAAAATTCTGAATATAATTGCAGAATCTAATTATCAAAATGTTATAATCGGAGGAGATTTTAATTGTGTTTTAGATCCTTATTTAGATAAATCGATGCAAAAACAAAAAGGTCAGACGAAATCTAAAACCAGTGAACTCTTACACACATATATGGAAAACACAAATATAACAGATGTATGGAGGATTGCAAACCCGACGGGAAGGGATTACTCGTTTTATTCAATGGTGCATAAAACATATTCACGGATAGACTATTTTCTAGTGGATACAAAATTAATCTCGCAATCTTTGAATCCTAAATATCATATTAATGCGATCTCAGATCATTCTCCGTTAACTTTTGTTCTAAAACTAGAAGGAATGTCTATGAATAAACCGTTCTGGAGGTTTAACTCACAAATTTTAAAAGACCCTCAAGGGAGTATCTATCTAAAAAAACAGATGGATCTATTTTTTGAGTTAAATGATACACCAGAGATATCCCCCACGTTATTATGGGAATCCTTCAAAGCATTTATAAGAGGAGTCATTATTTCATTTCAAGCTTATCAAAATAAAAAGAATAAGAATGAACAAAGACACTTAGAAGATCAAATAAAACAGTTAGATATAGATAATGCTAAAGACCCAACTATGGATAAACATAATAAAATACTACTACTGAAATTTCAGTTAAATAAATTACTGTCAGAGAAAGTTATAACATTATTTCAAATCACAAAACAAGAACACTTCGAATTCGGGGACAAACCCCACAAACTTCTAGCACGACAACTTAAAAAACGGGAAAAAGAGAATGCAATATTAAAGATTAAATCAGATAGAGGGGAAGTATTAACACTACCCAAGGATATTAATAAAAGATTTGCTCAATTTTACCAGAATCTATACACATCTAAAACGTCAATAGACAATAATAAAATCTCAGAATTTTTAGATAATTGTAATCTACCACAATTAGAACGCAGGGAACAAGAGGAACTGGGAGCACAAATTACTTCTAAGGAGATAGAAGACACAATAAAAACACTAAAAAATGGAAAAACACCAGGACCAGACGGATTCAGTAATGAATTTTATAAATCTTTTTATGATATAGTTACTCCACGATTACAAAAAATGTATACATATGCTTATAAAGAGCAAAACCTACCTGAAACACTAGCGGAATCAACGATCATATTAATACTTAAAAAAGATAAAAATATAGAAGAACCAGGATCATATAGAGCTATTGCTTTGTTAAATACGGATCAGAAAATAATAGCAAAAACATTAGCCAATAGATTAAGCAAGTATGTTAGTAGACTAATACATGAGGATCAAACAGGATTTATACCTAAGAGACACTCATTTAATAATTTGAGACGTTTGCTTAACATAATGCATTCACATAAATCTTATGACCAAGAGTTAGCTATCATCTCACTGGACGCAGAAAAAGCGTTTGATCAAGTAGAATGGGACTATATGATCAAAGTATTGCAAAAATTCCAATTGGGAGAAAACTTTATTGCATGGATAAAACTACTATATAACAAACCTACGGCTAGAATACTAACTAATAATATATTATCTTCAAAATTCGAATTATCTAGGGGCAACAGACAAGGATGTTCACTATCACCGCTGTTATTTGCTTTGGTAATTGAACCCCTGGCTGAAAAAATAAGAACACACTCGAATATTCACGGTTATAACACAAAATATTCAAACAACAAACTATCCCTATATGCTGATGATGTACTACTGTACATCACAAAACCACAAATTAGTATACCAAATATATTAAACTTAATTGAGGACTTTGGATCCTTTTCAGGATATAGAATAAATTGGAACAAAAGTGAAATTATGTCGATTAAACCAAAAGATTCAACACATCTCAGGAAATTCCCTTTTAAAATAGCTATGGAAAAATTCAAATATTTAGGAATTGAGATTACTAGAAATTACCATGATATGTTTAAAGCTAATTATAATCCCCTACTTAAGAAATTAAATAATCTGATTAAATTTTGGAAAACACTTCCGATGTCCTTAATAGGTAGGATAAATGCTATAAAAATGATTTTCTTACCACAAATCCTTTACCTATTTCAATCAATACCTATATATCTCCCAAAAAAGTTTTTCAAAAAACTGGACTCAGACATTACAAATTTTATATGGGATTACAAATCCCACAGAATACAAAGAACACACCTTAACAAACGAAAAGAGTTGGGGGGTCTAGCGCTCCCTAACTTTATGTATTATAACTGGGCAGTAAATATTAAAAATATGATTCACCTGCTGGACAATTCTGCCCAGCAGGTGGACTGGATTATAATGGAAAAAGGGGATTGCTCCCCGAATAATATAGGAGCGATTATTCTCTCTCCAATAAACTTGAATAATAAAAATTATAATAAAAATCCAATTATATATAGCACTATTAGAACATGGAAGCAAATAAAACAGAATCTAAAATTAAGAAACCTATCTCTCTTAATACCAATAGTCAATAACCCATCGTTTAAACCTTCAATCATAGATAAAGCATTTATACAATGGGAAAGAATGGGAATTAAAACGCTCGAAGATCTGTATGAATTAGAAAAATTACTATCATTCCAACAACTACAACTGAAATATAATTTGAAAAATAATCAATATTTTAAATATATACAAATCTGTGACTATTTGAAAACACACACAAAAGATTATTATAATATGCCTTCCGACTTACTAGATGAAGCAATGAAGACAAAGGCGGAATCAGCTAATTTAATATCATACTTATATAATATCATTTTAAATATAGAAATACCCACAACAGATGGAATTAGAAGAGATTGGGAACAAGATCTAGGTATAAAAATTTCAAAAGAGAGTTGGGATAATCATTTATTACAGGTGCATAAATGCTCGATCAACGTACGACATACGCTTATCCAATTTAAAACATTACATAGATTATATTATTCAAAAACCAAACTAAATAAAATCTTTCCTAACGTCTCACCAATCTGTGATAAATGTATATGTCAAGAAGCTACCATAGCACATTCTTTTGTTTTTTGTACAAAAATCCAAAAATTCTGGTTTGAAATATTTGATATTTTTTCAAAATTAATCAAAATAAAACTGGTACCAAAACCAGAATGGATTATTTTTGGAATATCGGAAGGTATTCCTGAATTAAACGTGTATCAGAAGAATTTACTCAATTATGGGCTAATAATGGGAAAAAAGCTTATACTTAAATTCTGGAAAAATGCGCCCACACCAACAATAAAAATGTGGACATCAAATATGTTGGAAACATTACATCTGGAAGAGATGAGATTCCTCCTAGTAGGCAAAGCAGATCAATTTCAAAAGACGTGGTCTACGTTTTTGGACCTATTACAAGCATGAGGTGCAATAGTAATTTAGAAAAACAAATAAATAAATAAAAGGTATCTGGACCTGGTAATGGGAGGTAAAATAAAAATAGACTTGGTTGGTAGTTCCTTCTCTATGAAGTATGGTATAAGAGTCATAATAGAGCGATTGTTCCTTCTTTCTTTCTCTTTTTTTTCTAGGGTCTATTTTCTAACTTTACTTCCTTCTCTAACCTCTTTTCTAAGGGGCTTTCTTTTCCCAACACTCTTTTGCACTTCACAACCTTTGCGCACTTTCTTCACTTTTCTTACTTCTTTCTTTTTCTTTTTTTAAGTTTAAAAAAGTGAAGCGGTACAAAAAATGTATTAATATATACGTGTTGTACATTACTGTAATCTACCGTACTTCTAAAAAATAAAAAATTAAAAAAAAAAAAAAAAAAAAAGAAACAGGTGAATTGATCATGGGGAACAAGGATATGGCAGACCAATTGAATAACTACTTTGGTTCCGTCTTCACTAAGGAAGACATAAATAATCTGCCGGAAATAGCAGGGGGCCGCGGGTCAAAGGAGATGGAGGAACTGAGTGAAATCCAGGTTAGTCGGGAAGTGGTGTTGGGTAAATTGAATGGATTAAAGGCCGATAAATCACCAGGGCCAGATAGGCTGCATCCCAGAGTACTTAAGGAAGTAGCTCCAGAAATAGTGGATGCATTAGTGATAATTTTTCAAAACTCTTTAGATTCTGGAGTAGTTCCTGAGGATTGGAGGGTAGCAAACGTAACCCCACTTTTTAAGAAGGGAGGGAGAGAGAAAACGGGGAATTACAGACCAGTTAGTCTAACATCGGTAGTGGGGAAACTGCTAGAGTCACTTATTAAAGATGGGATAGCAGCACATTTGGAAAGTGGTGAAATCATTGGACAAAGTCAGCATGGATTTACGAAAGGTATATCATGTCTGACGAATCTTATAGAATTTTTCGAGGATGTAACTAGTAGAGTGGATAGGGGAGAACCAGTGGATGTCTTGTATCTGGACTTTCAGAAGGCTTTCGACAAGGTACCACATAAGAGATTAGTATACAAACTTAAAGCACATGGTATTGGGGGTTCAGTATTGATGTGGATAGAGAACTGGCTGGCAAACAGGAAGCAAAGAGTAGGAGTAAACGGGTCCTTTTCACAAAGGCAGGCAGTGACTAGTGGGGTACCGCAAGGCTCAGTGCTGGGACCCCAGCTATTTACAATTTATATTAATGAACTGGATGAGGGAATTGAAGGCAACATCTCCAAGTTTGCGGATGACACTAAGCTGGGGGGCAGTGTTAGCTGTGAGGAGGATGCTAGGAGACTGCAAGGTGACTTGGATAGGCTGGGTGAGTGGGCAAATGTTTGGGAGATGCAGTATAATGTGGATAAATGTGAGGTTATCCACTTTGGTGGCAAAATCAGGAAAGCAGACTATTATCTAAATGGTGGCCGATTAGGAAATGGGGAGATGCAGCGAGACCTGGGTGTCATGGTACACCAGTCATTGAAAGTAGGCATGCAGGTGCAGCAGGCAGTGAAGAAAGCGAATGGTATGTTAGCTTTCATAGCAAAAGGATTTGAGTATAGGAGCAGGGAGGTTCTACTGCAGTTGTACAGGGTCTTGGTGAGACCACACCTGGAGTATTGCGTACAGTTTTGGTCTCCAAATCTGAGGAAGGACATTATAGCCATAGAGGGAGTGCAGAGAAGGTTCACCAGACTGATTCCTGGGATGTCAGGACTTTCATATGAAGAAAGACTGGATAGACTTGGCTTATACTCGCTAGAATTTAGGAGATTGAGAGGGGATCTTATAGAAACGTACAAAATTCTTATGGGGTTGGACAGGCTAGATGCAGGAAGATTGTTCCCGATGTTGGGGAAGTCCAGGACAAGGGGTCACAGCTTAAGGATAACGGGGAAATCCTTTAAGACCGAGATGAGGAAAAACTTTTTCACACAGAGAGTGGTGAATCTCTGGAACTCTTTGCCACAGAGGGTAGTTGAGGCCAGTTCATTGGCTATATTTAAGAGGGAGTTAGATGTGGCCCTTGTGGCTAAGGAGATCAGGGGGTATGGAGAGAAGGCAGGTACGGGATACTGAGTTGGATGATCAGCCATGATCATATTGAATGGCGGTGCAGGCTCGAAGGGCCGAATGGCCTACTCCTGCACCTATTTTCTATGTATCTATGTATCTATGCAAGTTTTTGTTGTTGTTGTTGTTATGACTGCAGGGACCGGAATTTTGTTCAGACTTTTGTTTGTTTGAATGACAATAAAAGGCATTCTGCTTCTATTTCTATGCGGATAGTTCCTCTCCTTGCTATTTGCTTGACTGGCTTTATGATTCATGGCTTGTTACCAGACTCAATGTTGTATTTTCTGCTAGTGCCGGTCATTAAGGACAAAGCTGGTAAAGTAGGCAGCCTAAATAATTACAGGCCCATAGCTTTAGCCAGCATACTGTCAAAAGTCTTAGAAAAATTTCTGCTGGATAAAGTAAATGAGTTTGTTAACTCCACAGATAACCAGTTTGGTTTTAAAGCTAAACATGGCACTGACTTGTGCATATATGCCCTAAAGGAGATTGTAAACAAATATAGAGGCAAAAACTCTTCAATTCGTATGTGCTTTATTGATGCTTCCAAAGCATTTGATCGTGTTAATCATAGAAAGCTGTTTGTTAAAATGAGTCAAAGAGGGGTGCCTAAATACATTGTGAGAATTCTGGCTTACTGGTACGCCCACCAGACTATGCAAATAAAATGGGGCAATAGGGTCTCAGCCCCATTTGGGGTTAGCAATGGTGTTAGACAAGGGGGAATTTTGTCCCCAGTCCTTTTTAATCTTTATATTGATGATCTGTCCAAGCAATTAAAAGCCTATAATACTGGGTGCATGATTGGTAATATTTTAGTGAACCATATTATGTATACAGATGATCTTGTAGTCTTTAGTACATCTAGCGTGGTCTCCAGCAGCTCCTTACTATATGTTCTGTGTATGGTGCGGAGCATGATATTAAATATAATGCTTGTAAGAGTGCTGTTATGATCTGTAGAACCAAAGAGGATAAGTGTCTACAATTTCCTGATTTTAAATTGTCTGACAATAATCTCAGTGTCTGTAATAAGGTAAAATATCTTGGGCATTTTATTACAGAACAAATGACAGATGATGAGGATATTTATAGGCAACGACGTATGCTGTATGTACAGGCGAATCTTCACTTGCGTAAGTTTGGTGCGTGTACAGATGTGGTAAAGATGTCGCTGTTTAGAGCATATTGCACACCACTCTATACTGCGCACCTGTGGTCGAACTATGGAAAGACAAGTTTGAAGAGACTAAAGGTGGCCTATAATAATGCCATGAGAACACTGCTAAGGAAACCTAGATGGTGTAGTGCTAGGAACATGTTTGTGGCTGCAGGAGTCAGTACTTTAGAAGCTATCGTAAGAAATCATATATATAAAATTATTTGCCTCATTGTAGGACATTGATCATTCTTTTTTATTCTGGATTTTAAATCATGTATTGGGTTTATTTTAATATATAATTTATGATGCTTTTATAAGTGACATACTAAGATTTTATTTGTATTTTATGGTGTTTTTATATGCAATGTATTTTTATGTAATGTTGTCCCTTGTCTGGAACATGAGTCCGAAATAAAGATTATTATTATTATTATTATTTCCATTTGTTCTATGTCTTGCTGCAACTTCCATGCTGTCCCCACCATTCATTTTCATATCAGCCATAAATTTATTAATTATACTTTCTCCATTCACTTCCATGTCATTAATATATATCACGAACAGTGAAGGTCAAGAAACTGATCTCTGAAGTGCACCAGCAGTCACAAATGGCCTATATTGTAGTTACCTGACTTATCTCTGCTGCCCTTTCTAAATATCGAATAACATTAGCTACTGTCCAGTCTTATGGTACCTTTCCAGTGGCTAATAAAGGTGCAAAAATCTCTGTCTGAACCCCAGCAATCTGTTCCTTGTTTCCTATAGTAGAGTAGGATAAATCTCATCCAGTCCTGAGGATTTATTCACTTAAGTCATCTAACACCGCCACTTTCTTAATGCATATATACTCCAGACTATTAATTTATCCACCCCTGACCCCTCTACCCTCAACGTTCTTCTACTTGTGAATACAGTATTCATGTAGGACCCCTCCCATGTCCCTTGATTTCTATTATAGATAATCCCTTCAGGCACGGGTGTCAGAGTTTATGGGGAGAAGGCAGGAGAATGGGGTTAGAAGGGAGAAATAGATAGCCATGATTGAATGGCAGAGTAGACTTGATGGGCCTAATTTAAGAATAAGGGGTAAGCCATTTAGAACGGAGATGAGGAAACACTTTTTCACACAGAGAGTTGTGAGTCTGTGGAATTCTCTGCCTTAAAGGGCGGTGGAGGCCGGTTCTCTGGATACTTTCAAGAGAGAGCTAGATAGGGCTCTTTTTTAATTTAATTTTTTATTTTTTTATTTATTAGAAGCAAGTGTACAAAAATATAACCAATGGCATATGACATAATACAGTTATTGTACAGCTTCAATTTTGACTTTTAGCTATAGTTAAGAGAAAAGAAGAGAGAAAAAGCAAGAGAGAGAAAAAGTGGAATGTGCAAGGATAGAACCCCTAGACTACCAAAGTGGTGTAGCCAAAGAGTGAGTAAGTAAAAGAAATAAGGAAGGAATAGAGAAATAAAAAGACAAAAAATAAAGAAAAAGAGAAGTGATGATATATCTGCCTCGCATCCCTCCCCACCCATCACCCAACCCGTAATTAGATTTAACTCCAAAATTGTGTTGTACCATACTATCCTTGTAATAAATCAATGAATGGTGTCCATGTCTTCGAAAAATGTTCTGGTTTTTCTGCTAAGACAAGTCTAACATTTTCAAGATGTAGCGTCTCAGACATGTTTGTAACCCACATTTTAAGAGTAGGGACAGATGAATGTTTCCAAAATTTGAGTATTAGTTTTTTCGCCGTTATCAGGCCATAAATAATGATAGCTCAGAGCAGGCTTCTGACGTACCTAGAATAATCAATTCTGTGTCGGGGTCCAATTTTGTTTTTAGTGTTTTTGAGAAAATTTCAAAAATTCCTCTCCAAAAATTATGTAACTTTATGCAACAGGTGAAGGAATGTGTTATAGTTGCTTCCTGAAGGAGACATTTATCACAAATAGGAGATACATTTGGAAAGATCTTATTCAGTTTAGACTTTGAATAGTAGAGTCTGTGCAGTATTTTAAATTGAATTAACGAATGTCTAACGTTAATCGAACAATTGTGTATATATAAAAGCTTTTCTTCCCATCTGTCTTTTAGAATTTTTAAGCCAGGTTCCTCTTCCCAGGCTCTTCTAATTACTTCTGATGATGGGATTTTTATATTTAAAAGGGTGTTATACAAATATGATGTTAACTTGTTTGACTCCGAATTTCTATTCATACATTCGTCTAGTATATCTGGCAGCAAAGTTTGGTAGTCATGGGTATATGTTTTCACATAGTCTCGAATTTGAAGGTATCTGAAATATTGATTACCTTTCAGGTGATATTTCGACTATAATTCTTGAAATGAGAGAAGAGTTCCCATCTCATAAAGATCTCAGAGTTTTTTTATTCTTAATCTTTCCCAATATGTAAATGTTTTATCAATAATAGATGGCTTGAACGAAGGGTTATTGGCAATTGGTGAAAGAAGAGATAAATTTCTTAATTTAAAGGTTGACCACTTGTCTCCAGATTCGTAAAGTATTGTGAATAATCGGATTTTTATCATATAATGTGTTATTCAAATTTATTGGAGAGAGAAGAATCGCACCTATATTGAAAGGCGAACAATCCTCTCTCTCCATTATTAACCAATCTACCTGTTGGCCTGTATTGTCCAGCCAGTAGATTACATTTTTAATATTCGTTGCCCAGTAATAGTATAAGAAGTTGGGGAGAGCCAATCCACCAATTTCTTTGGGTTTACATAAATGCCGTTTATGAATTCTATGTGTTTTATAATCCGAAATAAAGTTTGTAATCAGAGAATCAAGTTTTTTGAAAAAAAATTTAGGAAGATATGTCGGTATTGATTGGAATAAATACAGGATTTGTGGGAGGAAGATCATCTTTATAGCATTTATTCTGCCTATTAGAGACATCGGAAGTGTTTTCCAGAATTGAATAAGAGCGTTTAATTTAGTAACTAAAGGAGGGAAGTTTGCGTTGAATAGAGAAGTATATTTTCTGGTTACCTGAACACCCAGACATTTGAATTTTTCCGTAGCAATTCTGAAAGGGAATTTTAGGAGGTGTGTCGACTCTTGTGGTTTTATTGACATAATTTCACTTTTGTTCCAGTTTATTCTATATCCTGAAAAGGAGTCGAATTCCTCTATAAGATTTAATATATTTGGAATGCTAACTTGGGAATTGGTGATATATAATAATACATCATCTGCATATAATGATATTTTATTATTGGAGTATTTAGAATTATAGCCGTGAATGTTCGGATGTACTATTATACTTTCCGCTAGAGGTTCAATCTCAAGGGCAAATAACAGGGGTGATAATGCACATCCCTGAATATTGCCCCTGGATAACTGAAATTTAGGTGAGAGTATATGGTTAGTCAGTATTCTGGCAGTCGGCTTATCATATAACAGTTTTATCCATGAGATAACATTTTCTCCCAACTGAGATTTTTGCAATACTGTAAAAAGATATTTCCATTCTACTTGATCAAATGCTTTTTCTGCATCTAATAAAATAATTGGTATTCTTTTATAGTTCTGTGTGAGTACATTATGTACAAAAGGCGTCTCAAATTATTAAACGAATATCTCTTGGGTATAAATCCCGTTTGATCCGAGTGTATTAATTTATTAACGTATTTACTTAATCTTCTTGCCAAAGTTTTCGCTGATAGGGCTCTTAAAGATAACGGAGTCAGAGGATATGGGGAGAAGGCAGGAACGGGGTACTGATTGGGGATGATCAGCCATGATCACATTGAATGATGCTGCTGGCTCGAAGGGCCGAATGGCCTACTCCTGCACTTATTGTCTATTGTCTATTCCGCTCCTCTCACTTATGATTTTATGATCTTATGACCCACTCTTTCCCTAGCCTGCCTCTTGCTCCTAATGTTTCTATAGAATGACTTCGGATTCTCTTTAATCTCACCTGCCAAGAATATTTCATGGACTCTTTTCCTTCTTAATTTCTGAATTTCTTTGTTAACTATTGCCGCTACACCATCTACCAATCCCAGCTGTGGAGACATTGGTATAGTTGTCTCGTTGTAGGACACTGATTTTTTAAATTCTTGATGTTAAACCATGCATTGTGCTTTTGTATGTAATTTATTGTGATTTCATAATTAATTTACTGTGCTTATGTATGTAATTTATTGTGCTTTTGTATGCAATCTATTCTATGTAATTTCTTGTCTTTAAGTTGGACCTTGAGTCTATAATAAAAAAGTAAGTAAGTAAGTATATTCCTCCTTTTTTCCTGGTCAAATCTTCAATAAATTTTGTCATCTGAGAGTTGCCATCTTTTCCTAACATCGTTAACTTAATTTATTTCCCTAAACTCGTGCTAACTCTTTTGTGGGTTTACCTGAAAGCATCTGCTCCCAGAGTCGTACAGCATAGAACAGGCCCTGTGTCTACCATGTGAATGCCAATCCTTATGTCTATCTAGATTAATCCCACTTGCCTGCATTGATTTCATATCTCTTCATGCCTTGCTTATTAACTCTCTTACTCTTGAATAAACTCTCTTGAATCTTGAATGAACTTCCTGTCCAGATGTCTTTTAAATGTTGTGACTGTTCCTGTCACCACCACCTCCTCTGGCAACTTATTTGTGGTACAAATTACTCTTTCTGTGAAAAGCTTACCTGTCAGTTCTCCTTCAAAAATCCTCCCTCTCACCTTAAAAAAACACCTTTGTCCTTTAGTTCTTTAGAGACACCTACCATTGAAGACAGACATTGACTAACTACCTTATCTATGCCTCTGGTAATTTTACATACCTCTATAATGTCACTTCTCAGCCTCCTCCGCAACAGGGAAAGCAAATCCAAACTTTCTCCTTTCTCCTTCGAAACTTAAGCTCTACAATCCATGCTTGTGAATCACTTCCACTCTAGCTTAATCACATTCCTGTGCAACCAGAACTGCACAAACTACTCCAAGTGCAGCCCATCTATGATTTGTATGCAATTCTCCAACTCTAATACAAGAAGAGAAGCACATCAGGTCCTCTTTTGCACTATGTAAATTGGCATTCCCCCAATTTAAGACCTTAATATGGGGGACCAACCTTATCCCTTTTCATAGCCAGCATCTGGCTACTGGTTCTAAAGTGTTCCCCAACCAACACTTTCAACCAACGATGATGAGGTGAGGTACAGTCCCTTCTCCGGAAGGCTCTCTACATATTGTTTCAAAAACCTCTCTTGGACTCGCATACATTTCACCAACCAAGGTAAACTCATTCAATGCTACATTCAGTTAAAATCCCTCGCTACTGTAACTCCATTGCTTTTACACTTTCTGCAATTTCTTTAGGATTGCATTGCTAGCTTACACTGTAGTCTACTGCTGACTAAAAGTTACTTCTTTTCAAATTACCAGCTGCAAGATTCTTATTCTTATAAATTATTCTTATCGATTATTCTTATAAATGAATCCAATATATTGACTCAAAGATACGAATGGCATTAAACAAGAAAGAATGGTGCACATGGGTTGGCAAAGAGCCTTTAAAATAATTACTCTGGTTTTTTTTCACTTCCGTTCATGACAGGAGTGGAATTTCAGTGTTGAATATCAATCTGCATCTGATGGAAGTAGAAGAGATCACATTGCACTCCATGAATCAGGAATTAAGGAAAAGAGTTAACCAGCTGCCTTTAATTATATTAACATAATGCAATTTTAATTACATAACAGATTATAGAAAACTTTAATGGATTAATAGATTGTATAAACTGCCTTTAATTATATAACGGATAATGAAAGGCCTAGATAGAGTGGACATGGAAAGAATGGTTCTAGTAATGGAAGAGTCCTGGACCAGAGGGCACAGCCTCATAATAAAAGGATGTACCTTCACAATGGAGAGGAGGAGGAATTTCTTTAGCCAGAGGATGGTGAATCTGTGGAATTCAATGCCACCGACAACTGTGGTAGCCAAGTCATCAGGTATTTTTAAGGCAGAGATTGATAGGATCTTGATTAGGAAGGGCATCAAAGGTTACAGAGAGAAGGCAGGAGAATGGGGTTGAGAGGGAAAGTAGCTCAGCCATAATTAAATGGCGGAGGGGACTCGATGGACCCAATGGCCTAATTCTGTTCCTATGGTCTTATTATAGTACTAATTTATTTTTAAATTGCAATAATATCAACCTTCTGTCTTTGTTTGGTATGCAAGGAGATTTATGTCAATTTTAAGTAACAACTACTGTAACTGTTGAGTGAGAGATGACAAACTAATGGCCAGTTTCTTCATAAACTAATAAGTGGTATCATTAAAATTTGCCTTCAGATTATTTTGCAAAAAAGTAGTTACCGATAGTGAAAGTATTTGTTGAAGGCAAATTGTGTTTGATTTCACAGTTATTTAATGAAGCAATAGAAATGGCTATAAAGGTAAGTATGGTTAGATGTGCTCCAGTATTTATGGACTTCCAAAAGTGGTTTGATAATGTGCCAGATAATAGGCTTATGTTTGGAACTGTAGGCCATGGAGTAAAAAGGATTACAGTAGCAAGGATATAAAAAATGCTAAGTGACAGGAATCGGAGAGAGGTAAAGAGAGTCAAAAAACCTGCAGATGCTGTAAATCTGAAATTAAAACAGAAAATGCTTGAAAAATTCAGCAAGTCAGGCAATATCTGTGGAAAGAAGAATAGCTAGCATTTCAGGTCTGGGATCATTTGGCAGAACTGAGAAAGAGAAGTGAGTGGTGGTAGATTCAACTGAATCATTTAAAAGTTGGTTTATCAGTAACTGAAAAAAAAATTGCAGGGTTACAAGGAGAGAGTAGGGAGATGGTACAGCTTACTTTTACACAGAACTGAAATGGACTCAACAACTGCCCGCCGAAAAGTATATTAAGCCACTGGTGTTATTTAACAAAAAACTCAAAAGGCTCATACTCAAATACTGCGGCAAATATCAAAGAGCAAACCTGAACCTAGGTATTGTGCAGAAAGTGACTGTCCTCCTGACATCTCAAAGCCTTTCCACATTCTATGAGGCACCAGTTAAGAGTATGATGCAATACAATTCACCTAAATAAGAGTAGCTATCTCAAATTTTATTAGCCTCATCCACATCCAGGACAGAATACAAAGTGCTATATTAACCCAGTGGGTCAGACAGCATCTCTGGAGAACATGAATAGGCGCTGATTCAGGTCGGGATGCTTCATTGAACTGGCTGTTGTAGTGGTGGGGAAGAGAGGTGAGGGTGGGTGAAACCATCTTTCTGTGTTCAGCTCAACAAAAAATTCAGACGAGTTAAAGATCAGCTGTGCGTACAATGTGAAGAATGTCTCAGACAGTAGTTTTAATGCCACAGATACTGCTTCAGGTGATCTGTCTGGAATCACAAGGTGAGGTAATTGACTGACCTTCACTCTTCAGTACTTGTACTCATTGCAAAGGAGATTGGCTTCCCAGATTCAAAATACGTTTCTTTCTTGTTTGCAAATTCCTATTAGTTGAGAAATACAAATTATAGGCATTTTGCTGGCTTATCTCAGGCTCAAGGGTATACTAAAATTACTAAATACTATTTATATCTCCTTTTCTATTTCAAATATTTGTAATTTGTTGGCTTGTTGTTACTTGTCCCCTTTTTTTTCCACCAATCCCTGTTTCTCAATTCAGAATTAATACTTCCTCATGACAAATACATTGTTGTTTAAATATCCATTTGATCTTATCTTTTAGGCGTCAGCAATTAGTCACCTTTACATTTGTTTATGAAGAAAAACAAGGACTGTACATTAAACTACTTGTGGAATAAAATGATTAGCAGCGATTAACATTTTATAGAGAACTAGACCAATTGGGACCCGTTGGGCCCCGTCCCCCAACGCAGAGGTGAGGGGGGGGGGGGGGGGGGGGCGCAGCGTCACACAAGAGGGCTGGTTCCCTAATGCGGCGTCAGCGCTCACCCCGGAGAAAGGCGCCCCCCCGGAGCCAATCACCCATTCCCCCAACATAACCCGTTTGCCCAACGCAATATTCCACCACTCACCCATAGTCCCCAACTGAGCAGGCGTGGCTCATTTTCCCTCATCCCCCTACACTCCCTCTCCCTCCTCTTCACCCTCACTTCTCTCCCCTCACCTCCTCACCTCCTCCACTCCCTCCGTCACCTCTCCCTCCCTCTTTTTTCCCCTCCCCTCAGTCACTCCCTCCCCTCAGTCCCTCCCTCCCACCCTCCATAACCCCTCTCCCCTCCCTATCCCCCTGACCCATTAGGCCCCGTTTCCCCAATGCAATATTCCGCCACTCACCCATTTCCCCAACGCAACCCATTTCCACCACTCACCCGTTCCCCCAACGCAACCCGTTCCCCCCACGCAATCCATCCTTCCCACGTGGGGGGGGGGGGGGGGGTCGGCGCTCCCTTGAGCCAATCAATCCTTCCCACGTGGGGGGGAAAAATGTCACTCTCACCTTACTCCCCTTGAAGCTGCTGATCCCATTGTCTCTCTGTCACCTCTCCCTACCTCTCTGTTTCCCTACCCTCAGCCACTCCCTCCCTCACCTCTCCCCGTTCGCACTACCCCACTAAAGACAATGTTTAAATCACATTTCTTCTTCTCCTATCCCCCACTCCGTCAACTTTCACAGCTTGTGTATTGGCAGCAGAGATCACATTGTGATGTCATTTTCGGTTGTCAGAATGTTCCCGGCAGCGTGTGCCTGAGATCCCATTATGATTGGAGTGTGAGATGCCATTGTGACATCATCTCCGTGGATTGTCACCTTGTCGTGGTGGAGGAGCTTGTGTGGTCCTGAGATCCTGAGAGCGATGCCGTCTGGAGCTATGCTCCTGGTAGGGTCACCCATGGCGGTAAGGTCGAGGGGGAGGTCTCTGACAAAGAGCAATCCAACCAAGACCTCAACGGTGGAACAGGCGGAGGATGATGGCTAACTTTAGTGGAGCGTCACAACGGCTGGGAAGGCTGCAGCAGAAAAGGGTGCCCGGTCGTCTTGGATTCCATGCCACTGGATTCTGACCCAGATCTGTCAAGGACCGTGTGGTGGCTGTCTGTGGACCAGTCTCCCCACGTTAAATAAAGTCACGCACAGGCGTCCTCCATGAGAGGACAGTCATACTCGTTTCGAGTGACCGCCGATGATGATGATGTGACATCATCACTGGAAGCTGCTGGAAACCTCTCACTGCAGAGTCAGTTATTATTTTCAAAGTTGGCTTTTTTAAACCTTTAAATATCAATAACGTGAAATATAACATCAAATGTGAAGAAACTTGATACGAACGACCACGGGAAAAAGCGGAGTAAGATTCTGCAAAAATTTTCACACTATTGTGTACTGTTTTGGCGTACTTTCTTGAGATCACGCGCACGCACACACACAGGCAGACATTCAAACAAGATGAGACTTTTAGTATAATACTAGACTAAGTGGGACCCGTTGGGTCCCAGTCACACGAGAGGCCTGGTACCCCAACACAACCCATTCTCCAACGCAATATTCCACCGGTCACCCATTCCCCCAACGCAACCCGTTCCCCCAACACAATATTCCACCACTCTGATCCCGGCGGAGGAGAACGACCAGCGCTGGGCTGGGTTGGGTCTCCAATGCTGGGCTGCTGCTTGATGATGGGCTGCTACTTGGGGCTGGGCTGCTGCTTAGGGTAGGGCTGCTGCTTGTGGCTGGGCTGCTGCTTGGGGCAGGGCTGCTGCTTGGGGCGGGGCTGCTGCTTGGGGCGGGGCTGGGTTGCTTCGGGTCCCTCCGGTGGAAACCTCCGCCGGCCATCCTCAGGTCCAGTAAAGACACGATGGCGCAGGAAGGGGCGGACCGTCCCGGGGAGTGACAGGGGAAGAGGCTAATCCGCGCGGCGCAGACTGGCAGGAGAAGAGATTGATCTGCGCACGCGCGGTTTTTAAGATCTTTAAACCTCGTTAACTTTTACGACATTCAACCAATCGGAACGAAACTTGGCGCACTCACAACACAGGAGAACGGTGAGTGAACTGGCAAAAATCGTAGCGCTATCGTGAACCGTTTTTGCGCAAATAGAAAAACCGCCAAACTGGAAGATAACAAGATCAGAGTTATAGTTATGTACTAGACCAAGTGCAGACCCATTGGGTCTGTCCCCCCCAACGCGCGGTTGCAGGGGGGGGTGGCATGCGGTGTCACACACACTAACTACCCCCCCGCACATACGCTAACCGCTCCCTTTATTCCCCACTCCCTATCTCTCCAAACTCCTCTCCCTCTATTCCCCTCTTCCCCACTCTCCCTCCTCACGTCCCCCATTCCCACCCCTCTCTCCCTACTCCCTCCTCCCTCCTCTCCCTCAATCCCGCCACTCTCCTCATTCACCTCCCCAGGATCTCCCTGCCCCCCGGGAGCCCGCCGCGCAGGTCCAGAGCAGCAGCCGTCGGCCTCAGAGTCAGCCTCAGCTCCTAGGCCTCGCATCCTCGGCGCGTCCTCTTTCTATCCCCGTAGCCAGCCGGAGCCCGCCGGTGATCACCGGGTCGTCACAGAGGACTGATTCCCGAACGCTTCAGACCCCGAGTACGGGGAGGGGGAGAGGGTTGGAGTGGGCAGGCGTGGGTCCGAGTGAGGCCGTGGGCCGACTGCGAACAGTTAACGCTGCCGCCGCAATGTTCGAGAAGCCGAGCCGAAGCGCGAGCGGACTTCTTTTGTGGGAGTCCAGCTGCGGGAGGCGTGGTGCGAACGTACTTAGTGTTGATCCACTTGGGCTGGGCGCTGGGCTGCGCTGTGGCAGCTGGGCGAGTGCTAGTCCACAGCACAGTGGGAGGCGAAAAAATGACTGAGTGGGGGGGAGCATGGTGGAAAGTGTGCCTGTGCGTTGACAGCATCTGCTTTAATCGAAAGCGTGGGTGGGGGGGGGGTGGTGCCGCGAGCTAGGGCATTGTGACGTCCGCAGCTGCCGCAGCTGGGCAGCAGTTTGATTTTTAAAAAACAGTCAGTTTTGTGAACAATTTTATTGAAAATCTGGGGAGATAAATGACCAAATTTACAGAGGAGTGGATTTCTAAAATCATAAGGTAAATCGCTGCTGAAATCTGTAAAAGATTCCCCGTTTTGGCGTCTGGTTTTCGAGGAGATACATTTCAAAGGCAAAATGACACACGCACGCACGCACGCACGCACGCACACACACACACACACACACACGGTTTTAAAAGTATATAGATAGATAAACAGACAGACAGACAGACAGACAGACAGACAGACAGACAGACAGATGGACAGACAGACAGACAGACAGACAGACAGACAGACATACAGACAGACAATAGGTGCAGGTGTAGGCCATTTGGCCCTTCGAGCCAGCACCGCCATTCACTGTGATCATGGCTGATCATCCACAATCAGTACCCCATTCCTGCATTCTCCCCATATCCCATGACTCTGCTATCTTTCTTAGCTCTATCTAACTCTCTCTTGAAAGCATCGAGAGAATTGGCCTCCACTGCCTTCTGAGGCAGAGAATTCCACAGATTCACAACTCTCTGGGTGAAAACGTTTTTCCTCATCTCCATTCGAAATGGCCTACCCCTTATTCTTAAACTGTGGCCCCTGATTCTGGACTCCTCCAACATCGGGAACATGTTTCCTAATCCCTTAATAATCTTATATGTTTCAATAAGATATCCTCTCATCCTTCTAAATTCCAGTGTATACAAGCCCAGTCGCTCCATTCTTTCAACATATGACAGTCCCGCCATCCCGGGAATTAACCTCGTGAACCTACACTGCACTCCCTCAATAGTAAGAATGTCCTTCCTCAAATCTGGAGACCGAAACTGCACACCATACTCCAGGTATGGTCTCACTAGGGCCCTGTACAACTGCAAAAGGACTTTCAGTTTAGTTTTACTTTCAGTTCAGCTGTTTGAAACTTTTCATGTGTCGTAGGTGAGTTGAAATGCATGACTGGAATTTGCTGACCAGTCCTCATTTAAAATGATATTTGAATAGAGTTGTTTATACTTGTCAATTGTCAGAGCTTTGACAACATGTTTTCCTGTTAAATTAAAAGGTAATGATAGATCAACAAAAAATACAATTTACTTGAATTGCTTCTCAATGTTAGAATTATAAATTGGAGATTATATTGTAAACTTTGAGGAGTGAGGGGAATAGAGCAGAATAGAAAACAATGAGGGGAATAGATAGGGTGAATTCACAGTCTTTTACCCATGGTAAGAGAATCACAATCCAGAGGACAAAGGTTTAAGGTGAGAGTCTAGATTTGATTAGAATCTGAGGGGCAACTTTTTTCACTCTTCGTAGTGGGATTATTGGTCGAGGTGCATGATTTTCATTTGAAGTTTAAAATGCAGAGCATGCGAGATCTTCCCTCCTAACCCAATTCTCCTGCCTTCCCCTCACAACCTCTGACACCTGTACAAATCAAGAATCTATCCATCTCTGCCTTAAAAATATCCATTGACTTGGCCTCCACAGCTTCTGTGGCAAAGAATTCCACAGATTCACCACCCTCTGACTAAAGAAATGTCTCATCATCTCCTTCCCAAAAGAACATCCTTTAATTATATGGCCTCTAGACTTAGACTCTCCCACTAGTGGAAACATTTTCTCCACATCCACTCTATCCAAGCCTTTCACTATTTGGTAAGTTTCAATGAGGTCCCCCCCCCCCCCCCCCCATTCTTCTAAACTCCAGCGAATACAGGCACAGTGCTTACAAACGATCATCATAGATTAACGTACTTATTCCTGGGATCATTCTTGTAAACCTCCTCAGGATCCTTTTCCAGAGCCATCACATCCTTATGGGGGGGCTTCGACTGCCGGCTGCAGGAGCTTCGATCGTCGGCTGCGGGAGCTTCGATGGATGGTTCGACTGCCCCGACTGCGGGAGAAAAATGAGGAATGTGAGGAATGTGAGGAATCCGCTGTGGTGGATGTTTATGTTAACTCTTATTGCTTTTTTAGCATGGCTGTATGGTAATCCGCATATCACTGTACATGTGACAACAAAATACCTTTGAAACCTTTGAACCTTTGAACACTAAATCCAGAATTGTCTTATCCCTGGTAGACTCCACTACAAGCTGCTCTAAGAAATCATCTCAGAGGCACTCCGCAAATTCCCTTTCTTGGGGTCCAGTACCAGCCTGATTTCCCAGTCTACCTGCATAATGAAATCTCCCATGACCACCGTAGCATTGCCTTTCTTACCTGCTGATTGTATCTCCTATCATTCAAATCCTGAGATTCGAATGCTGGACAGCCCCATCTTCTGATTAGTAAGTCTGCAGATGATACTAAAATAGTTGGTATTGTCGATAGTGAGAATGGTTATCAAATATTACAGCAGGCTCTTGTTCAGTTGGGCAAGTGGGCTGAGGAATGGCTGCTCATAAATGCGAGGTGTTACATTTTGGGAATTTGACCCAGGACAGGATCTTCACAGTGAATGGTAGGACCTTGGTGAGTGTTGCAGAGCAGAGGTTTCTTGGAGTACTGGCACACATTTCCCTGAATGTGGGGTCACAGATAAATAGGATAGTATAGAAGGCTTTTGACATGTTGGCCTTCGTCAGTCAGGGTATTGAGTATAGAAGTTGGGATGTTATGTTTGAGTTGGACAAGACGCTGGTGAGGCCACATTTAGTGTACTGTGTTCAGTTTTGGTCATCCTGCAATAGGAAGGATGTCATTAAGCTGGAAAAGTGCAGAGAGGATGTTGCCAGGTCTAGAAGGGGTGAGAGGTGATCTTATTCAACCTCATTCTTCTAAACTCCAGAGAGCTTCGGCCCAGGGCCTTCAAACACTTCTCATTCGTTATCCCAATCAACTCGGGGATCATTCTCATAAACCTCCTGTTGACTCGCTCCAAAGCCAGCACATCCTTCCCCAAAACTGCTCACGGTATTCCAAATGTAGCTTCAACAGCACCTGATAAAGCATCAATAGTACATCCCTGCCGTTATATTCGAGTTCTCTTGAAATTGCATTTGCCTTCCTTACCACTGACTCAACCTGCAAATTAACCTTTTGGGATTCCTGCATCAGTCCCTTTGCACCTTTGATTTCCGAATCCTCTCCCCATTTATTAAGTAGTCTAGGCCTTTATTCCTTCTACCAAAGTGCATGACTGTGCACTTTGCTACGCTGTATTCCTTCTTTGCCCACTCTTCCAACCTGTCCAAGTCCCACTGCAGCCTCCCTGCTTCCTCAACACAACCTGTCCCTCCACCTATCTCCGTATAGTCCGAACCTGGCCACAAAGCCGAAACTTTCTCTGGAACATTAGCGGTTAAAGGGTGACATGATAGAAGTATATACAATTATGAGAGCCATTGGTAGAGTAGACAGTCAGAACCTATTTCTCAGAGTGGAAATATCAAAGACTAGAGGGCATAGTTTTATGGTGAGGGGAAAAGTGAGCTTATTTTATTGAAACTGTGGAGAGCTTCCTACACGTGATGCTTACATGTGATGATATCACTATATCTTTTGACCACATGATCTATCACATTTAAAAAAGATAAATGCTCCACAACATCCTAGTTTTGATCAAAGTAGGCTTGGTGACTTGTTTTCCCTTTGAATTTGACTTTTCTAACCTTTGGACTACCTCTACATCAGCTATTTATAAAGTCCTTCCTGAATATACAACAAGCATGCACAGAACAATGAATGCAATAAAGTTTATAACTCTCCCCAAACAGTAAAAGATATCACCAAATATATTTTAATTAAATATTTTGGAATTATCCATGGTAAAGAATTGAAAAGGGAAAATGTTATCAGGTTTGTTGTTTGCACCATGCAATTCATGCAAATTAGGACAGATCTTCTCAAGGTAGGACTGGGAGGCTGGCCAAGATCACAATGGAATATTTAAATCTAGAGATTACAAAAGCATTTCCACTAGGATTTTGTCAGGAAATTAATTGTCCTTTTTAATTGGTGGGTTTAAATCTTCCATTATGTCTATATTCATATTGACTTTCTTCCCAAGGCCACCATCCCTCGCATGTAAACCTTAGCTATTGTTTGCATGCTTGACCCTGCACTACTGAAATTTACATTCTATCCCAAACTCGGTGGAAGAAAATAGCAGCCTGACAGCGAAAATATTCAGGGATGTACTCAACGTTTGAAGAATTGCAACGTCTACACTGTTGTGGGAAGCTCCAACCCATGACCACTCAAAGAGGAGTGGAGCATTTGGAATGGTATTGAGAACTTCAAGCCAAGTATTGGAAGGCTCTGTGTAAATTTGGCGACAGCATGTTAGTCTTCATTGATATATATTGTAAACAAATTAGTTCCATGTTCTGATTTGTGTGGCATCCCAATCTTTCTGAAGTTGAAAATAACCCATTCCATGCTAATATATTAGCTCCAACACCAAGAGCTCATATCTTGCAAAATAACATTTTGTGTGCCACTTTGTTGAACACCTTTATAAAATCCAAATATATTGCATCTACCTGTTCCCCTCTAAGTATTCTGGCTGTTACTTAGAGTCATACAGCATTGAATCTGGCTCTTTGGCCCAACTTGTCCATGCCAATCAGATTTCATATCTATGGTCACACTTGTCCACATTTGGCCCATATCCCTCTAAACCTTTCCTATCAATGTACGTGTTCAAGTGTCTTTTAAATGTTGTTTATTGTAGAGGCCTCAACTATCTCCTTGGCAGCTCATTTCACATACCATTCACCCTTGAAGTGAAAAATGTGCCCTTCGGGTTCCTATTAAATCTTTTCCCTCTCACCTTAAACCCGTCTTCTGGTTCTTGATTCCCCTACCCTAAGTAAAAGACTCCATGCATTCATTCCATTAATTCCCCTCATTATTTTATCAGATCACCCCTTAGCTTCCTGTGCACCAAGGAATAAAGTCATAGCTTGCCCAACCTCTTCCTGTAGCTCAGGCCCTTGAGTCCTAGCAACATCCTTGTAAATCTTCTCTGCAATCTTTCTAGCTGACTGACATCCTTCCTATTGCAGGGTGACCAAAACTGAACACAATACTCCAAATATGGCCTCACTAAAATCTTCTACAACTGTAATATAACGTTCCAACTTGTACACTCAATATCCTGACTGATGAAGCACAATGTAACAAAAGCTTTCTTTACCACCCTATCTACCTGTGATACCACTTTCAGGAACTGTACACTTGCATTACTAGATCCATCTGCTCTACCACATTCCCCAGGGCCCTACCGTTCACTGTGGAGGTCCTGCCCTGGTTTGACTTCCCAAAATGCAACACCTAACACTTATCTGTATTGAACTCCATTAGCCATTCTTCAGCCCATTTCCCCCAGCTGATCAAGATCCTCAAATATCTCTAATTCTTTTATCAGACATGATTTCACCTCATTACACTACGTTGATCCTGATGGATAAGATTATAATTTCTAAATGTGTTGCTGTTATTTTAATAATCGATTCCAACATTTTTACCATTATAGGTGTATAATCCACTAGGGGCGCCGCATTGAAGGCAGCCTCTGCCTACAGCCTGTTTGCTTTTCAATCTTTATAACATTTGTTAGTCAGTTTTAAAGTTTGTTCGGGCATTCTTTAGCTTTTTTATGTGGGGGAGGGGGGTAGGGTAAGGGGGAAACTGTTTCCCAGTCACTTCCTGGCGAGGACGCGACTATTCTCCGAGTCGCGTCCTCTCCCCCGTCCTCGCAGCCTACCAACTGGATTGGAGCGGCCTTTCCTGCCGGGGACCCGGACCAGAGCTCCAGCAGCAGCGGCGCAGCGCTGGATTCACCGCGGAATGGGCGGATGCCTACCTGGGATCGCCGTTGAAGCTCCGGAGTTTTGGGCCACTGCTCCAACATCGCGGAGCTGTGGTTTGGAGAGCTTCCAGCGCGGCCGGCGCTGTCTTCAACATCGCGGAGTCCTGGGGCCCTTTGCCGAGGGCCGCCAGCGTTGAATCTCCGCCCAGCACGGCCTGTGGACTTTGGGAGCCGCGGACTCCAGTAGGAGGTGCCCGACTCGGATGTCCAAGCCGCTGAGGATGTCCTCCAGTCCCGACGTCGGACTTCCATCACCCCGGCGAGCGGGCCTGAACATCGGGCTGCCCGTAGCGGCGACAGCGGGGGTTCGGGAGCCCCCCGACCACGGGAGGACAACAGAGGAGGATGGCTGAATTTTGGAGCCTTCCCTCACAGTGGGAAACTTTGATCCTGCTGTGTGGGGATGCTTGTGTTAAGACTTTGTGTTATGTGGTCTTTATTATTCGTATGGCTGTATGGCGACCACACATTGCACTGTACCAATTGGTACATGTGACAAATAAATGTATCTTGTATCTTGTATCTTGTATGTTTAATGGGCCTACAATTAACCTCTTCTTAGCTTCCAGCATTTTTGAATAAGCCTAATACATTTGCTTTTTTTTCATCTTTGGGTACCTCCCTAGAATATAAATATTTTGGAAAGATTACAACCAATGTATTCAATCCCTTTGGAACCACCACTTTTAGGAGCATGGGATGCACACCATTAGTCCGGTAGACATATCAGCTTTAAGCCCCATTGATTTGCCTAATGCTAGTTCTTTATTGAATGATTTAAAAATATATATATATATAGGACATTCATAGTATTTTATAGCATAAAGACTGATGTAGAACATCTTTTAACTCATTTGCCATACCCATGATCTTCATAATTATTCCCTTGGCCTCCCTCTCTGAGGATCCTATGTTCACTTTAACTTCTCTCTTACTTTACAGAGAAGCTATTTATATTTCCTTTAGATTTCTCATTTGTTTGCCATCAAAGTTTATTTATTTCCATATTAATTTTTTCTAATCCTCTTTTCCTAGATCCCTAGAGACCTGGTGCATAAGACCCTCTCTTGTTAAGTAATAGATACATAGATAGATACATAGAAAATAGGTGCAGGAGTAGGCCATTCGGCCCTTCGAGCCTGCACCGCCATTCAATATGATCATGGCTGATCATCCAACTCAGTATCCCGTACCTGCCTTCTCTCCATACCCCCTGATCCCTTTAGCCACAAGGGCCACATCTAACTCCCTCTTAAATATAGCCAATGAACTGGCCTCAACTACCCTCTGTGGCAGAGAGTTCCAGAGATTCACCACTCTCTGTGTGAAAAAGTTTTTCCTCATCTCGGTCTTAAAGGAATTCCCCCTTATCCTTAAGCTGTGACCCCTTGTCCTGGACTTCCCCAACATCGGGAACAATCTTCCTGCATCTAGCCTGTCCAACCCCATGAGAATTTTGTACGTTTCTATAAGATCCCCTCTCAATCTCCTAAATTCTAGCGAGTATAAGCCAAGTCTATCCAGTCTTTCTTCATATGAAAGTCCTGACATCCCAGGAATCAGTCTGGTGAACCTTCTCTGCACTCCCTCTATGGCTATAATGTCCTTCCTCAGATTTAATAATACTATTACGTTCACCCATGCTGGATGTTGAAAAGATTTTATACTGCTGTAAAGGAGTAGGATAGGGGTCAGCAACCTTGTTCTGCATAGGGGCCGGGTCGCATGTCTGTGAGTGGATTGTGGGTCACATCTATCACATGGACACACGGATGGCAGGCATCAAATCACGTGTTCACAGGTAGACAAAAATGCTGGAGAAACTCAGCGGGTGAGGCAGCCTCATGCAATCCTTGCATCTCACCCGCTGAGTTTCTCCAGCATTTTTTGTCTACCTTAGATTTTTCCAGCATCTGCAGCTCTTTCTTATATGCGTTCCTAGAAGGTGCGTGGCCGTGCCGGCGGCTTTGCACAGGAAGCGGTACAACCAGAGCTCAGCCTCTCCTCGGGGCGCCCGGCCACTGCTTGGGGCACTGTTGCTCGAGGGCGCCCAGCCACTGCACAGGGAGCTCGGCTGTTGCTCAGGGAGCTCGGCCGTTGCTCAGGGCGCTGCTACATGGGGCGCCTGGCTGCTGCTCGGGGAGCACGGCCGCTGCTCGGGGAGCCACTGCTCAGGGTGCCGCTGCTTGGGGGTGCTCGGCAGGCCAGATGATTACGGGGGGGGGAAAATCCGCCTGCGGGCCGGATGATTTCAGGCTACAGGCCGCATTCGGCCTGGGGGCCATAGGTTGCCGACCCCTGGAGTAGGAGATCGAATTAATTTATACTCACAAATTAATTATGGCATTAATTAACTGATTATATCCCCTTATGTTTACATAGTTAATGATTTTTACAGGTATATTACTATTTTTAAATGCAAAGGAATTTAAACAGACATAAATATTGCACTTCATATCGCAAGGTATGATCTCGATGTTAATGTGGTAGCAGTCATTGTTTTGTAAAAATAGAAAAGGGAAGTCCTATTATTAGCTCTATCTCTGCCTAAATTGTTTGGAGTTAAAATGTTGGAGACCTTATCACAATGAGATAAGTGATATTGTGATTGAGTCTGACATATAGATATTAAAATGCTGTTTCCGTCAGCAGGTGAAACTGGAACTAATAGCCACGGGTTCAAGATAAGCAGGTGTGCATTAGGGACTGAAAGGAAATATTTTTTCACTCGTGCATCTTTTTCTCTACCACAGAAGAATCCAAGGAATTATGGAGATTGGATGGGAAAGTAAATAGGAGGTTGAAATGAAATACAATTTTATATGAGATCCAACCCTTATCTTCAGGCTACACCTTTCTCATAAGATTTCCTTATTTATCGGAGATTGTTTCACAATCAGCAACATGATAGAGCATGGGCCACCATCCACATTTGATGGTCTGAAGAAGGGTTTCGGCCCGAAACGTTGCCTGTTTCCTTCGCTCCATAGATGCTGCTGCACCCGCTGAGTTTCTCCAGCATTTTTGTGTACCATCCACATTTGATACTTGGCTATTGTTCTGCATTTACCTGGTTCAAGTAACCCAAACAAATAAAGTGTGTAATCAATTAACGTTATTCCTTCAATTGAAGCAATATTAAACCAGATAAATGCAAACAATATTCAATAAACTAAACAACTCAGCAAAACGTAGACCATTATAGATATAGATATAGAAAGAGATTTGGTCATTTGTATTCGGATTGCAATGTGAATAGGATTTGATCTGTTACCAACAGAATGCAATATCTGTAGATCAGTGACTCATCTTATACATTTAGCTTGTATTGACATTTAGCTCTGATTGAAAGAATGTACACGTAGCCTCTCAAATGTCTGAAAATCTATTTACTTGCTGCCACCTATGTTATTAAAATGCTTTGAGTAACATAATAGAATCATGTTGGCAGATGAGAAAAATTTCCATCCACAAAATTGCTGAGAAAATATTTGAAAAACAACAAAGTCTACTTCTGCCGCAAAGCTAACAAGTGGTTGCAATTCATAAACTATTACAAATATATTAAACTATTACAAAAATTGTGAGTTGTTCTATAAAATGCAAATAAAATTTCACTTTGAAGCCCTTAATGACATTTTAAATAATTTAAAACATTACTGCAAGTAGAAATAATTAAAGACACATAACCTACTCTAATCTTGTGGAAGTTCACACTAGCTGTGGGTTCCATGAAGAGTTCACTGTTGCTTGTAAAGGGAGCTGACAGTCCATATGTTATTCGAAATCATCTGGGTAGACCTCAGCAACATTTATGAACTCTTGGAAGGACCAGCTACTTGTGGGATCATTTCAGCACCTATAGGAAATTAATCCACAATTAATTTCTAATTTGGTGATACTCCTTTTACTAATTATCTAAGTCTCTAGGTCTCTGCGATAGATTCACTTCATCCTAGGACCTTGACAAATGTGGTTAGTGAGGTTGATGTATTGGTTTTAATTTTCTGACATTCCCTACATGTGGGAAGGCTCCATTAGATTGGAAAAATTAACCTCTTTATTGAAAATGGAGAATGACAAAAAGGAAGAAAGGGGGCAGTTAAAATCTATTGTAGGAAAAAAGTTAGAGACATTGTAGCAACATTGGAGAGACATAGGGCACTTAGTAAAAGTCGAGATAATCAGGCAATGTTAATTTGGTTTTGTGAAAGAGAAATCACGTTTGACCAATTTATTGGTGTTGTTACAAGAAAGAACAAATCGCTAAGGCATGCAGCATTGAAACTGGCCCATGAATCCATTGAATCTATGTTGACCATTAAACATCCATCTATAGTTTATTTATTTTTATTTTCCCATTTATTTATCACATTAAATCCCATTTGATGCTCCCCATATTCCCATTAACCTCCTCCTGAAAATGCCATTTACCTCCGCGCCAGTGTCAATTTGTGGAAGCTATTTAACCTCCAACTTGTTTTGGGGATATGGGAGGACCCCGAGCACCTGTGAAACGCATGTGGCCACAGAGAGATTGTGCAAACTACATTTAAACAGAGATTAGGATTGGACCCAATTTGCTAGAGTTCTACAAGCTGCACCACAGTGCCACCATGGATAAAGGGGAATTGATGAATATAAAATATTACCATTTCACGAAGGCATTTGATATGGAGCTGCATCAACGGTTTAATAGAAAACAAAGGATTGTGGTTTAGGAGATAACATATTGGGAGAAATTGAAGACTGGTTGGAAACCAGGAAGCCGAGAGTAAGATATTTCTGCTTGGTAAAATGTAATGAGGATTGATGCTGAGATTTCAACTTTGACTGTAAGTAAATGACTGAAGGCACCTAAGCTGTGATTGCTTAATTTTCTGTTGATAGATTGGAAAATATGTTGTGAAGAGAAAATGAGGAGGCAACAAAGGATTATGAATAAGTATAATGTGGGATAATGTGAAATTTATCATTTTTAGCAGGACAAAAATAAAAGAAGCAAATTATCTAAATCATGAGATATTACTCAGTTCTGAGCAAGAGGGCAGTTTGGATGCTTTAGTGAAGACACAAGAAACTGCAGATGCCAGAATCTTGGGTAAAAAATAAAGTGCTAGAGAAACTCAGCAGCTCAGTCAGCATCCTTGGAGGAATGGATAGACAATGTTTTAGTTTGGGACGCTTCTTTGGACTGATTGGAATAAGGGGGGAGAAAGCTTAACAAAGAGAATTGGTGGTAAGACAAAGCCAGGCAAGTGATAGCTATGGGTTGTATGCTATGAGTTGTGAGCTACCCATGTGAAATATGAGCTGCTATTCTTCCATCAATGTTCATACTGTTGAGTTGGAAGAATAGAATTTTAGACGCAAAGTGCTGGAGTAACTCAGTGGGTCGGGCAGCATCTCTGGAGAACATGTATTGGCTACTATGCAGGTATAATAGGTTATATTCCAGTTACTGTATATACAACATTGGTAAGGCCACAAGTAGTATTGTACAATATTGGTTAACGTATTTAAGGAAGGATGTAAATGGATTGGAAGCAGATGAGGGAATATTTACTACATTAATACCTTACATTAAGATGGGTCATGTTATGACAGAAGGTGGATAAGATAAGCTTGTGTACACTGGAGTTTTGATGAATTAGGGGGCTTAATTAAGGCATCGAAGGGTAAATGCAGAGCATATTTCCTATTGAGAGAAATCTAGTTATGGATTGCTGTGGAAAAATATCTATTTAAATATGAGGTAATATCTATTTAAAATTAAGAGGGATTGTTTTAAATAGATCGGAGCCCCAGTTCGCCTAGACACTGCAGTTGGACTGCGGGTTGGACTGCTTGAACCGCGGGGTTTGAAGGGCGCGGAGCCGGGGCCTAGCATCGTCCGGCGTGGCTGAATGGCCACGGGACTTGCCATCGTCCGCCGGGGGCTTTAACACCGGAGCCCCAGTTCGCCTAGACGCTGCAGTTGGACTGCTGGACCGCGGGTGAAGAATAAAGGGAAGAGATAAGACTTTGCCTTCCATCACAGTGAGGAGGTGTTGGAGACTCACTGTGATGGATGTTTATGTAAACTGTGTTAAGTGTGGGTCTTGGTTTTTTTTTGTAATGTGTTAAAAAGCTGTAGTAATGATATTTTGTTCAAGCCTAGGCTTGTATGACAATAAATAGCATTCAATTCAATCAAAGTTTTTGGAACTTCCTTCCTCAAAGGGTGATGGAAAAGAAGTCTCTGAATATTTTCTAGGCAGAAGTAAATATTTACTTGCTTCAGAAAACTTTATTGCTGATGGATGAGAATATGGAGCTGAGGTTACAATCAGGTCAGCCACAATCGTATCGACAAAGCATGATGAAGATGAGTTCCACTAACAGAAAATCTGGATGAATGTACAGATACAAAACTAATGACAAATTCAATCTGTTGTGAATCTCTGAACAACTGAAGGCCACACTGTTAACGGGTGAGTATTTTCCAGCCTAGTTCAGTTTTTAAAATTTTAAGCCAGAAACCAGATGAAATACTCTCTACTTCTCAAGATATGTTCAGTTTCTGTGACATTTAACAAGCTTGATTCCTCACAGGACAAAGCAACTGGTTTGATTGCCTTTGCATCCATCATTCTCAACATCTATTACCCACACCACTGGTGCATTGTAGCTGCTGTGTATACTATCTACAGAATACAATTTAGTCGCTCACTAAAATATACTCGAACAGCACCTCCCTGCCTACAACCTTATACCACCCAGAGAAAAGATAAATGTAGCAAACATATGGAAATCCCATGATACTCTCTCCTAAGGTGCAAACCATTTTGATTGTGAAATACATTGCTGTTCCTTTCCTCCTCACTGGATTTACATCTTGCAGCTCCCTATCCTACAGCATTATGGGTGTGTGCCTTCACCAAAAACAGCAGTTCAAGAAAGTGGCTCACCGCCACATTTTTATGTACAGTTAGGCTTGGACAATAAATGGTTTTAAAAATATAACAAAGTGAATGGGAAAGTGGTGGGAAAGATGCTGGAGTCAATTATGAAAGAGGTAATAATGGGGCATTTGGATAGCAGTAAAAGGATTAGTCCAAGTCAGCATGGATTTATGAAAGGAAAATCATGCTTGACTAATCTTCTGGAATTTTTTGAGGATGTGACAAGTAAAATGGATGAAGGGAAGCCAGTGGATGTAGTGTATCTAGACTTTCAGAAAGCCTTTGATAAGGTCGTGCACGGGAGACTTGTGACTAAAATTAGAGCACATGGTATTGGGGGTAGGGTGTTGACATGGATAGAAAATTGGTTGGCAGACAGGAAGCAAAGAGTAGGAGTGAACGGGTCCTTTTCAGAATGGCAGGCAGTGGCGAGTGGAGTGCCGCAAGGCTCGGTGTTGGGGCCACAACTGTTTAACATATATATTAATGATTTGGAAGAGGGAATTAGGAGCAACACTAGCAAGTTTGCGGATGACACAAAGCTGGGTGGCAGTGTGAACTGTGAAGAGGATGTTAGGAGGTTGCAGGTTGACCTGGACAGGTTGAGTGAGTGGGCAGATGCGTGGCAGATGCAGTATAATATAGATAAATGTGAGGTTATCCACTTTGGTGGCAAAAACAAGGGGGCAGATTATTATCTCAATGGGGTTAGGTTAGGTAAGGGGGAGGTACAGCGAGACCTGGGTGTCCTTGTATACCAGTCACTGAAAGTTGGCGTGCAGGTACAGCAGGCAGTGAAGAAAGCTAATGGAATGTTGGCCTTCATAACAAGAGGATTTCAGTATAGGAGTAGAGAGGTTCTTCTGCAGTTGTATCGGGCTCTGGAAAGACCACATCTGGAGTAATGCGTACAGTTTTGGTCTCCTGATTTGAGGAAGGACATCCTTGTGATTGAGGCAGTGCAGCGTAGGTTTACGAGATTGATCCCTGGGATGGCGGGACTGTCGTATGAGGAAAGATTGAAAAGACTAGAGTATTCACTGGAGTTTAGAAGGATGAGGGGGAATCTTATAGAAACATATACAATTATAAAAGGACTGGACAAGCTAGATGCAGGAAAAATGTTCCCAATGTAGGGCGAGTCCAGAACCAGAGGTCACAGCCTGAGAATAAAGGGGAGGCCATTTAAGAGGTGAGAAAAAACGTTTTCACCCAGAGAGTTGTGAATTTGTGGAATTCCCTGCCACAGAGGGTAGTGGAGGCCAAATCACTGGATGGATTTAAGAGAGAGTTAGATAGAGCTCTAGGGGCTAGTGGAATCAAGGGATATGGGGAGAAGGCAGGCACGGGTTATTGATTGGGGACGATCAGCCATGATTACAATGAATGGCGGTGCTGGCTCAAAGGGCCGAATGGCCTCCTCCTACACCTATTTTCTATATTTCTATGTTTCTATGAATGCCCGTGAAACAATTATTTTTATGCCGACTTTTTGCAGTACCTGTATTGGCGTAAATATGTATGTACCTACAAATCATTTTCTCAAACTCCATATTTATTGATATATACAGAAATTAAATTATTGCTTTAAAGCTAAAAAATCAATGAGAATATGTTTTGACTTTTTTTGGAAGCCCATGAGTAAGCCTTCCCTAATGTCAACAAATAAATGGCAATATTATTAGTCATCAAATAAAGCATGTGAGAGTAACTGAAAGTCACCGATATAGAAAAGGGAATTTAGTCTCACCCTTGTTCAAACCACTTTTCCAGCCCAACCTTGATATGGGTTGGAACTAAATAAATAATTGTTTATTCAGCCTGATTTTCATAGGGAATGGTGAGCTCAGGTAACTATCATTAGTTGGCAAGGAGAGATAGGTAATGCAGATGACATCATTTTTATTCGGAAAAAAAGCATTAGTCATTTTTATAATTCGAAAACTATACGGAGGATTGACATTTAAAAAGACTTTCAATGAAACATCAATTTTGTATGAGTAAGCTACAGGTTTCTAATGAAGACTCCTTTGTTAATTAATAGTTACAGTGCATTCCGAAAGTATTCAAACCCCTTTCCTTTTTCCACATTTTGTTACGTTACAGCCTTATTCTAAAATGGATTAAAAAAAAATTTAATCATCAATCTACACACAAAACCCCATAATAAAAAAAGCGAAAACAAGTGTTTAGAAATGTTTAAAAAGTAATTAAAAAGTAATAACTGAAATATCACATTTACATAAGTATTCAGACCCTTTACTCAGTACTCTGTTGAGGCACCTTTGGCAGCAGTTATAAACTCAAGTCTTCTTGGGTATGACGCTACAAGCTTGGCACACCTGTATTTGGGTAATTTCTCTCATTCTTCTCTGCAGATCCTCTCAAGCTCTGTCAGCTTGGATGGGGAGCGTCGATGCACAGCTAATTTCAGTTCCCTCCAGAGATGTTCGATCGGGCCACTCAAGGACATACACAGACTTGTCACAAAGCCACACTTGCGTTGTCTTGGCTGTGTGCTCAGGGTCATTGTCCTGTTGGACTAGTCTCCCAGTTCCTGCCGCTGAAAAACATCCCCACAGCATGATGCTGACACCACCATGCTTCAATGTAGGTATGGTGTTGGCCAAGTGATGAGCAGTGCCTGGTTTCCTCCAGACGCGACGCTTGGCATTCAGGCCAAAGAGTTCAATCTTGGTTTCATCAGACCAGAGTCCTTTAGGTGCCCTTTGGCAAACTCCAAGCAGGCTCTCCTGTGCCTTTTACTGCAGTGGCTTCCATTTGGCCACTCTATCATAAAGGCCTGATTGGTGGAGTGCTGCAGATATAGTTGTCCTTCTGCAAGGTTCTCCCATCTCCACAGAGGAAGTCTGGAACTCTGTCAGAGTGACCATCGGGTTCTTAGTCACCTCCCTGACCAAGGCCCTCCTCCCCCGATTGCTGAGTTTGGCCGGGCGGCCAGCTCTATGAAGAGTCCTGGGGGTTCCAAAGTTCTTCCATTTAAGAATGACGGAGGCCACTGTGCTCTTTGTGACCTGTAATGCTGCAGAAATTGTTTTATACCCTTCCCCAGATCTGTGTCTCGACACAATCCTTCATCTTCATGGCTTGGTTTTTGCTCTGACGTGCACTGTCAACTGTGCGACCTTATATAGACAGGTGTGTGCCTTTCCATATCATGTACAATCAATTTAATTTACCACTGGTGGACTCCAATCAAGTTGTAGAAACTTCTCAACGATAATCAATGGAAACAAGATGCACATAAGCTCAATTTTGAGTGTCATAGCAAAGGGTCTGAATACTTATGTAAATGTGATATTTCAGTTATTTATTTTTAATTACTTTGCAAACATTTCTAAGCACCTGTTTTCACTTTTTTTATTATGGGGTATTGTGTGTAGATCGATGTTAAAAACATAATTTAATCAAGTTTAGAATAAGGCTGTAACGTAACAAAATGTGGAAAAAGTGAAGGGGTCTGAATACTTTCTGAATACACTGTATATTATTTTTAATATTTTATATTTTGAAAAGTTAATATTTTACTCTAAACCAACTGGCATTTCAGAAGAGACAGT
Source organism: Malacoraja senta (assembly GCA_038087875.1). Classification (NCBI taxonomy): domain Eukaryota; kingdom Metazoa; phylum Chordata; class Chondrichthyes; order Rajiformes; family Rajidae; genus Malacoraja; species Malacoraja senta. The sequence goes on from CM075994.1 coordinate 7,862,940, forward strand.
CTAGTATTGTGCTCTCGAGTTATCTTGCTATATTTTGTATCTACAAAAAATTAATTGAACAAACAAGAATGTTGGTAGTCAGGATCAAACCCGGGTCTCTGGTGCTATAAGGCAGCCACTCTACTGCTGTGCCACTGGGCTGCCCCAATAATCTTGCTGAATAGTTCCAGTATTTTCTGTTGTTATTTCAGATTTCCAGCACCAGTGCTCATTGCTGTTCCTCTCAGTGCAAGTTCTTCAATAGTGATAATGTCCTTGTAAATCCACTTTGAATGCTCTTTCCTGCAAACTGGTAACTAAAACTATATCTATTATTTAAATTTGTGGGTGATTTAGCATTATGTACAATTAAAGCAAGATTTCCCTTCTCTTAGGTGAATACCTCAGCTAATAAAGGAAACCCTTTTATAACCAGGGCTGCAGACAGGGCGTTAAATTAAATAGTGGGGTTGGGGTTCAACAAATCAAAAATGTATTTGTTAAAGGGAAGGAGAGTGCAGGAGAGGTTACCAAAGTCAACAGAAGTAATAGATAGAAAGTTTATGAAAGGATAAGAATCTAAGGTCAGGCAAAACTGAGACCAATGTCAGAATGGGAGTGGTGAATACTGAACTAAAGGTGTTATATTTGAATGCACGCAGTATACAGAACAAAGTAAATGAGCTAATAGAAATTGGTAGGTAAAAATGTTGTGGGCATCATGGAGACGTGGCTGAAAGAAGATCGGAGCTTGGAGTGAATATCCAAGGTTACATTTCCTATTGAAAAGACAGGCAGATGGGCAGAGGGAGTGGAATGGCGCTGCTGGTAAAGAATGAAATTCAGTTCTTAGCCAGGGGTGATATAGAATCAGATGATGTAGAATCCTCGCTTGCACCTCCTCCAACCTCATCTACTGTATCCGCTGTTCCAGGTGTCAACTTCTCTATATCGGCGAGACTAAGCGCAAGTTCAGCGATCGTTTCGCTGAATATCTCCGCTCAGTCCGTCTTAACCTACCTGACCACGGCTCAGCACTTCAACTCCCCATGGACGGAAATCCTGGGTGGGACGGGGCATGTCCCCCCCATGTTTTGAGAGGTGGGAGACAACCCACTCCCCATGTTTTGTGAAACGTGTTGCAGCAAAATTGCCTTGGAAATTTACATTTTTCAAAAGCGAACAATTGGAGTCGTTTATCACTTGATTCCTCTGAGACAAAAAAGATTTGTTAACTACTACTGTTAGTGCTTGTTAACGGCCAGTAATTAACAAGTAGTTATACATTGTGTCACCAATACATCGATATGCATTCCTCAGTAAATATAATTGTGTTTTGAGAATTTCTTATAACTGTCATTAAGGGCTCTGGACCGCGAGCACAGGCTTCTTCCTAGCGTGCAGGTACAGTCCTTCATTCACCCACGTTATTTAGTAATTTTTACCCATCATTTAGGGATGTTATATTAATTTTAAAAATTTGTATATTTATTTTTGTTAGTTTATCAAAAGTTTCTTTATGTATTTTTTTGTTAGTTTGTGAAAAGTCTATGTGTGTTGTTTTCTCTCTCCTCCAGGGTTAGTTCTTCTGTTTGCCTTTATTTGCTTCAGTTTTATTTAGTGTTATTTATCACGTTGTGGTTGTAGCTTTTGAAAGATTTAAACGGGTATCGGATTTTAAAAATGCATATAACATCCCTTAGTGGATCTAATGTAACTGGGACATATTGGCCAGTGTGGGCAAGTTGGGTCAAAGGGCCTGTTTCCACACTGTATCACTCTATGATCTGCAATGTTTATGAGCACGGTTGCCTCTATGCTGAAAATCTCCAGCGCCAGTGGAGATACTTTCACGTCTGACTCCACTAATACAGAGTGGCAATGGAAGTTGAGAAACCTGGCACTGACAGCGATCCATGTGAAAGGTCAGCACCAACCAACAATGAAGGCACTATGAAACCAACTGCCGCAAGCCCTTCCCACAGGACGGGATTTTAACTCAGCATTAAAAATCAAAAAAGAGTTACATTGATATAAATAGTTCTTAAATTCGGGAACCTGGTTAATTAAATGGTGGGATTTCCCTGTCCTAACTATGCCTTTGTTTTAGCCGGTGGTTACATCCATTCAATCCTTCCCTCGCAAAGATGTGAGATTTCATTAAGAGCACACTTGGATGGATAGATGCAAGCAGCATGTAAACATGTAAACGTCTATTGTCTCTTCCATGCGCACAATGCATGAAGTCGATGAAATGAGACAACCGTCACACCAAAGATAGACACAAAATGCTGGAGTGACAGTCACAGACTCAGTCTTCAGGTCTGAAGAAGGGTCTCGAACCGAAACGTCACCCATTCCTTCTCTCCAGAGATGCTGCCTGTTCCGCTGAGTTACTCCAGCTTTTTGTGTCCATTTTCGGTTTAAACCAGCATCTGTAGTTCCTTCCTACACAACTGTCACACCAAACTAATTGTCCAAGGTACACAAAAATAGTGGAGAAACTCAGCGGGTGCAGCAGCACCTATGGAGCGAAGGAAATAGGCAACGTTTCGGGCCGAAACCCTTCTTCAGACTTGGTTTGCTGAATATTGCATAAGACATGGTCAGAAGAAGGGAGAAGTTATATATATATATATATATATATATATATATACTGCCTCTTTTATGCATATTCGGGGGAAAAATTAAACATGTGGCAAATATGTTATTGCTGCCTTTGTGTCGGAGAAGGGGAAAAGTTGCAGTTGAATCATTTGCAATTTCCATTTCATTCTTTTCCACTGTGTGACGTGGGCTGATCGATACTGCGTCGCTCGTCTATCTTTCACTCGTGCTCATGAGATTACTTTCAAGATGCTCAGATGATCTTCTAATGCGGTCATTGTTCCGAGTGCCAAATCCCTTCAGCTGTACCTGCAGCTGAAGCTATGGGTGGATTAGTAGACCTTGAAGAGCCATTGACACTTTGTTTTTACGTAGAGGGGTAAAAGAGGTAAGGTGTGTGATTTGAGAGTAATTTATCGTCTGCGGGGGGGGAAAAAAGTACGACTTACTCGACACTGCTGTTAAAATTGCACTGTTAAATGCGCAAAGTTCAAAAAAACAAATGAACTGCAAATGAACTGAAAAAATACAGATTATCTGGTGTTTTGTGCATGGGAGCTTGTTGTGTGCGTTACGCAGGCAACCGGACAGTATTACTGTGTTTAAACAATAAATAAAATGTGCTTCTGGTTGTCGGGGGGGGGGGGGGGGGGGAAGTGGGAGGAGATAAAATTGTTAGTTGTCATGCACACTTGTCAGCCAGCCGCCAGGAAATTTGTGTCCCCCCCCCCCATGTTTTAAAAGCGATTTCCGCCCCTCCTTTTCCCAAACTGAATTTTCTGGCCATGGTCAGAGTGAGGCCCAGCACAAATTGGAGGAACAGCACCTCATATTTCGCTTAGGTCGTTTACACCCCAGCGGTATGAACGTTGACTTCTCTAACTTCAGATAGCCCTTGCTTTCTCTCTCCATCCCCTCCCCCTTCCCAGTTCTCCCACTAGTCTTACTGTCTCCAACCACATTCTATCTTTGTCCCATCCCCTCCCCTGACATCAGTCTGAAGAAGGGTCTTGACCCGAAACGTCACTCATTCCTTCTCTCCAGAGATGCTGCCTAACCTGATGAGTTACTCCAGCATTATTTGTGTCTACCTTAGATGTAGAATCCTTGTGAGTAGAGCTAAGAAACTGCAAGGGTAAAAAGACCCTGATGGAAGTTATTTACAGTCCTCCGAACAGTAGCCAGGATGCAGGAAACTCATTTCAATTGGAATATAAGAAAGGCAATGTTACAGTGGTCAATGGGGAATTTCAATATGCAGGTAAACTGGGAAAATTAGGTTGGTACTGGATCTCTCGAGAAGGAATTTGTAAAGTCCCTACGAGATAATTTCTCAGAGCAGCTAGTAGCCGAGACTACCAGGGAAAAATAAATTCTGGATTTGATAGTCTGAGTCAAACCCGGATCTCTGGTTCCGTAACACAGTAACTCTACCACTGTGCCACTGTACCGCCCAAAGTAGATCCATAGCAAGAATGACGGTGGAACAGCAATGGCAGGAATTCCTGGGAATAATTCGGAAGATGCAGGATCTTTTCAACTCAAAGAGGAAGAAAGATTCTATGGGGAGAATGAGGTGACCGTGGTTCACAAGGGAGGTCAAAGACCGCATAAATCTAAAAGAGAAGGCAAAGATTGGTGGGAAGCTAGTGGATTGGGAACTCTTAAAACAAAATTAAAAAATAAAGTTTTTTAAAAGGCAATATGGGGAGAAAAGAGAAATATGAAGGTAAGCTAGCCAATAATATAAAAGAGGATACCAAAGGTTTGTTCAGATATATGATGGGTAAGAGAGAGGCAAGAGTGGACATTGGACCATTGGAAATTGATGTTGGATAAGTGATAATGGGGAATTAACAAATGTCAGATGAATTGAATAGTTTTTCACGACAGTCTTAACAGCGGAAGACACCAGCAACAAGCCTGAAATTCAATAGAGTCAGGGGGCAGGGGTTAGTGGAGTGGCTATTAATAAGGAAAACGTGCTTGGGAACCTGAAAGGTGGGAAGGTGGATAAGTCACCTGGATCAGATGGACAACAGCCCAGGGATCTGAAAGAGGTGGCTTTAGGGATTGTGGAGGCATTAATGGTGATCTTTCAAGAATCACCAGAGTCGGGGGTTCGAGAGGATTGGAAAACTACAAATGTTACTCCACTGTTCAAGAAGGGAGCGAAGCAAAAGAGGGGAAACTACTGTAGAGGCTGGTTAGCCTGACCAGTGGTTGGTAAGATTTTAGAGTCCTTTATACTGTCTCCGAGTAAGGATGTACCTTGAGAACGTAGAGGTATTTCTTTAGTCAGAGGGTAATGAATCTGTGGAATTCATGGCCACAGACAGCTGTGGAGGTCATGTCATTTGGGTATTTTTAAGGCAGAGGTTGACATATTCCTGATTAATAAGGGTGTCAGGGGTTATGGGGAAAGGCAGGAGAATGGGGTTGAGAGGGAAGGATAGACCAGCCATGCTTGAATGGTGGTAGACTCAATGGGTCAAATAGCCTAATTCTGCTCCTATGACATGAACATGCCTTTTTAACCATCTTACCTACAGTACCTCTCCAGCTACTTTATGCAGCTATGGGCATACACTTTAAAGCCCCTCTGTTTTTCCATGTTTCTCAATATCCTATTTATTGTTTTTTTCTCTTGTCTTGTTGCTCCTCCCCAAATATAAAATAACACATTTCTCTGTGTTAAATTCCATTTGTCACCTTTCGGGCCAGGTAACCAGACCACTTATATTCAACTGAAGTTGAATGTTGTTCTCTTGCCTGTCAACAACACATAATTATTTTAATCACCTGCAAATGTATTTTACTATGTCCCCTACATTAAAGTGTCATTCATTAATAAGTACCAAAAAAAGGCAAGGGACAGAATACTGAGCCTTGTGGAACCGCTCTGGTACAGCCGTTCGGGAACAAAAAGGATCTGTCCATCATTAACTTTGCTTCCTGCCGGTGAGCCAATTTAAAATCCAAATTGCCAGTCTTCCTGAGGTCCTTTGCACCTTTGCAGCCTATACCATGGAACCTTGTCAGAAGCAGATGTGCCAGCACATCTATTTTCATTTCAGATTTCCAGCATCTGCACTTTTTTAATTTCACTTGTACTTTTTGCTGCCTCAAAAATATAAATCGTTAGTCATTTATGACTAATTTCTCATTTAATTTCCTCTTTTCAAAATGTTAGCCAAAACTTCCTTTCACGCCCACTTGTTTCCTTAGTAAATGGCTTTGAATTTAATTTATTCCACAATAATTCCAAGTAAAATTTCATTTCTCTCGTTACCTACCATTTCATGATTACACATTTGTTCACAATATTAAATGTTTTTTAATGCATTGAGATCCATGCATGTCAGAACATGTCTGGTTTTGACCAGCAGCACTACATCTTTCTATTTCAAAGTTCAGTTTTGTTTCATCCTTCGTCATAACTCATGCCTTAACAAAAGACAACTTTCCTTCTATTTGAGGGTCAAGGATTGTAACTTCCAGCAGCTCTTGAATTTCAACGTTCTTCTTGATCTTTCTCCCGACTCCAGCATCTGCACTCATATGTTTCTTTATTTGTCTTTCCATTTTCCTGTTAAACCATCTCTCCTCACAATCTTGGCCCTTGCCTTGTTTTCACTTGCAGTGCCATGCAGAGGTTCAGCTTCAAATCCTTCTGCCCCTATCTCAATGTTTTTTTAGCCTGTCAAGGTGTTGAGCTCCTCTTCCTTTTCCTCTACACCTATTTCTATCTCAGTAATCAACATACCAGACACTGTCCTCCATCTAACTGAACGTGTTCTCACAAAGAACAACTTTCCCCTTCTTCCATCTTTAGAATTCCTGAATGTCTGCATGTCTCTCTTATTTGTTACTTGATCTGCAGCCTGTTTCAAACATTTTCTATTTCTATTTTTGATTTCTCATAAGAAATCCACAATGATTAAACTGTGCATTACTAAATGAAGATTTATACTGTCCCTTTGAATTGATTTTAATATTTTTACCACCACTCAAACTAGCTGCCCCATAATTATTTCATTTACCGCATCCTCCCTTTTTAAACAATGGTAAGCTGTCCTCTATGCAGCATTGGATGATAAATAAATGATGGTCGGAGGCTATGCAATTTTCTCTTTTGCTTCGTTTAACAGCTTAGGATATATTGCTTGCATCTAAGGCAATTCATCCATTTTCAAAAGTGCTAGACTTGTTAATACTTTCTCCTTCACTCTGCTTATGCAATCTAATATTTCACTTTCTTCCTCCTTAATGGCAACATCAACATCATCTTTTGTGAGGTGCTTATTAAGAACACCACTCACATGTTTTCCTTTATGATTGCTTATGGGCCTACATCTCCTGAACTGTATTATTTTATCTTTATGGTCTTAGAAAATATAGTTAGAAAGTATATAAAGAGCAGTGCTGAACTACTTAAGTGACTCTCAGACCATCCTTGATCGGAATTTGCTTGCTTTACCGTGCACTAAATGTTATTTCCATATAATGTATCCATACACTGTCAATGGCTCAATTGTAAGCATGTATTGTCTTTCTGCTGTCTGGATAGCACACAACAAAAGCTTTGCACTGTACCTCGGTACACGTGACATTAAACTAAACTGATATTGATTTTCTTTAATTTTACTATTACATTTTGTAGATTTGTTCTCGTCTTTCTGCAGTAGTAAATTCTCAATATCTTACACGAGCTTCCCATTTGAAGAGAGTGGTCATATGACAATGACAATGTGGTTAAAAGGCAAAATACAAAATTATATATTTTTTAAAGATAAATAATTTTAAAGAAAATCACACAGGGTCTACTGGACTGAAATTGTGGGCAGAATTTTAACAAATCCCCTGGAATACTGGAATGATCAAGAGCTATGTGGTTTTACAGCTCAACTTTCTACAGGGGTACGGTGGAGTCTGTACTCACGTACTGCATAAATACGTGGTACTCCACCTGCAACTGCTCGGACAGGAAGGCTCTGCAGAGGGTAGTGAGGGGAGCAGAGAAGATCATTGGCGTCTCCCTACCCTCGGTACAAGAACTGTTCCAGAGCCACTGTCGGAAAAAGCTCAGAGAATTGCTAAGGACAAACTGCACCCCCTCCACATACACCTGGATCTCCTGCCATCAGGCAAGAGATATCGCAGCATCAAAGCCCGGACTACAAGACTGCTAAACAGCTTCCTGCCATATACTGTGAGGCTGCTAAACAGCCACTCTGTACTCACAGTCACCTGATTCTGCGGCTTGGCACGGACACTTTAATAACTGGCACTGGCCACTCAAATCAGCCACCCCGGACATGTTTATGATTGGTTTTACTGTATTTTAATGTTGTTTTTACCTACTTTTTAACTATTTATACTGTTCCATCAGGGACTGGATTGTTTTTAGTGTTATTATGTGTGAAATGTTTTAAATTTCATGTGCGATGCTCCGGTATTCCCTGGGAAACGTCTTTTCATTTTACACTGTACAACTGTTGCTTGCAAGATGACAATCAAGGTTGATTGATTGATAGTTACATTTTTACAGCTCAACTGCTTTTCACTCAAAAGCATCTAATACATCTCCATTTCAGGACTAGTGAAAAGAACAACATTGAATATACTTAACTGCACTTTGAGCAGCATTGTACTGGAGTTGCACTATTAAAATGAAGGGAGAGGTCTGAACTTTTTTTAATTCACTATTTGGTATTTAACTATCATCAATTTAACAAAGTGTGCAGTAACACGAAAGTCAACAGAGACGTTTAGAATTCAGTACGATTGCATAAGGTATAAACATTATATCTTGGTATTGAGGTCCTGCCCAGAGTTTGATAGAGCTTTTCTGTTCATAGACTGTTCAATCATGATCCCATTACTACAATAGCTAACTCTGAATGTACCCACGTACAGAGAAAAGCCAGTATGCCTACTGGACAGCGAGCTTCCCAAAGTTGTCCTATATAGCTTTCTGCAGTCACTTGTCATGAATCTTCTTTCAGCGATGCAACAGCCACTAGGGGGCTGAACAGTGTAGAAACAGTAGGACAAGGAGATTTCAAGTATTCACCAATGAGCTGTTGGCAATTGGATGATCTTTGGAATGATTCGAATTATATATTTGAATTATAAATAATTTGGAAAGTTGATTTTATGTGAGCTTTTATTCCAATGTTATATTTAAACTCACACCCTCATTGGGAAGAGGAGATAAGAACAGTGGTCTCAAGCTGGTTGTGTTATGTTTATTGGCATTGGAGCCAGATTAATTTGTCACGGTCTCCTACTACTGCTCCAGACCTATTTACCACAGAGGTGATGGCCAGGATGGTTGCAAGGTTGTGTAGCATACAGAAACCCATCAGCGAGACTTTCTCTGTTTATTACTACAGTTGCTGTTGAGAAGCTTAAGCAACAGAATCAATGTTAGGCATGTCGATGTTCAGCTTTATCAGTTTTCTTGTGACTTGATGGCTTTCATTAAGTGCCTGTTACCCTGGGCTTTTCATTATAGTCATGGGCCCCGTGAATTGTGGTTGTCACCGCTATCTATCCCCTTATTTATCAGTGATCAAATACTGATACTGCAAATTGGAAGTTCTAAAGATATAACATGAGTCATCTGGTAAGTTTGGTATTAATTAGAAATATGTATAAATCTTGTTGTGAGAAAAACTGAAAGATGATTGTACAGTTTTTGTGGTCAGTGGTGAGGTAAATACCTTGAAGGCAGATGAACACAAATGTTTAGGAACCTTTCAGAACATTAGTTTTATCTTAGACTCAACTGTCATACAACTACTATCATCTTATCAAATAGGCTAAACACCATTTCTATATTTAATTTTGAAATTATATTTATTCTGTAAAAATTAGACCAGAAAAAAAGAGGTTTACTGAGACAGCAGTTGTTATAAAAATCCCAAGGTTTTATTTTATTTAAGCAATGTATATTCTGCTATCCATATATAAGGATAGATTTAACTTCATCACCTGAACATCATGGGCAATGCCTGCAATTAATGCAGAAAGGAAAATCTGATCTGAATGATCACAGCTCCTTCAGTGCATTTCTTCTGCATTGTTTCAACTGCAGAGAAAATTCCAATCCATCCTGCACGATCATCTTCCTTTTATTCAATCTATATATTTATTGTGCATGTGGAAAGGACAATTTTCAGACTATTTAAGGTGTGATCTTTATTTTAGTTTGCAGTTAGCAGTAATTAGCATTAGAATTGACTTTATTCCGAAAGCATCATTTGCATTACTAGCAAGCTTGAAATTAATTGCCCATTCCTTGCTTTTCTTCAGAAACTGGTGGCAAGTCTGTTTGAACGGTCCACATAGAGATGGTGCTCCTACAATGCTGATAGACAGAGAATCCATGGTTTTTGAACCTGTAGTGATTGGGGAGCTCTACTATATTTCCAACTTAGAAAAGTCTGCAACTTGGAGGATCTATTGGGACTGATGGTATTCCCAAACATCTGCAGTATGTTGTTCACCTTCTTTACCGACCTTTCCATTTCTGTTGCTGTCGGACAGTGGCAACATAAGTGGAAAGGGTGGTAAAGAAGGCATATGGTATGCTTGCTTTCACTGGTCGGGGCATTGTGTATAAAAGTTGGGGAGCCATGTTGCAGTTATATAAAAATTTGATTCCGCCACATTTGGAGTACTGTATTCAGTCCAGGTCGTCACATCATAGGAAGAATATGGAGGCTTAAGAGGGTGCAGAAGAGGTTCACCAGGATGTTGCCTGGATTGTCTCAGCAATTTGGAGAAGTTGGATTATTTTCTCTGGAGCATTCCTATCAAAGCCAATAACACAGGTATCGATGGACTGATTCTTAAACATCATCAGATTGAACTGACAGAAGCCTCATTCTCCAAACGGTCCAGACAAGCTTCATGCCCTTAGCTCAGTTATAAGCAATGACCCCATGACAGTTCAATGAAGTATTATCTAGAAAGAGATAGTTCGATTTTCAAGAGAGAGTTAGATAGAGCTCTTAGAGATAGCGGATTCAGCGGATATGGGGAGAAGGCAGGAACGGGGTACTGATTGTGGATGATCAGCCATGATCACAGTGAATTGTGGTGCTGGCTCGAAGGGCCAAATGGCCTACTCCTGCACCTATTGTCTATTGTCTATAGATTATAAAGGTGCCGTGAATTTAAATCTCAATAGCCCCAAAAATTCCAACAAGCTGAAGCTTGATTTAAACTGAAAAGAGGAAAGTGGTAAGAAAAGAGAAAAATAAAACACATCCAATAATGGAAATAATTGAAATGCCATTAAATGTCTGCGAATCTAGGATTAAAATACTGTCTCTACAGGAAAGTTCAATGAATCATTTTAGGTTAGCTTTGAAACAAGGGATCACTATAACTGAAGGCTGGCATCAATAGATTTTTATTTCATGTTTAGAGTTATATGTGTTTAGAATGGGAGATGTATCACACAGGGAATTAACTTGTAAATCTGTGACATTTTACACAAGGATCATAAGCTTTGTAAATAAATGTAGCAATTACACAAAGCCTGTCAATTATTACAAATTTGGATTATATTGATTGTTCACAGATAATACAATGCCTATGCAAACAAACTTTAAATTACAGAGAAAATAACATAATTATTATATTCACACGTAAAATGTTTATGATGCAGAAATGTATCTTTGGAAACTAATTTCTTATTCACTATTAGTCCTCAAGTCTGGAAACTTGCATAATTGTCATAAGCCCACACATAAAACAGAGGATGAATATGATGTAAGGACATTCCTGATTAACTAGATTAACATGTTAAAAATGATTTGAAGGGAAAAAAAGGCTTGTCAAGGGATGAATGATTCAATGCATCAAAACACCTCTTCATTGCTGAATAATAATGTCATATCTTGCTTGTCAGGAGGTGGGGGAACAGAGTGATAATGGTTAGTCTTCCCCAATCGTAAAGTATGATTGGGACCTTTGAATTTTACTCAGGAAGAATGAGCAAAGAATATTAAACCCACCTGTTTTAGTTTTTCGTGGGGGCGTCCAACAGTTAGTATAAATAGGTGTAACTAGAACAGCAGTCTATATCTCTCCTATCAGCAAACAGTCCATTGCTGGCTTCAAAATGAGTAAGTAATTCTTGAATACAGAATTTGCAGATGAATGAATATGTGAGAGGTTTTGACGTTCAGCACTGTAAGATCAAAAATAGTACACTGTACTGCAACGAGAACTTTCTAGTGCGTATGATACATCTTTTTATTTCACAGTCTCTTTTAGGTGCATTATCTTGTTCCAAGTTTTATTTGTGTTTGCGGCTGAGAAGAATGCCAGAGTATTTAAAGAATGTAACGAAACAGCACTGAAACAAGACCAAGAAATAATTTTCAATAACTTGGTAAGTTATTTCATTCCAAATAGGATTATATTTAATTTTAATTTATAGGATACGTGAACATTGAATTCTGCGTGAATATTAAATGTTAAAAGTCCTCCGTCGGGCATTTTATAGAGCTATTCTCTGGATACTGACACAAAAGCAAAATGCTGGACACAGTCAACAGGTCGGACAGCAGCTACAGACAGGGAGATAAGAGTGAACGCTTCAGATCAATGACAAGTTCTTTAGCATGCTGCTTGCCCTGCTGCGTGTTTCCAACATTTTCAGGGTTTTTTAATTTAAAGATTTAAAGAATCAGCAGTTTTTAAAACTAGATTTTTGGTCTCCAGGTGCAATGTCTGGTTAACGGTGTCCGTTCAGGTAGGATTTGTATGGGAGCTACTGCATGCCTTTCGACATGAGTACTTCTGAATGCTCCGTTATGTAAATGCAATTCGACCACATTGTGTGAACCTATGGACAAAATTGCGGGGTCAGTGCTATCACCCATACGGGAGGACGGGAGGGTGGCTAATATTGTGCCACTATTTGAGAAAGGCAGTAATAAAAGCCTGGGAACTAGAGGCCAGTGAGCTTAACATCAACCTAGGCTTTATCAGGTACAGGTCAAACCGCAGTTGTAGAATTGTGAGCAATTTTGAGCCCCATATCTGAGGAAGGATATGCTGGCATTGGAGAGGGTCCAGAGGAGATTTACGAGAATGATTTTAGGAAATGATTGGATTAACTTATGATGAGCGGTTGACCGCACTGGGTCTGTAGGCGCTGGAGTTTAGAAGGATGAGGGGGAACGTCATTGAAACTTATCGAATAGTGAAAGACCTGGATAGAGTGGATCAGGAGAGAATCTTTCCATTGGCGAGAGAGTCTGGTATCAGAGGGCATAGACTCAGAATAAAAGTACATACCTTTAGAAAGGAGTTGAGGAGGAATTTCTTAATCATGGGATGGTGAACCTGTGGAATTCTTTGCCACAGATAGAGGCCAAGTCATTGGGTATTTCTATAGCAGAAATTAACAGATACTTGATTAGTACTTGGGTTACGGGAGAAGGCAGGAGAATGGGCTTAAGAGGGAAAGATAGATCAGCCATAATTGAATGACGGAGTAGACTCGATGGACTGAATGGCCTATTTCTGCTCCTGTAACATGAACTTATGACAAGGTACAAAATGATAGGCTGATATGAAACATTAGGTCATATGCGATTCAGGCAGAGCTGGCCAACTGGATACAAAATTGATTTGAAGGTCGCAGACAGAGGGTGGTGACAGAGGGTTGTTTTTCAGACGGGAGGCCTTTAACAACCACAGGGAGAATGAAATTGAGTGAAACCACAAAATACTGCAAATATCTTGCTGCCACAATCAACAATAAATAACTGCTCCCTCCATGAAGATGGTAATAGACAATAGACAATAGGTGCAGGAGTAGGCCAATGACACCAAAATTGGAGGTGCAATGGACAGTGAAGAAGGTTATCTAAGATTACAAAGGGATCTTGATCAACTGGGCTAAGGAATTGTAGCTGAAATTTAATTCAGATAAAGGCGAGGTATTACATTGTGGTACGACAAACCAAAGCAGGACTTACACAGTAAATGATAGGGATCTCGGGAATGTTGTAGAACTGAGAGATCAAGAGTTACAGATACATTGTTCCAAGAGAGTGGGGACACATGTAGACATGGTGGGGCAGAATATGTTTGGTACACTTGGCTTTATCGATCATGGCTATTGAGTACAGGAGCTGTGTTACAGCTATACAAGATGTTGGTAAGGCCATATTGGGAGTTCTGTATACAGTTCTGGTCACCTTGCTGCAGAAGGATGTCAATAAACTGGAAAAATTGACAAAACAGATTTACGAGGATGTTACTGGGTTGCAGAGTTTGAGTTATAAGGACAGGCTGGATAGGCTGCGACCTTTTCCCCTGGCATACACTGAGGGATGATCAACCAGAGGTTTGTAAAATTATGAGGGACAAAGAACAGGTGAAGAGCCACACAGTCTTTTTCCAAGGGTGTGGGAATCTAAAGGGCATGGGTTTAAGGTGAGAGGGGAAAGGTTGAAAGGGGGTCCTGAGAGACAACTTTTTTCCACACAGAGGGTGGTGCATACATGGAAAGAGCTGCCAGAGGAAATGGTAGAGGTGGGTATGACTATAACATTTCTTTCGGAAAGGTTTAGAGGGTTATGGCCAGGGCAGACTTAGCTCGGTTAGGTTAGGCAACTTGGTCAGATGGACAAATTGAGCCAAAGAGCCTGTTTCCATGCTGTATAATTCTATGACAATATATCATAGTTGGTACCATTAAAACTTGATTAATGCAAATACATCAAATACAGTAAAAGAACATAATTAACTGATTGCTTTCTTTGTTTATTCAGAACATCACAAGAAAGCTTCCTAACAAGGTACATTTTCATGCATGTTAATATAATGCCTCTCATTTATCAAATCATTGTGAGAAAAGTAATTTTATAAAACAAAGTAAATAAATAAGTTTCTTAAAACAATGCAACTTACATTTATGTAGCGGTTTAAGTCTTTGTCAGGTTGAGCTTCAGTGAGAGGAAAGGAAAATGGAAAGGTACAAGAAATTCTAGAATATAGGGTTGGGTGGATGAAGTAAAGTAAAGCCATCAATGAAGAGGCAAAAGAGGGGGGTGAAGAAGCATATGAAGCCAGTTCGCAGTAGGTTGTATGGTTTGAGAAGATGAAGGGAGTTGAGAATTTTTTAATGAAGCTGCCATTGAACGTTAGCCAACTGGGAGGAGATGGAGGAATGAAACGATGCAAATTAAGATGTATACAGCAAATTAGTGATAGTAAGACTAAATTGGTTAGGCAGCCAGGCTTGCACTGCATTGAGCGTAGAGGAAACAAAATCATAAAGGAGGGAGAGTTTCATCAGCAGACTTGGTACTGGAAGGACAGTGGGTTTGGACACTCTGCTTGAAGTCAAATGTAGGCTGACCCCATCAGGGTCATAGTTAGACATGGTGGCATGTAGCTAAAATATTTGGCAAGGAGAAGGATACAATCTGTGATTAGAGAACAAGTAACATGAAATGCCAAAATAAGAACTGTTATGGTATTTATGGATTCACAAGGTTACCCACCATTCGATAAAATGATTGCTGATCTAATCTTGACCCCAATTCCACTTCCCTGCCTGTTCTCCAATATCTTTCATTCTCCTAGAGCACAATAATCTGTTCACTTCAGCCTCCATAGTTCTCTGAGATAAGAAAGTCTCAGGTTCACTCCTCAACACATTCCTAAATGTGGACCTCTGATTCTGAAACCACACTCCCCACTGCCAAATTTTACAGATGAGGGGAAACTCCATCTCACGATCTTTCCTGTCAAGTCCTCTCAATTTTATGTCTCGATCAGATCACCTCTCATTTTTTAGGCCTAGTCTGCACAAACCTTTCTCACAAGGCAATCATTCCAAAAGTCCCCCTTGTGAACCTCTATAAACTGCTTGCAATTAATGCAAACGTACCGCTCCTAAATTACAGCTGGACTATACACAGATTATTGCACAACTATGGGTAGACTTATGAGTAAGCAACTTAGAAGCGGACCAGCACATGACATTCATTATCATTTTGACAGTAATGCAGACTAACCTCATGGCATAGTCATTAACTTTCCCAAGTTCCCCAGAATTCATGTGTTTCTCTGTGATAGAAACAGAGGAGACATTTTCATTAAGGACCTTGCCCATCTCCTGCAACTACACACATAGATAACCACTTTGATTTATGAGGTGCCCTATTCTTTCTATGTACCCCTTTCCCCCTTAATTTACTTAAAATCTCTTTAGAAACTCTTTAATCTTATCTGCCACATCTATCTCATGCACTCTTTTTGAGGTGCCGGAAGTCGAGAGGGTGGCTAATGTTGTGCTGCTATTTAAGAAGGGCTGCAAAAAAAACCCCAGGGAACTCTAGACCAGCAAGCCAAATATTTATAGTGGAACAGTTACTGGAGAAGATTTTGAGATTTACATGCATTTGGATAGACAGGGGTTGATTACGGACAGTTACCATGGTTTTGTACTGGGGAGCTTATGTCTCACAAATTTAAAGAATTTTAGTTTTTTTAGGAAAACACCAAGAATGTGGATGAGGGCAGGGCCTTAGACGTAGTTATATGGACTACAGCACAGCTTTAGATAAGGTTCCGCATGGTAGGCTGCTCTGGAAGGTTAGATCACATGGGATCCAGGAGGAGCTAGTTAACCAGATACAGAATTGGCTTCATGCTAGGAAGCAGAGGGTGGTGGTGGAATGATGTTTTTCAGACTGAACAAGTGGTATGCCTCAGGGATCAGTGCTGGGGCCACGACATTTGTGGTTAGTATTAATGACTTGGATGAGACTGTGCAAGGCATAATTAGTAAGTTTACACATGAAACTGAAATAAGTGGTGTTCTTGACAGTGAAGATGGTTATCAAGAATTAAAGCAGATCTTGATCAGCTGGGTAAATGGGCAAAGTTGGGCCAAGGAATACCAAGTGGAGTTTTAAATCAGATAAGTGTGAGGTTTGCATTTTAAGAAGTGAAACCAGGACAGGACCTTCACAGTGAACGTTGGGGAGGCTGCACTTGGAGTATTGTGTTCAGGTTTTGGTCACCCTGCTATACGAAAGATGCCATTAAGCTGGAAAGAGCGCAGAGACTGATGAGGGAGTTGCCAGGACTAGAGGGACTGAGCTATAGGGAGAGTTGTGCAGGCAAGGACTTTATTCCTTTGAGGACAGGTGGCAATCTTAAAGAGGTGTATAATTGATGTGGGGAATAGATTTGGTGAATGCACAATTTTTTCCAGGGTAGTGGAATCAAGAACTAAAGGGCATAGGATGGTTTAAGGCCAATTGAGAGAAGATTATAATAGGAACCTGACAGACAACATCTTCACACAGAGGATGATAGATTTATGTAACAAGCTGCCAGGAAATGTGGCGAGGCAGTACAATAACTACACTCTAAATACATTTGGACAGATAAATGGCTAGGAAGGATTTATGGGCCTAGCTTTGATGGGACATCTTGGCCAGCATGGACTAGTTGGGTCTAAGGGCTTTTATTGCCTATTTCCTTAGTGGATTTTGTGTTTTTTGTGTATTTCATTTACTTTCTAATTGCCTGCATGTTAATGTTGTAATTTTCATGTGCTGGGTTAACCCCAAACATCTGTGTCACAGCATCTTGCAGTGATGTAAACAATATTTTGCATTTATTATTCTACCAAAATAGGATAATCACTAATTTCTTCATATAAAACATGAACTGTCGGAATTTTCTTCCTGATTTTCTACCATTTTTGTGATGTTTCTGCACAGATGTAAAATATTTACTTTAAGTATTTGCCATTGCCTTATTTCTCATTATTTTTCCACATGAGCCATCTCCTAAGGCAGTCATTCCCAATACCTTTAAATGAAACCTTTACTTTTTCCACCCATAAATACCTGATGGATTGATGTGCCTTTAAGGAGCTGGGGCTGTACATTGTGTTAATTATATTTTTGTTTTTGCTATTTTTGTGAACGTTATAACTGAGTTATCTTTATATTGCTAGCCTCATGGATCCCCTGTAATCTAATACCCCAGGATGAAATTACTGCACCTCGGGTCTAACATTTACGTTAGATACTCTCTTCCCTTTTATATACTTGCAGGAGCTCCACTCTTATTTTTGGTATTTTGTTCATAATCTATTTTCTCCATTCCGAAATGCTATCTCAATTTATGAATCCCCTTCCTAATTTTCTGCACGCTCACTAATTTTCTCAATATTTTATTGCTTTTCTTTGGATTTGAATCGAACTTTGAATTGGAATTTTATTTTCTTTGAATGCATGACTTTCTTTGTTAGTGATAGATGGACTAAGTTATCCTTTTTGTGGAAAGCACAAAGTTCTGGAGTAACTCAGTAATTGTTCTGGAATAACCAGTAGCATATCTGGAGGATATGGTTAGGTGATATTTCAGGTCGGGACCCTTCTTCACATTGATTGTAGTAGCGGGGAAGAAAGAAAAGAAGTGGATGCGGGGACAAAGCCTAGTAAGTGATAGGTGGATACAGGTGCAAGGGCTTTTAATTAGCAGGTGGGTGGACAAAGGTTAGAGGTAAAAACAAAGACAAGCGGGTGTAAGGAGCAGAGGAGAGAGATATGAAGCTAGAGGAAGGGATATAGGTGGAATGGTGCGGGGGGACAGTGGGAGTGGGCAAATAGTGGGAGAAATTGGTGTGCACCTGAATGGGGCACAGGCAAGAGAGGGTGAAAATAGTTTGGGGGGGATGTTGTTACCTAAAATTGGAGAATTAAATATTAATACCATTGGAGTTATTCCAGCACTTTGTGTTTTGCTCAAGATTCTAGCATCTGCAATTCACTGTTTCATTACCCTTTTCGTAGAGTTTTGTTTTCTTTCAATTCAACATTTCTTTGTTGACATTTTTGATTTTTATTTGGCAATGGTTTTACGTGGGTCAAAGCCAGTGATTTATGCCTTCCCAAACAGATGGATGGAAAATGAAAACAAAGGGTATAAGATAAGGAGAGAAGAAGAGTGAGATGTGAAGCTGGAGGGAGGGATATAGGTGGGCCATTGGAGGAACATTTGCAGAACATTAAGGCTTAGAATTGGGAGCAAAATAGCGATTTCAAATATGTGGGATTTTGATCAAAATAAATTCCCGACTTACCTTCTGGAAAAAATCAATGACCAAGTTCTAATTCTGGCCCTCTGCTTTTGCTAGCCTGATGAATTATGTGAATATATATATATATATATATATATATATATATATATATGACTACCCGAAACATGTTTTAACTTTATTGTCTAATATGTGCTAAATCTATCACATATCTATTGTTTTTTCATTTAATTTAGCAAGCTATTGTCATTTTATGAGTGAAATGTGATTGGCCAATTTAAAAAATGACAGAATATAATCAATTTGATTTTAGAACCCACTCCTGAAAATTGTATGTGTCACCTGCAAGCTAAAGGATGAATACAGTAATAAAACGATCCTTAGTGCATTAAGGTCCGTCTACAGAGCTTGCGGCTTGAACATTTGTAAGGTAAGTTTCAAATGTTGTTTACTTTTCTCACTGTTAAAACACATATTACAGTATTCAGAGAAGATGTTGATACCAGTTCTAGATGTTGCATAATCATCAAAACTTCCAGAATATTCTTTTGTGATTTTGAGATCGTATTTTGTAGTCAGGTTATGACGATAGAATCAGAATATTTATGACACATGAGGTTGTTTGGCCCATCATATCTGTGCTGATCAATGAAGAGCAATGCAACCCAGTCCCTCTTTCTGGTACCAGGTGTATAGCTCTGCATGTGACCTTTTTTTTAAACGTACATCCAAGTTATGTTGGCAGAGAATACCAGACCTCTACCGACTCCTGGGTTAATATATTTTTCTTAGTTCCGCCTCAATCTTTCTATCAAATACATTAAATCTTTGTCCACAGCGTTTCAATCCATCTGTGAAGGGGAATAAGTCATTTTTGATTATTCTATCTTGGTCCTTCATAATTTAATACAGCTGAATTTATCTTCCTCTGTTAAAAAAAAAACACCCTAGTCTATCCACGCAACTTCAATTTTCCAGTCCTGGCAACAACTTAGCTTTGTAACTTGGCTCTGAACTTGGCTGTCTTGGCTTTGTAAATTTCCTCTGCAAACTAGTGCAGAACCTCATCTGTCATATATACTTCTGGCATAAAATCCCCATTCTATGCTTTATATACTACAGAAGTGCATTAATGTGCTTTTTTAATCATGTCATTGAGTTGAACTCCTATCCCTTAAAGATCTGAGAACATACACACAAGGTCCCCAAATTTCTCAATATCTTCCATTTATTTTACTTTCCCTTGTTTTGGTTACAAAGCCCAAGTGCTTTACCTCACACTTCTTTGGTTGTATTTCTCATTATCCAGATTTGATAATCCCAACTTGTTTTTCTTTTTGGGGAATATGTTTACCCATAGACTTTTGGTTCTTGCATGGCTTTGAAACTCATATATCTTTACATAATTGTCCAATTTTGTTAACATTATTAACAGTGACATTGATCTTACTTCAGTGTATAATCTTCACCTTTTATCTTTGTACCATGCAGTAAGCACCTCACAGTGTGATTGTCCTTTGTTTTTAACTAAATCTGTATTTACCATTTAATGAAGACATAGACTTCAGATGCTGGAACCTTGAGCAAAAATAAACTGATGTGAAACGCTCAATGGGCCAGGCAGCACATGTAGAAGGAAATGGACTGACAACTTTTCACTCATCATCCACCTCTCTCTATTCTGGGTCCCCAATTTTCTCCCCCCAACCTGCTTTCCACTCACCATTCCTCCTTGTGGTTCTACATTTCACTCCCTACCTTCCTACTCCCCATCATTTGCACCCTTTTGTCCCCTCCACCTATCACCTCCAGCCACAGTTTCTATCTCTATCACTCCACCCCCACCCGACCTTCATCTGCGAATCAACTTCTCCTTGCCTGGATTCACTTAACACTTGTCAGGCCTTGCCCCACCCCTTCCTTTTCCCTCCTTCTGCCAGCTATCTTCCTTCTACTCCATCAGTCTGAAGAAGTGTCCCAACCCAAAACATTACTTATCCATGTCTACCAGAGTTGATGCCGGATCCGTTGAGTTACTTCAGCACCTTCAACTGAAGTAACCTTCCTTTACTCAAGATTCCAGCATCTACAATTTCTTATGTCTCTCTAAGAATTTAGTTTTTTGTTAATCCAACTGGGCCAAGTATTAAATGATGTGAATTTCATCATGAAAGAATCAATGTTATTGTTGCACTGTGATTTATTCTTTTCAAAATGTACTTATTATTGCTTTTCTATTTTAAAGGAAACAGAGACATTTTGTCAAAAAAATAAACGTAAATCCACTCCGGAGAAGAACAATGGTCAATTATCGTATCGTAATCTAAACAGGAAAATAACTATCCTGTATAGCAATTGGCTTCATCTAGAATCAAGTCATATATCATAAAACTCCAATGATCCACTTGCGTAACAAGTTTTCTGAAAATGTGTATCATAATTAATTTGATGAAGGAATGTAAGGAAAGTATTGTTATGATTTTTTAATGCAATTACTTACACAAGTAGAACCACGTCATAAAAATAATCGCAAGGCTAAATTTGTGATGACTACAACTTTAAAAATTATTATTTCTACAATTGGAATTTATAAAACATAGAACCATAGAAAATAGGTACAGGAGGAGGCCATTCTGCCTTTCGAGCCAGCACGCCCATTCAATATGATCATGGCTGATCATCCAAAATCAGTACCCCGTTCCTGCTTTCTCCCCATATCCCTTGATTCCTTTAGCCCTAAGAGCTATATCTAACTCTCTCTTGAATACATCCAGTGAATTGGCCTCTACTCCCTTCTGTGCCAGAGAATTCCACAGATTCACAACTCTCTGGGTTAAAAAATGGTTCCTTATCTCAGTCCTAAATGGCCTACCCCTTTTTCTTAAACTGTGTTGCCTGGTTCTAGACTCTGCCAACATTGGGAACATAGTTCCTGCATCCAGCCTATACAATACCTTAAGAATTTTATATAATCAAGCTTTTATATTTTATATTAAAATATGCAGTTATTTTAGGCAGATAAATCATTTATTTTTGTCTTACATAAAAATACAGCACAATCTATAAGGAATGTTAATACATACTGATATTGATTTATTCAACTGAGCAAAGCAATAGGAATTGTCAATTTTACTAACGCACTAAGTTTTTAATTTATTTAATCCAGTTAATTTATGAATACAAACTGCTATATTCTAGCTTCAGTATTTTCTGTATTAAATGTAAATCCAGGTGGAATATTAACATTTAATATCTATGACTGGAGTCTTGAAATATTTATGTGTATTTATTATTAAAAACATTAAAAACAGATGTGAATCTGGTTTAATTTTGCTATCAAACAGTCCTTGTTTGACACCTCATTGATTTTCATCATAACATATGATAAAAAATTACCCTGAGGGGTAACGTTTTTACACAACGGGTGGTGGCTATATGGAATGAGCTGCAGGAGGGGGTACAGTAGTTGAGGCATGTACTATCATAATGTTTAAGAAACATTTGCACAGGTACATAGATAAGAAAGGTACAGGGTTATGGGCAGGTGGGATTAATGTAGATGGGGCATATTGGTTGGGGTGGGCATGTTGGGTTGAAGGGCCTGTTTCCATGCTGTATGAGTATGACTTTATGACAAAGGACGTGGAACTCTACGGGACTGACGTTGGACGAAATATTCCCTGTATTATAAATAGTTTGAAACATAAATGAAAAAATAGGTTAAGATATACAAAGGATAAATTTCACAAAATTATATTTTGTTTCAGCTTTCTTTCAAAAACTGTGCATTC
>CM075994.1:7890618-7932198 GCA_038087875.1 Malacoraja senta
TATCTCTGCAGCTCGACCATCGTGGCTGTAGAGATAGACAGGTAAAAAATTGCTCCTCAGCTTTTTAGACATGCCAATGTCAAGGCCAGCTTCCTTATCACACAATGGGGCCTTATTGCTATAGCAGCTGCTTGTCCTCCTTAATCACTCAATAGACAATAGACAATAGACAACAGGTGCACGAGCAGGCCATTCGGCCCTTCGAGCCAGCACCGCCATTCAATGTGATCACGGCTGATCATCCCCAATCAGTACCCTCCGTTCCTGCCTTCTCCCCATATCCCCTGACTCCGCTATTTTTAAGAGCCCTATCTAGGCCTCTCTTGAAAGCATCCAGAGAACCGGCCTCCACCGCCCTCTGAAGCAGAGAATTCCACAGACTCACCACTCTCTGTGAGAAAAAGTGTTTCCTCGATTCCGTTCTAAATGGCTTACGACTTATTCTTAAACTGTGGCCCCTGGTTCTGTAACCTTGTAAACCTATGCCGCACGCCCCTCAATAGCAAGAATGTCCTTCCTCAAATTAGGGGACCAAAACTGCACACAATACTCCAGGTGTGGTCTCACTAGGGCTCTGTACAACTGCAGAAATACATCTTTGCTCCTATATTCGATTCCTCTTGTTATAAAGGCTCATGTTTGCCTCCCTAAACTCCCATGCACAATTAAAGGAACCCTATTCTTTTATGTATCTAATGGAAAATTACTAACATGTGCTTTGGACTGTATAAGTATGTTTGTACTCTGTATTCTCTGAGAGGACAACAGCAGGCGCTGGAGTGAGTTTCGGTACACTCAGGCATTCTCTCCCACCATGGTGAATCTAGTAAAGAACTTTGATTAAGACTTGTGTCTTTTGAATTTTTTTTAATACTTTAACTCTAGGAGACTCTCACACCATCACAGTGAGGAATGTGGAGGAGTCACTGTGGTGGACATGTTAAAATGTATTTTGTGTGTCCGTTGCTTTTTATTGATATGACTGTACGGCAAATCAAATTCCCCGTATGTTACAAAATATACTTGGCTCATAAAGTATGATTATGTTTATGATTGTGAGAACAGCGAACGGTACAACACAGCAACAGGCCCTTCGGCCCACAATATTCATGCTCAAGCTCAACTAGAATTTTCTCCGATATCTCCGGTTCCCCCCCCCCCCCGCCCCCCCACACTCCATAGACGTACAGGCTTACGTCTTTGCGAGCGCGCGCCAGGGCTCTAACACCAAGACCCGGTGCGCGACCTTGCATCACCCCGGCGTGGCTTTAATGGCTGCGGGACAATCACCATCGCCCGCCGGGGGCTTTGACTTTGACTCTGACATCGGGGGGGGGGGGAGTGCAGTGGAGAGATACGTTTTTTTTGCCTTCCATCACAGCGCTGTGATGGATGTATGTGTAAATTGTGTTGTGTCTCGGGTCTTCTTTCGTTTTGTATTGTATGGCTGCAGAAACGACATTTCGTTTGGACCTCAAGGGGTCCAAATGACAAATTTGTCCAAAAAGACAAATAAATTGAATTGAATTGAATACAGGTTAATCGGCTTGGTATCAATGTTAAATTGTCCCTAGTGTGTGTAGGATAGTGTTAGTTTAGTTTAGTTTAGTTAACAGCGCGGAAACAGTCCCTTCGGCCCATCAGGGCCGCGCCCGACCAGCGATTCCCCTACACTAACACTATCTTACACCCACTAGAGACAATTTTTACATTCACCAAGCTAATTATCTTACAAACCTGTAAGTCTTTGGAGTGTGGGAGGAAACCGAAGATCTTGGAAAAAAACCATGCAGGTCACGGGGAGAACGTGCAAACTCCATACAGACAGCACCCGTAGTCGGGTGGAACCCGGGTTTCCGGTGCTGCATTTCGCTGTAAAGCAACAACTTCATGCTGCGCCACCGGCGCGGACTCAGTGGGCCGAAGGGCCTGTTTCGCGCTGCGTCTTAATCTAAAAGAGATAACTGAACTTGTGGCCTGCGGACGGTTCGGACTTACGTGGCCGTGACGGTGAACGAGAATGTTTCCTCGTCACCAGGTAAAACATCTCGGTCGCTCGCACTTTCACTTCGAACCTGGGCAGGACTAGAAGAGGAAGGATTACACGCCTGCCGATGCAGGAAATATTCACCGCTGCTCCGTATCAAAGTTCACAGGTTCACAGGTTTTCAGGATAGTATAAGGGCCATTTGGCCCATCGAGCCCACTCCGCCATTCAGTCATGGCTCATCTCCCCCTCCTCATCCCATTTTCCTCCCTTCTCCCCGCACCCTTGACACCCGCTCCAATCAAGAACTTTGCTGTAGGAAGGAACTGCAGATGCTGGCTTACAGCGATGATAGACACAAAATGCTGGAGTAACTCAGCGGGGACGGGCAGCATCTCTGGAGAGAAGGGATGGGTGACGTATCAGGTCGAGACCCTTCTTCACACTGGTTCTGGGATAAGGGAAATGAGAGGTACAGACGATGATGTGGAGAGATAAAGAACAATGAATAAAAGATATGCAAAAAAATAATGATAATAGACAATAGGTGCAGGAGGAGGCCATTCGGCCCTTCGAGCCAGCACCGCCATTCACTGTGATCATGGCTGATCATCCACAACCAGTACCCCCCGTTCCTGCCTTCTCCCCATATCCCTTCACTCCTCTATCTTCAAGAGATGTATCTAACTCTCTCTTGAAAGCCTCCAGAAAATTGGCCTCCAATGATCCCAGGAAATAGGCGATCCCAGGAAATCGCACCAGCTTCTCGTTTTCACCCAACAAACAGCTGACAATGGCCTGTTTCCTTTCTCATCCTTACTTTTTCACATATCTTTCATCATTGTTCTTTATCTCTCTACATCACCGTCTATATCTCTTGTTTCCCTTATCCCTAACCAGTCTGAAGAAGGGTCTCGACCCGAAACATCACCCGTTCCTTCTCTTCCAGAGATGCTGCCTGTCCCGCTGAGTTCCTCCAGCATTTTGTGTCTACCTTCGATTTAAACCCAGCATCTGCAGTTCCTTCCTACACATTGCGTCTGCAGCATGACCTCCCAACCTCTATAATGGGGAATGGGAGGTCACCACAGTTCACAGTTCTCTGGTCATTTTCAAAACGCGGTAAATATTTACAAAGCCCAAATAAATAAACAGCAGCAGATTATCTGGCACAGTATTTTACACGTCACGTCTATGATTGGTAGATAAGATGTCATTCGTGCAAAAATAAATTGCTGCCCTGGAATAAAAGCAAAACTAAAATTCCTGGACATGGAATAAAAACATAGAAACACAGGAAAATAGGTGCAGGAGTAGGGCCATTCAGCCCTTCGAGCCAGTACCACCCATTCAATATGATCATCCACAATCAGTCCCCCATTCCTGCTTTCTCCCCATATCCCTTGATTCCGTTAGCCCCAAGAACTAATGAAAACATCCATTGATTGGCCTCCACTGCCTTCTGTGGCAGAGAATTCCACAGATTCACAACTCTCTGGGTGAAAACGTTTTTCCTCATCTCAGTCCTAAATGGCCTACCCCTTATTCTTACACTGCCCGACTGACACTCAACAGCAAAAAGCAAAGTGCTGGAGGAACTTTTTTTTTTTTTCTTTTTTTTTTTTTAATTTTTATTTATTAGAAGTACATTACATTACAACCACATACATTAATACTCGTCATTTGTATCTTCTTACAATTAATGTACTCCCTTTATTTATTTTTTTTACACTAGAAAAGGAAAAGATTGAGAGAAAGAAGAAAGTGAAGGAAAAAGTGAAAGTGTAGAAAAGTGTAGAAAATGTAACAACAAAAAAGGACGAAGACCCTATAAGAGCGAAATTAAAAACAACAACAAAAAAAAGAGTTGAGATAGGCCCTAGGAAAAAAAAGAGAAAGAGAGGAAAAAAAAAAGAAAAAACAAATATTTTTTTTTGAGTATTACGTAAATAGGACATACCAACTCTTCAACTATCATCCCCCCTTACTTGACCTCAATTTTTTTTTTTTTTTTAAAGTACTTTTGCACCCCTATGTTTGTAATAATTCTATAAATGCCAGACCACGTCAGGTGGAAGTGATCTGGTTTACCTGCTAGGAGGAGTCTTATCTCTTCTAGGTGTAATGTTTCAAACATATTTGAAATCCACATATTTATAGTTGGTATTGGAGCCTTCTTCCAAAATTTTAGAATTAGCTTTTTCCAGTTATTAACCCATAGTCCATTAATTTCTTTTGAAACACATTTAGTTCTGGATCATCTTCCGTTATTCCGAAGATAATCCATTCTGCTTTGGGGTATGTCTTGTTTTAAATAACTTTGTAAAGATTTCAAAAATTTCATTCCAAAATTTTTGAATTTTTGTACAGAAGACGAATGAGTGCGCTATAGTAGCTTCTTGGGATTGACATTTATCACAAATAGATGATACGTTTGGGAAAATTTTATGAATTTTAGTTTTCGAATAATATAATCTATGTAAAATTTTAAATTGTATTAAAGTGTGTCTTACATTACTCGAGCATTTATGCACGTTTAATAAGTATTCATTCCAACTTTCCTTTGAAATTTTAATAGCTAACTCTTGTTCCCCAGTCTCTTCTGATACCCTCCGTAGGTGGTATTTGTACATTTAAAATAATATTATACAAATATGATATTAAGTTTGCTGATTCCGCTTTTATCTGCATTGCCTCGTCAATACATCTACTGGGTTATTATAATGATCTTTTGTATATTTTTTCAAATAGTCGCATATTTGAAAATATTTAAAATATTGATTATTTCCGAGTTTATATTTTATTTGTAATTGTTGAAATGAAAGTAATTTTCCAGTTTCATACAAGTCACCAAGCGTTTTAATTCCTAGTCTATCCCATTGTGTATAGCTTTATCTATAATAGAAGGACTAAACAAAGGGTTATTGACTATAGGTAATAAAAGTGATAAATTTCTTAATTTTAAATTTTGTTTTATTTGTTTCCAAATACGGATTGTACTATGAATAATTGGGTTCTTATTATAATTTATGTTATTCAGTTTCATTGGAGAGAGGAGGATCGCTCCAATGTTTCTAGAGGAGCAATCCTCTTTCTCCATTACAATCCAGTCTACTTGCTGGGCGGAGTTATCCATCAGTTGAATCATGTTTTTAATATTTACTGACCAATAATAATACATAAAATTAGGTAGTGCTAACCCCCCAATACTTTAGGTTTATTCAGATGAGTTTTTTGTATTCTATGTGATTTATAGTCCCATATAAAATTAGTGATATCTGAGTCGAGTTTTTTAAAAAACTTCTTAGGTAAGTATATAGGAATTGATAGAAATAGGTATAAAATTTGTGGTAAAAAGATCATTTTTATTGCGTTTATTCGGCCTATTAAAGACATCGGGAGCGTTTTCCAGAATTTAATTAATGTATTTAGTTTATTAAGTAGGGGGTCAAATTTGCCCTGAACATACCTTGATATGTTCTGGTAATTTCGATTCCCAAATATTTAAATTTTTCTGTAGCTATTTTAAAAGGGAATTTTAAAAGATGTGTTGAATCTTTCGGTTTTATTGACATAATTTCACTTTTATTCCAATTTATTCTATATCCAGAAAAAGATCCAAAGTCTTCAATTAAATTTAATATATTTGGTATAGTGATTTGAGGTTTTGTTATGTACAGTAATATATCATCCGCGTATAAAGATATTTTATTATATGAGTCTTTAGTATTATATCCATGAATATCAGGGTGTATTCTAATTTTTTCTGCTAGCGGTTCAATAATGAGAGCAAACAGCTGTTGGTGATAATGAGCATCCTTGTCTATTTCCCCTTGATAGTTGAAATTTCGAGATAATATGTTATTAGTTAGTATTCTAGCTGTAGGTTTGTTATATAGTAACTTAATCCATAAAATAAAATTCTCTCCCAGTTGAAATTTTTGTAATACTTTATCCATATAATTCCATTCTACTTGATCAAATGCTTTTTCAGCATCCAGCGAAATAATTGATAATTCTTGATCTTCAGATTTGTGTGAGTGCATTATGTTGAGTAGACGTCTCATATTATTAGAAGAGT
Organism: Malacoraja senta; assembly: GCA_038087875.1. NCBI lineage: Eukaryota > Metazoa > Chordata > Chondrichthyes > Rajiformes > Rajidae > Malacoraja > Malacoraja senta. The sequence continues at coordinate 7,896,687 of CM075994.1, forward strand.
ATCTCTTAGGGGATAAAACCCTGTCTGGTCTGGGTTTATTAATTTACTAATGTATTTACTTAATCTTCTAGCTAATGTTTTCGCTAATATTTTTTGATCTGTGTTTAACAATGCTATAGCTCTATATGAACCAGGTTCTTCTAAATCTTTATTTTTCTTAGGTATTAATGTAATCGTTGATTCCGCTAATGTATCAGGTAGTAATCGTTGATTCCGCTAATGTATCAGCTGGAGGAACTTTGAAGCACTGGATTCCCGTGTCTGCAGAATCTTGTCTCTCAAGTCTCCCCTCTTCCCCCTCCCTTCTCCCCCCCTCCTCCTCCCCCATTCTCCCAACCTCTTGCACTTCCTCCCCCCTCTCTCCCTCCCTCTCCCCCTCCCTCCATCTCCCCATCCCCCTCCTCAAACACATCCCTACCCCCCTTCACCTCTCCCCTCCTTCCTTCCCCCCCTCTCAATCTCTCACCCGCCTGTCTCCCTACCCCACCCACCTCTTCTCTCCCACTCATCCCAAACTCTCTCCCTCCCCCTTTTCCCCTCTTCCCTTCCCCCTCCCTTCAACCCCCTCTCCCTTCCTTCCTTCCCTCCCTTCCCTCTCCCTTCTCGCTCTCCCTCCCTCTCCCCCTCCCTCTCTCTCCTCTCCCCATTCTCCAACCTCTTGCATTTCCTCCTCCCTCTCCCCCTCTCTCCCCCCTCCCTCCCTCCTCCCTCTCTCCCCTTTCTCTCTCCCCATTCTCCCAAACTCTTGCATTTCCTCCCCCCTCTCTCCCCCTCACCCCCCCCTCTCCCCCTCTCTCCCCCTCTTCCCTTCTCTCCCCATTCTCCAACCTCTTGCATTTCCTATGCCCTCTCTCCCCCCTCCCCCCCCCTCCCTCTCCCCCTCTCTCCCCCTCTCTCCCCTCTCTCTCTCCCCCTCTGCCCTTCCTCTCCCCATTCTCCCAACCTCTTGCATTTCCTCCCCACTTCCCCCTCCCTCCCTCCCTCCCCTCCCCCCCACCGGGCAAGGCTTCTGCAAACTACTCACCAAACTCCTTCACCTCAAATTCTGCCGTGGCTTTCGACATGGGCGCTTCGGAAAACTCTGCTTCAATTCGCCAATACCGGGCCTCAAAAGAGAACAAGTTTAATTTAGTACACGTGACAACAAACAAAACCAAACGCTCGAATGTAATCATGTATTAGGGTTGCCAACCTGTCCGTATTAGCCGGGACATCCCGTATATTGGGCTAAATTGGTTTGTCCCGTACGGGACCGCCCTTGTCCCGTATTTGACTGCTACTACTTGTGTCGAGGGGACTGTCGGGTCAGAGCGCCGCGTCCGGCCCCGCCTCACCCGTCCGACGTAGTGAAGCCCATGGAGTGCAGCAGCAGCAGCAGCAGCAGCGCCTCGCCCGTGGACCCGTCGGTCGGCAGCCCGGCCAGCTGTTTGACCTTCGGACCTTCGCTTACCACCGACACCAACACCACCCCTCCCTTCTCATGGCCGAGTCGTCGGTTCATGAGTTGGATGGGGTGCCGGACTTTTCCCGCGGCCCCCCGGGGCCAAAACTCCTCAGCTGGCCCCGCTGGCTGGGCTTTGTGTGTAGTCCAGCACCCGGGCCAACTCATCATTCACCCAGACACGGCCCAGTCGGTTAAGGAATTGCCGTGGGGAATTTGTCCCGTATTTTGACCTTTTGTCCCTTATTTGGGAGTGAGGACGTTGGCAACCCTATCATGTGTAGTCTTTCCGCTGACTGGTTTGGCACCCAACAAAAAAGCTTTTTGCTGTACCTTGGATCTAAACAATAAACTAAACCAAACTAAACTAAAAACTCCCCTCTCTCCATCCCTTCCCCTTCCCAGTTTTCCGACCAGTCTGACTGTCTCCGACTACATTTTATCAGTTTGCTTTGTTGTCACCTTCTCCAGCTAACTATTCTGCATTATCCTGGAACTCCATCCCCTTTGTCCTGTTTCACACCTTACCCTTCCTTATCTCTGTGTCTCCCTCTCCCCTGACTCTCAGTCTGAAGAAGGGTCTCGACCCGAAACGTCACCCATTCCTTCTCTCCAGAGATGCTGCCTGTCCCGCTGAGTTACTCCAGCACTTTGTGTCTATCTTCGATTTAAACCGGCATCTGCAGTTCCTTCCTAGACTAAAAACGCGTCGTTTTTTTAGTTATTAGTTTAGAGATACAGCGCGGAAACAGGCCCTTCGGCCCACCATGTCCGCACCGACCAGCGATCTCCGCACACTAACCTCTACCCTACACCCACTAGGGACAATTTACATTTACACCAAGCCAATTAACCTACAAACCTGCACGTCTTTGGAGTGCGGGAGGAAACCGAAGATCTCGGGAGAAAACCCACGCAGGTCACGGGAGAACGTACAAACTCCGTACAGACAGCGCCCGTAGTTGGGATCTGCCGCCGTACCGCTGCACCACTGTGCCACTTCCAGTGTCTCTGGAGGACGTAGGTAGGCGAGGTCTTTGAAGGGTCCCGACCCTGAAACGTCACCTTATTCTTATGTCCATGTTCCCCAGAGATGCTGGCTCTGGAGAGGGTCCAGAGGAGGTCTACAAGAATGATCCCAGGAATGAGTGGGTTAACCAATGATGAGCGTTTGTCGGCACTGGGCCTGTACTCGCTGGAGTTTAGAAGGATGAAGGGGGTGCCTCATTGAAACATAGAAACATAGAAACATAGAGAATAGCATTGAAACGTACAGAATAGTGAAAGGCCTGGATAGAGTGGATGTGGAGAGGATGTTTCCACTGGTGGGAGAGTCTAGGATTAGAGATCACAGGACATTATTTTAGTAAGAAGATGAGGAGTTGCTTTAGTCAGAGGGTGGTGAATCTGTGGAATTCTTTGCCACAGAAGGCTGTGGAGACCAAGTCAGTGGATATATTTTAGGCAGAGTTAGATAGTTTCTTGATTAGTACGGGTGTCAGGGTTTATGGGGAGAAGGCAGGAGAATGGGGTTAGGAGGGAGGGATAGATCAGCCATGATTGAAGGGCGGAGTAGACTTGATGGGCCGAATGGCCTAATTCTGCTCCTATCACTTATAATCTCATAATGCTGCCTGACGCGCTGAGTTACTCCAGCATAATGTGTCTTTCCCTTACAGTGTAACTGCTTTAACTCCACAGACGGGCCCCTCTCTCTACTCAATGACCTGTTGAATACGTTATGGAACCAGGACATGCATAGCATGGTCAACTTACTGCTCGTTATCTGGGATTTTGGTCCGATGGGACTTGATATTCCCGGACATCTGCTCAAATGTCATGAGCTCCATGTTTCTGGAATTCTGAGGGGACAAAGTTTGCAGCTTAAGTTTCACACTACACAAACACAGGCGGCAATGCACGGTGGCCCTGCGGTAGAGTTGCTGCCTCACAGCGCCAGAGACCCGGGTTCCATCCTGACCACGGGTGCTGTCTGTACGGAGTTTGCACGTTCTCCCCATGAACTGAGTGGGTTTTCTCCGGGTGCTCCGGTTTCCTCCCACACTCCAAAGACGTGCAGGGTTGTAGGTTAATTGGCTTCAGTGTAAATGTGAATTGTCCCCAGTGTGTGTAGGATAGTGTTAGTGTGCGGGGATCGCTGGTCGGTGCAAACTCGGTGGGCCGAAGGGCCTGTTTCCACGCTGTATTTCTTTTTTTTTTTGAAAATATTTTTTATTGGAGATAAGTACACAACATATTAACATCATTACCCGTCTTACATTTTTGAATTGATAATATTGTCAATTATTATTACATTGTCTCCAATACCTTTTGCCTTTTTTGTTTTTTTAAACTAGATAGAACTAAAAAGGTAGATGAAGCAAAGAAAGAAAAGAGAGAGAAGAAAAGAGAGAGAAAGAAAAAAATAAAATAAAAATACAACAAAAAAAAGAAAACAGAAAAGAAAGATAGTTAAAGAAGAATGGAAAAATTTATTAAAATAAAAAACTTCATTCGAGATATATTCGTACATTTCAGAGTACAGCATTTCATCCATTCTTTAGCCCGAGTGTTAGTCAGGTTCCTGTGCTGAACTATTCCGACCCTTTAAATAATCAATAAAGGGAGACCATGTTCCAACGAATAATTCCTGTTTGTCTAACAGGGAAAATCTGATTCTTTCCACGTTTAAGGTCTCCGTCATTTCTATAATCCACATTTTGATTGTGGGGGTTATAGGGCCTTTCCAAAATTTTAGAATTAATTTTTTTCCCGTTATTATACTATAATCAATAAAGTTTCTTTGTGTTGTTGTAAATGTTTGATTTAATTCTAATGTTCCGAGTATTATTAATTTTGGATCCGGGTCCAATTGTGTGCTGGTCACTTTAGATATTATACTGAAAATATTTACCCAGAATTTTTTAATTTTTGTACAGTTTGCAAACATATGAGATAAGTTAGCTTCTAAATGTTGACATTTATCACATATAGGTGAGATATGTTGAAAGATTTTATGTAATTTTGTTTTTGAATAATGTAACCTATGTATTACTTTAAATTGTATTAAAGAATGTCTGGCATTTAATGAACATTGATGTATGTGTTGTAAACTTTCTTCCCAAGTATCTTTCGTTATTATTTGATTTAATTCTTTTTCCCATGTTTGTCTGTGTAAGTCCGTCGATGGAAAGTCACTGTCTAATAAAATATTATATATATAAGATATTAATTTTTCTGTATTAGGATGTTTATTCCAACATTCATCAAGAATTTCTGAATTTCTAATTCGAAAATTTTGAGTATTCGATTTTACATAATCTCTGAGTTGAAGATATCTGAAAAAATAATTTCCTCGAAGTCCATAAGTCTGTTGCAACTCCTGAAATGTCAGACATGTGCCTTCCTTGTAAAGTTGTCCCATATTTTTAATTCCAGACCCGGGTTCCATCCTGACCACGGGTGCTGTCTGTACGGAGTTTGCACGTTCTCCCCATGACCTGAGTGGGTTTTCTCCGGGTGCTCCGGTTTCCTCCCACACTCCAAAGACGTGCAGGGTTGTAGGTTAATTGGCTTCAGTGTAAATGTGAATTGTCCCCAGTGTGTGTAGGATGGTGTTAGTGTGCGGGGATCGTTGGTCGGTGCGGACTCGGTGGGCCGAAGGGCCTGTTTCCACGCTGTATCTCTAAACTAGACTGAACTAAAACTAAGATACAGTTTGGAAACAGGCCCCTTCGGCCAACCGAGTCCGCGCCGACCAGCGATCCCCGCACATTAGCACTATCCTACGCAGACTAGGGACAGTTTTACATTGATGCCAAGCCAATTAGCCTACAAACCTGTACTTCTTTGGAGTGTGGGAGGAAACCGGAGATCCTGGAGAAAACCCACGCAGGTCACGGGGAGAGTCGGCGCCGACCAGCGATCGCCCGTTCACAGTAGTTCTGCCCAACATACTGGGGGCAAGTTATGGAAGATTTAGGGGCAATGTTGGAGCTGTCTAGAGTTTAGCTTATTTTAGTTCAGACATACAGAGCGGAGACAGGGCCCTTCGACCCACTGAGTCCGTGCTAACCAGCGATCACCCGATCACACACTAGTTCTATGTTAACCCACTTTCTCATCCACTCCCTACACACTAAGGGGGCAATTTACAGAGGGGCCGATTAACCCGCAAACCCGCACGTCTCCGCTGACTGGATAGCATGCAACAAAATGTAGATAAAATCATGAGAGGAATAGATCGGGTAGATGCACAGAGTCTCTTGCAAAGAGTAGGGGAATCGAGGACCAGAGGTCACAGGTTCAAGGTGAACGGGAAAAGATTTAATAGGAATTAGAGTGGTAACATTTTCACACAAAGGGTGGTGGGTGTATGGAACGAGCTGCCAGAGGAGGTAGTTGAGGCTGAGACTATCCCAACGTTTAAGAAACTTGGGCAGCTACATGGATAGGACAGGTTTGGAGGGATATGGGCCAAGCGCGGGCAGGTGGGACTAGTGTAGCTGGGGCATGTTGGCCGGTGTGGGCAAGATGGGCTGAAGGGCCTGTTTCCACACTGTATCACTCTTTGACTCTATAAAAAATCTTTTCACTGTACATCGGTACACGTGAATATTATATACTGGATGGGACGCCGTTCCAAGAGGGCGAGCACGTGGACCGCACGTGGCCTACAGCGGTGGAGCAGCAGCGGAAGACACCACGGATACGCTTGGCCAGGCCGACCCTGCAACGCCGCCAGGACAACAGACCTTCATGGTCAGGTCAAGATCCCTGCAATTACAACAACTGGGACTCGGTAATGATGCCAAACTGGCGAATCTGAAGATGGGTCTCGACCCGAAACGTCACCCATTCCTTCTCTCCAGAGACGCTGCCTGTCCCGCTGAGTTACTCCAGCTTTTTGTGTCTATCTTCGGTTTAAACCGGCATCTGCAGTTCCTTCCTACGCTGTCTCAGTGAGCTACTGCTATACACTTGTACTGTATCTGCGATGCTGAACTAAGATGTATCTAAGTGTACCGTGCCACTTGCATACAAATATGAATTGCACTGTACCTCGGTACATGCACGATATGATACGATAGAACTTCACTTATCCCAGGAAAGAAATTGGTCAAATGTGAGAAATAAAGTTACCACACCATACCAAATGTTTAAGAATAAGGAGTAAGCCATTTAGAACGGAGACGAGGAAACACTTTTTCTCACAGGGAGTGGTGAGTCTGGAATTCTCTGCCTCAGAGGGCGGTGGAGGCAGGTTCTCTGGATGCTTTCAAGAGAGAGCTAGATAGGGCTCTTAAAGATAGCAGAGTCAGGGGATATGGGGAGAAGGCAGGAACTGATTGGGAATGATCAGCCATGATCACATTGAATGGCGGTGCTCGCTCAAAGGGCCGAATGGCCTCCTCCTGCACCGAATTGTCTATTATCTATTGTCAAATGAAACTAAACTAAGTGAAACTACACGGTAGAGTTGCTGCCTCACAGCGCCAGAGACCCGGGTTCAATCCCGACTACAGGTGCTGTCTGTACGGAGTTTGCACGGTCTCCCCGTGGGTTTTATCCAGGTGCTTTGGTTTCCTCCCACACTCGAAAGGCGTGCCGGCATGTAGGTTTCTCGGCTTGGTATGAATGTAAAATTGTCCCGTGTGGGTGTAGGATAGTGTTAGTGTGCGGGGATCGCTGGTCGGCGCGGACTCGGTGGGCCGAAAGGGCCTGTTTCTGCGCTGTATCTCTAAACTAAACTCAACTCAACTAACCGGAAAGAAGATAGAAGGGCTACTCACAAATAATGAGAGTTTCAGTTCATCGTTCACGGGCCTCATGTAGTGATCCAGTGTGAAAACCCGGTACAAAACTGTAAATTAACAGGGCAAGTGTATCAGCAGAAATTTGTTCCAAATCCTCCTTTCAGATTCATTCTTATATTAAGACCATAAGACACAAGTGCAGAATTAGGCCATTCGGCCCATCAAGTCTACTCTGCCATTCAATCATGGCTGATCTATCTCTCCCTCTCAACCACATTCTCCTGCCTTCTCCCCATAACCCCTGACACCCGCACTGATCAGATATCTATCTATCTCTGCCTTAAATATATCCACTCCACAGCCACTGTCTTTGGCAAGAATTCCACAGATTCACCACCCTCCATGTAAAGAAATTCCTTCTCATCTCCTTCCTAAAGGAACGTCCTTTAATCCCACGAGTGGAAACATCCTCTCCACAACCACTCTATCCAGGCATTCCATTATTCGGTAAGTTTCAATGAGGATCCCCCTCATCCTTCTAAGAACTCCAGCGAGTACAGGCCCAGTGCTCACAGATGCACACATACACACACATACACAGGCAGACATACACGGGCACACAAAATAATAGTAATATACTGCGTTACACATGCAGACAATTGCACAGAATTAAACACAAGTATCTCACATGTGCAATGCACACACACACACACACACACACACTTGCGTGGTCACACTCATAATTTCCAATAAAACACACACATGCATACCCATGTACACACTAACAGTGGCGTGCATGCGTTTGTGTACGTATGCGTGTCCGTGAGTGAATGCATCAGTGTTTATGTGGGTACAGGTCTGCATTCATATGTGTGCATGTATGTGTGTGTGTGTGTGTGTGAGTGTGAGAGAGTGAGTGTGAGAGCGTGAGTGAGAATGAGCGAGCAAGTGTCTGCGTTTGTGTGTGTGTGTGTAGAGATACAGCATGGAAACAGGCCCTTCAGCCCCACCGGTTCCACACCGACCATCGATCGCTTGTCCACACACTAGTTCTACATTATCCCACTTATCCATCCACTCCCGACACACCAGGGAGAATTTACAGAGGGGCCGATTAACCTACAAGCCCGCACGTCTTTGAGGGTGTGGGAGGAAACCGGAGCGCCCGGAGGAAACCCACGCGGTCACAGGGAATCACAGAGATACCCTTCAATTTCTCTATGTCCCCCTCTCCCTTGACTTTCAGTCTGAAGAAGGGTCTCAACCTGAAACGTCACCTATTCCTTCTCTCCAGAGATGCAACCAGTCCCACTGAGTTACTCCAGCATTTTGTGTCTATCTTCGGTTTAAACCAGCATCTGCAGTTCCTTCCTACACATTTAGTTTAGTTTAGTTTGGGATACAGCGCGGAAACAAGCCCTTGGGCCCACCGGTTCCACACCGACCAGCGATGCACACATATTAACACACACCAGGGACAATTTTTACATTTACCAAGCCAATTTACCAACATGCCTGTACGTCTTTGGAGTGTGGGAGGAAACTGAAGATCTCGGAGAAAACCCACGCAGGCCATGGGGAGAACATACAAACTGCACAGTCAGGGCCCGTAGTCGGGATCGAACCCGAGGCTCGAACTCTACCGCTGTGCCACCGTGCAGCCCTGTTTCATTATAGTCATCAGTTTATTGTCACGTGTACCGAGGCACAGTGGGAAGCTAACCAATCAGCGGCAAGACTGCGCCCGCGCGCGTGGGACGGTAAACGTAAACTGGGAGACCGGCAGCACTCACCGTTCTGGTCGGGAGTGTACACGGGCTTGTCCGTCTGAATGAAAATGTAGCCTCGTTTGGTGGACATTTTGACGGGCACCATCCGACGGCGATGGAAGAGTTGCCGGCTCTCAACCACCAGGTACACGTACTTGCGCCGGCGTCTCCACAGCTGCAGGTCCTTCACAACCTTCTTGGAGATCTGCGGGAGGAGTTGAGTTGGGTTGGGTTTGGGTTGGGTTGGGATGGGATGGGTTGGGTTGGGTTGGGTTTGATTGGGTTGCGTTGGGTTGGTTTGAGTTGGGTTGGGTTGAGTTGGGTTGGGGAGGGGTTGGGTTGTGTTGGGTTGGGTTGGGTTGGTTTGGGGAGGTGTTGGGTTGGGTTGGTTTAGGTTGGGTTGGTTTGAGTTGTGTTGTGTTGGGTTGGGGTTGGGGTTGGGGTTGGGTTGGTTTGAGTTGTGTTGTGTTGGGTTGGGTTGGGATGGTTTGAGTTGGGTTGGGTTGAGTTGGGTTGGGTTGGGTTGAGTTGGGTTGGGTTGAGTTTGGTTGGGTTGGGTTGGTTTTAGGTTTGGGTTAGGTTGGGTTGGGTTGAGTTGGGTTGCGTTGAGTTGGGTTGGGTTGGTTTTAGGGTTGGGTTGGGTTGGGTTGGGTTGGGTTGAGTTGGGTTGGGTTGGGTTGGGTTGGGTTGGGTTGAGTTTGGTTGGGTTCGGTTGGTTTTAGGGTTGGGTTGGGTTGAGTTGGGTTGCGTTGAGTTGGGTTGAGTTGGTTTTATGGTTGGGTTGGGTTGAGTTGGGTTGGGTTGGGTTGGGTTGGGTTGGGTTGGGTTTGGGTTGGGTTTGGGTTGGGTTGGGTTGGGGTTGGGTTGGTTTGAGTTGTGTTGGGTTGGGTTGGGATGGGTTGAGTTGGGTTGGGTTGTGTTGGGTTGTGTTGGGTTGAGTTGGGTTGGGTTGGGGAGGGGTTGGTTTGGGTTGGGTTGGGATGGGTTGGGTGAGTTGGATAGGGTTGGGTTGGGTTGAGTTGGATTGGGTTGGGTTGGGTTGGGTTGAGTTAGGTTCGATTGGGCTGGGTTGAGTTGTGTTCGGATGGGTGGGGTTGGGTTGAGTTGGGTTGGGTTGGGGTTGGGTTGGGTTGGGTTGGGATGGTTTGAGTTGGGTTGGGTTGTGTTGGGTTGGGTTGGGTTGGGTTGGGTTGGGATGGTTTGAGTTGGGTTGGGTTGTGTTGGGTTGGGTTGGGTTGAGTTGGGTCGGGGTTGGGTTGGTTGAGTTGGATTGAGTTCAGTTCAGTTCAGTGTAGTTCAGTTCAGTGTAGTTCATTACTGCCTTAAAAATATCCACTGACTTGGACAGACCATATAAGTTATTATTATTATTACTCACGGTTATGGTCTTGATCTCCCGGTACCCGTTCCCGGTGTTGAGGGTGAAGGTGATGACGTTGGAACATGCCTTGGATCTGATGATATCGTAGTAGTAGACATTGACAGTGACGGGTTGGTCAGCACCATGGAGCTGAATCCCCACGCTCTCCGCAACTCCGACATGGACGATACTGGGGCAGGTGATCAGGTACCTGAGAGACACCTTCATGAACTTCAATACAGAACACGAGAGTCAGGAAGGGGGCGGGGCGGGCGATGGCACGGTGGCGCAGCGGGTAGAACCACTGCCTCACGGCGCCGGAGACCTGGGTCCAATCCCGACCTCATGCGATGTCTGAGATGTCAACATATAGAGTGATACAGCACAAAAACAGGCCCTTCGGCCCAACTTGCCCATACTGACCAAGGTGCCCCATCTACACTGGTCCCACCTGCCCGCGTTTGGCCCATAAACCTTTCCTACCTCCTCTGGCAGCTCGTTCCATACACCCACCACCCTCTGCATGGAAAAAGTTGCCCCTAAGGTTAGAAACATAGAATGTAGGTGCAGGATGGGGCATCTTCATCTGTGTGGGCAAGTTGGGCCGAAGGGCCTGTTTCCGTGCTGTACAACTCTATGACTACATAGAAACCTAGAAACATAGAAAATAGGTGCAGGTGCAGGCCATTCGGCCCTTCGATCCAGTGCCGCCATTCAACATGATCACGGCTGATCATCGAAACTCAGTACCGCGTTCCTGCTTTCTCCCCATATCCCTTGATTCCGTTAGCCCCAAGAGCTAAAGCTAACTCTCTCTTGAAAACATCCAGTGAATTTTCCTCCACTGTCTTCTGTGGCAGAGAATTCTGGATTCACAACTCTCATGGTGAAAAGTTTTTCCTCATCTCAGTCCTAAATGGCCGACCCCTTATTCTTAAACTGTGTGACCCCTGGTTCTGGACTCCCCCAACATCGGGAACATTTTTCCTGCATCTAGCCTGTCCAATCCCTTAAGAATTTTATATGTTACCTACCCTTTATTCTTAATTCAAGACATGTTCCCATTAAATCTTTCCCCTCTCTTTCCCCCAGGGCGGCATGGTGACGCAGCGGTCGAGTTGCCGCCTCCGTGCTCCAGACACCCGGGTTCCATCCCGACCTTGTGTTGTCCCTAGTTGTGCGTTCTCCCCGTGACCCGCGTGGGTTTCCTCCAGGTGCTCCGGTTTCCTCCCGTACTCCAAAGACGTGCAGGATTGTCGGCTAATTGGCTTCGGTATAATTACGCTGTTTGAGAACCAATCCAACGTGTGAGCACCAACATGGGCAAGTTGGGCTGAAGGGCCTGTTTCCGTGCTGTACGACTCAGTGGATTGTAGCACTTAGAGTTACAGAGTCGTACAGCATGGAAATAGGGCAAGCTGGACCACTAGGGGGCGCTGAACGATGGCAGCCTCGCCAGCAGTCTGTTATTTTAGTGTGTTTTTAAAGTTTATGTTAATGTTCTCTGGTTTGTTTTATGTGGGGGGGAGGGGGGGGGGAGGGGGAAACTTTTTTCAATCTGTTACCTTGCCGAAGATGCGATTGTTTTCCGGATCGTATCTCCGGTCACTCTGCACCCTAACATCATGGAGCTGGAGGCCTTGCTCGGGACTGACTTTTGAGCCCCACCGCGGGGCGGGGACTTAACATCGGAGCTGATCGCTTGCCTGGGATCGATGCTCCAATCGCCGCCTGCAGACTTAACCATCGAGAGCTCGCAGTCTCGGGAGAGGCAGTTGACGTCTGGAGCTCCAATGATGCAGATGGTTTGATTAGCCCCGATCGCCCGGCGCGGGGCAACTGAGAATCCCCCCCTGATGCAGGAGCTTGATCGCCCCGACGCGGAGGACCCGACCGCCGGCTACGGGAGTAAGATCACCCCGTCAACGGAAGGCTCAAGGCCCCCAACCGCGGGAGAACAAAGAAGGGAGAGATTGAACTTTTTTTTCGCCTTCCATCACAGTGAGGAATGTGGAGGAGTCAATGTGGTGGATGTTTATGTTAAAATGAATTTTAGAACAGAAGAATGGGGGGGGGGGGGGGGGAGGGATGACCTCATTGAAACTTACAGAATAGTGAAAGGTTTGGATAGAGTGGATGTGGAGAGGATGTTTCCACTGGTGGGAGAGTCTAGGACCAGAGGTCACAGCCTCAGAATTAAAGGACGTTCTTTTAGGAAGGAGATAAGGAGGAATTTATTTAGTCAGAGGGTGGTGAATCTGTGGAATTCTTTGCCACAGAAGGCTGTGGAGGCCAAGTCAGTGGATATGTTTAAGGCAGAGATAGATAGATTCTTGATTAGTACGGGGGTCAGGGGTTATGGGGAGAAGGCAGGAGAATGGGGTTGGGAGGGAGAGATAGATTAGCCATGATTGAATGGTGGAGTAGTCTTGATGGGCCGAATGGCCTAATTCAGCTCCAATCACATGACCTTATGACTCTAAGCATCTACCTCGACTATTCCCCTCGTGATCTTATACCCCACTAGAATACAGAATGGAACTGCGGATGCTGGTATATAAAGAAGGTAGACTTTAGACTTTAGAGAAATGGCGTAGAAACATGTCCTTCGGCCCACTGAGTCCGCGCCGACCAGTGATCACCTTGTACACTAACACTATCCTACACATTCGGGACAACTTACAATTTTACAGGAGCCAATTAACCTACAAATCTGGAGTGTGGGAAGAAACCGAAGATCTCGGAGAAAACCCGCACTGGTCACGGGGAGAACGTACAAATTCTGTACGGACAGCACCCGTAGTCAGGATCGAACCGGGGTCTCTGGTGCTGTGAGGCAGCAACTCTACCGCTGCACCACCATGCCGCTACAAAATGCTGGAGTAACTCAGCGGGTCAGGCAGTATCTCCGTAGAAATAGGGGTCGGACCCGAAACATCACCCACCCTTCTTCTCCAGAGATGGTGCCTGTCCCGCTAAGTTAGTCCAGCACTATCTAGAAACATAGAAAAACATAGAAAATAGGTACAGGAGTAGGCCATTCGGCCCTTCGAGCCAGCACCGCCATTCAATGTGATCACGGCTGATCATCCAAAATCAGTACCTGTTCCAAAATCAGTACCAAAACCGTTCCTGCTTTCTCCCCATATCCCATGATTCTGTTCAGCAGTTAAATCTAACTCTCTCTTGAAAGCATCCAGTGAATTGGCCTCCGCTGCCTTCTGTGGCAGAGAATTCCACAACTCTCTGGGAGAAAAAAGTTATTCCTCATCTCAGTCCCTTAGTCTTAAAATCTGACCCCTGGTTCCGGACTCCCCCAACATCGGGAACATTTTTCCTGCATCTAGCCTGTCCAATCCCTTAATAATTTAAGGGATTTAAGAATTACGATGTACTTGTACTTACGAAGGTATTTGCCCAGCTACTGAGACGATCAGATAGGAGAGAAGAGGAAGCCACATTCTTGATAAAAGTCGCACTTGGAACATGAAGATAACCAGTCTCGCCGTGTCAGTATCTGTGGAAGGCTCCAACTCATCTCTTAGTATCAACAGTCGGCTATCGACCCATTCAAAGTTACTGATTCACTCGTGGCATTTAGAATCTGAACCGCACTGACAAATGGACCCTCTCTGTTTGTTTGGAGTCACAGAGCGATACAGTGTGGAAACAACTGGCCCATACCGGCCAACATGTCCCAGCTACACTAGTCCCACCAGTCCGCGTTTGGCCCATATCCCTCCAATCCTGTCCTATCCACGTACCTGTCTTAATGTTTCTTAAATGATGGGATAGTCCCAGCCTCAACTACCTCCTCCGGCAGCTTGTTCCATACACCCACCACCGTTTGTGTGAAAAAGTTACCCCTCAGATTCCTATCAAATCTTTCCCCCTTCACCTTAAACCTATGTCCTTTGGAAGGAACTACAGATGATAGACACAAAAAGCTGGAGTAACTCAGCAGGACAGGCAGCATCTCTGGAGAGAAGGAATAGGTGACGTTTCAGGTTGAGACCCTTCTTCGGACTGAAAGTCAGGGGAGTGTGCGGGACAGAGATAGAATGTAGTCGGAGACAGTAAGACTGGTTGGAGAACCGGGAAGGGGGAGAGAGAGGGAAAGCAAGGGTTACTTGAAGTTAGAGAAGTCAATGTTCATACCGCTGGGGTGTAAGCTGCCCAAGCAAAATATGAGGTGCTGTTCCTCCAATTAGCGCTGGGCCTAGAGTTGCCAACTGTCCCATATTAGCCGGGACATCCCGTATATTGGGCTAAATTGGTTTGTCCCGTACGGGACCGCCCTTGTCCTGTATTTGACTGCTACTACTCGGGTCGAGGGGACTGTCGGGTCGGAGCGCCGCGTCCGGCCCCGCCTCACCCGTCCCGACGTAGTGAAGCCCATGGAGTGCAGCAGCAGCAGCAGCAGCAGCGCCTCGCCCGTGGCCCCGTCGGTCGGCAGCCCGGCCAGTTGTCCGACCTTCGGACCTTCGCTTACCGCCGACACCACCACCCCTCCTTCTCATGGCCGATCATCGGTTCGTGAGTTGGATGGGGAGCCGGACTTTGCGCGCGGCCCCCGGGGCCACAACTCCTCAGCTGGCCCCGCCGGCTGGGCTTTGTGTGTAGTCCAGCACCCGGGCCAACTCATCATTCACCCAGACACGGCCCAGTCGCTCAACGAATTGCCGTCGGGTATTTGTCCCGTATTTGGGAGTGAGGAAGTTGGCAAACCCTATCTGGGCCTCACTCTGACAGTGGAGGAGGCCCAGGACAGAAAGGTCAGTGTGGGAATGGGAGGGGGAGTTACAGTGTTTGGCAACCGGGAGATCAGGTAGGTACTGGCGGACTGAGTTCAGCCAAACGATCGCCGAGCCTGCACGTGGTCTTCAGGGCCACAGATTGTCCACACTGCCCCTCATTGCCAAATGATCCCTGGTTTATCGTCCATCACGTGGTTTCCCCGAAGCCCTCAGATCACCCACTGGTTATCTGATTGGACGATTCGCAGGTAAACATTGCGGTCAAACACAAAACACAAAGTGCTGGAGTAGCTCGGCAGGTCAGGCAGCATCTCTGGAGGTCATGGATAGACCACACCTGTAGAGTCATACAGCGTGGAAACTGGCCCATCGGCCCAACTTGCCCACACATGTCCCAGCTACACTAGTCCCACCTGTCCGCGTTTGGCCCATATCCCTCCAAACCTGTCCTATCCATGTACCTGTCTGTTTCTTAAAATATCTCAACTACATCCTCTGGCAGCTTGTTCCATACACCCACCACCCTTTGCGTGAAAAAGTTACCCCTCAGATTCCTATTAAATCTTTCCCCTTCACCTTAAACCTATGTCCTCTGGTCCTCGATTCCCCTACTCTGGGCAAGAGACTCTCTGCGTTTACCCGATCTAATCCTCTCATGATTTTATACACCTCTGTAAGATCACTCCTCATCCTCCTGCGCTCCAAGGAATAGAGACCCAGCCTGCTCAACCTCTCCCTGTAGCTCAGGCCCTCTAGTCCTGGCAACATCCTTGTCAATCTTCTCTGCACGTTGACATTGATCGGGGTGGCACGGTGGCGCAGCGGTAGAGTTGCTGCCTTACAGCACCAGAGACCCGGGTTCGATCCTGGCTACGGGTGCTGTCTGTTTAAACTCTGGTACAGCTTCACCACCGATTTTCCGGCACCCTTGGTTCCAGGGCCTTGCTGGATTATCCGCGTTGCCGGACCAACAGAGGTCCTGGCCTCCGAGAGGAATCCAACGGTTCCGGAACGTTCCGCCTGGGCCGCCGAGGGGCCTAGCTACCGGCCAGCTAAGTCCGGCCTCAGGAGTCGGCTACAGGAACGGATCTGCCGGCTCCAGCCGGGCCGGAGTTCCAGAGCCCCGGCCGCAGGGACCCGCTGATCGGCCGCGGAAGTCCCAATGAGGCCGAGATCGGCCGCCTCACCCGACCTAGTGGGCAGATGCATAACAGACGCAGTTTAATGTGGATAAATATGAGGTTATCCACTTTGGTGGTAAGAACAAGAAGGCAGATTATTATCTGAATGGTGTCAGGTTGGGAAAAGGGGAAGTACAATGAGACCTGGGTGTCCTTGTCCATCAGACACTGAAAGTAAGCCATATAACCATATAACCATAACAGCACGGAAACAGGCCATCTCGGCCCTTCAAGTCCGTGCCGAACATTTTTTTTTTTTAATTTTTTTTTTTTTTTTTTAAATTAAAAATAAATACTTCCCCCTAGTCCCATCTACCTGCACTCAGACCATAACCCTCCATTCCTTTCCCGTCCATATACCCATCCAATCTATTTTTAAAGGATAACATCGAACCTGCCTCCACCACTTCCACTGGAAGCTCATTCCACACAGCTACCACTCTCTGAGTAAAGAAGTTCCCCCTAATGTTCCCCCTAAACTTCTGTCCCTTAATTCTCAAGTCATGTCCCCTTGTTTGAATCTTCCCTACTCTCAATGGGAAAAGCTTATCCACGTCCACTCGGTCTAACCCGCTCATAATTTTAAAGACCTCTATCAAGTCCCCTCTTAACCTTCTGCGCTCCAAAGAATAAAGACCTAACTTGTTCAACCTTTCTCTGTAACTTAGTTGCTGAAACCCAGGCAACATTCTAGTAAATCTCCTCTGTACTCTCTCTATTTTGTTGACATCCTTCCTATAATTAGGCGACCAAAATTGTACTCCATACTCCAGAATTGGCCTCACCAATGCCTTGTACAATTTTAACATTACATCCCAACTTCTATATTCAATGCTCTGATTTATAAAGGCCAGCACACCAAAAGCTTTCTTTACCACCCTATCTACATGAGATTCCACCTTCTAAGCATGCTAAGCATGCAGGTACAGCAGGCAGTGAAGAAAGCGAATGGAATGTTGGCCTTCATTGCGTGAGGAGTTGAGCATAGGAGCAAAGAGGTCCTTCTGCAGTTGTACAGGGCGCTGGTGAGACCAAACCTGGAGTATTGTGTGCAGTTTTGGTCTCTTAATTTGAGGAAGGACATTTGAGGAAGGACATATTGAGGGAGTGCCGCGTAGGTTCACCAGGTTAATTCCCGGGATGGCGGGACTGTCATATGAGGTAAGAATGGAGCGACTGGGCTTGTATTCACTGGAATTTAGAAGGATGAGAGGAACACCTTCGCTCAGTCTGCCTGGACATACCTGATCTCCCGGTTACCGGACACTTTAATTCTCGTTCCCATTCCCACTGACCTTTCTGTCCTCGGTCTCCTCCATTGTCAGAGTGAGGCTAAACGCAAATTGGAGGAAGAGCATCTCATATTTCGCTTTGGGCAGCTTACACCCCAGTGGTATGAATATTGATTTCTCTCACTTCAGGTAGCCCCGGCATTCCCTCTCTCTCTATCCCTCCCCCACCCAAGTCACACCAGCTTCTCGTTCTCACCCAACAAACAGCTAACAATGGCCTGTTTCCTTTATCATCATTACATTTGTGCACGTCATTCATTCATTGTTCCTTATCTCTCCACATCACCGTCTATATCTCTTGTTTCCCTTATCCCAGAACCAGTCTGAAAGGCCTCGACCCGAAACGTCACCCATTCCAACTCTCCAGAGATGCTGCCTGTCCTGCTGAGTTACTCCAGCTTTTTGTGTCTATCTTCTGTTTAAACCAGCATCCTTCTTACACAATCTTTTTAGTTTAGTTTAGTTTAGAGATACAGTGAGGAAACAGGCCCTTTGGCCAACCGAGTCCGGACCGACCAGCGATCCCCGCACATTAACACTATCCTACACTAGGCACATTGAAAAAAACATTTATACCAAGCCAATTAACCTACAAACCTGCACGTCTTTGGTGTGTGGGAGGAAACCGAAGATCTCGGAGAAAACCCATGCAGGTGACAGGGAGAACGTACAAACTCCGTACAGGCAGACCCCGTAGTTGGGATCGAACCCGGGTCTCCGACGCTGTGAGACAGCAACTCTGCTAGAGAAGGTCGGCTGGTCAGGCGGAGGGAAAGGGGGAGGGAAAGGGAATGGGCGACGTTTCCGGTCGGGACCCTTCTTCACGGGGGAGGGGGGAGAGAGTCGGAGTGAAGAGGAGGGGGGGATTGATGATCTGAGGAAGGGGGAAAGTGAGAGGGATCAGTGGATGGACAGACACAAAATGCTGGAGTAACTCAGCAGGACAGGCAGCATCTCTGGAGAAAAGGAATGGGTGACGTTTCGGGTCGAGACCCTTCTTCACACTGGGTTCTTCAGGTAGATGGATGGGAGGCAGACAGGAAAAAGAAGGAATGGAAGGAGATGGAGACAAGGGAGGGGAGGATGAATGTGGAGGGGGCTACTGGAAAATGGTGAACTGAAACACAAAAACAGTGCTGGAATCTGATGCATAAGTCATTCATTCATCATCATCGTTGAAAACATTAGTGACGCAGTGGTGCTGGTATCCAATGGGAACGGTGACAGACGCACCACACATCTCTGTCCTCCAGTTCCTGCGGACTTCCGCCGCTGGAAGTATAGGATTTTGGTGTGTGTGTGGTTTATCACCATTCCTTACAGTGCTATGTACGACAGTGATCGCAACTTCTACTGAAGTGTGGATGGCCGCTGGCTCACTAGAAGCTCATCCGCCCTTTCACAGGTCTTGTATTTGGTCCAGCTGGGGGTCCACAGCCCCCTCCTCACCTGGCAAACCAGGTGGGGGAGACGGTTTAGTCGCTGACTATCCGACGATGGAGCAGGTAGCACGGTATAACATGGTACCCGTGGTGGAGGGGAACTCCCCCCGACTTGACCTGAAAATGAAAGAAATAATGGGAAGCACACAAAATCTGATTAGTGCGGTTGTCAGGGGTTACGGGGAGGAGAATGGGGTTCGGAGGGCGAGATAGATCAGCCATGATTGAATGGCGGAGTAGACTTGATGGGCCGAATGGCTTAATTCTGCTCCTATCACTTATGACCTTAAACTGCTGGAGTAACTCAGCTGTTTTGGGACGGAAGAGTCTCGGCACGAAACATCACCCATTCCTTTACTCCAGAGATGATGCATGACCCACTGAGTTACTCCAGAACCTTTGTGTCTATCTTCGGTGAAAAGCAGCATCTGCAGATCCTTCCCACACACAGTGATAGGGGTTATGGGGAGAAGGCAGGAGTTGAGAGGGAGAGATAGACCAGCCACAATTGAACGGCGGAGTAGACTTGATGGGCTGAATGGCCTAATTCTGCTCCTATTATTTATGACGTAATGGGAAGTGTTATGAAGAGATAAAGAGCAGATAAAGGCATGGAGATTTGCAGCATGGAAACAGGCCCTTCAGCCCAACATGCTCATGACGAACATGATGGCCCATCTACATTAATCCCACCTGCCCACATTTGGCCCATATCTCTCTCAAATAAAAATAAGGGGGAGGCCATTTAGGACTTTAAGAATAAGGGGCAGGCCATTTAGGACTGAGATGAGGAAAAACTTCTTCACTCAGAGAGTTGTGAATCTGTGGAATTCTCTGCCACAGAAGGCAGTGGAGGCCAATTCACTGAATATTTTCAAGTTAGATTTAGCTCTTGGGGCTAACGGAATCAAGGGATGTGGGGAGAAAGCAGGAATGGGGTACTGATTGTGGATGATCAGCCATGACCATATTGAATGGCGGTGCTGGCTCGAAGAGCTGAATGGCCTCCTCCAGCACCTATTTCTGATGTTTCATCCTTCCCTGTCTATGTACCTGTCCAGTTGTCTTTTAAAGGTTGTTCTAGTACCAGCCTCAACTACCTCCTCCGGCAGCTCGTTCCATACACCCAACACCCTTTGAGTAGAAAAGTTGCCCTTCAAGTTCCTATCTATCCCCTCTCACTTTGAAACCGATGTCCTCTGGTTCTTGATTTCCCTACTCGGAGTAAAAGATTTGGAAGGGGTACTTTGAAGTAACATGCACTATGGATAAATAGGAATTGGTGGATGTGCTTCAGAAGAGTTTTCTTTAAGAAAGAACTGCAGATGCTGGAAAAATCAAAGGTAGACAAAAAATGCTGGAGAAACTCAGCGGGTGAGGCAGCATCTATGGAGAGAAGGAATAGGTGATGTTTCGTTGTCTATTCCTTCTCTCCATAGATGCTGCCTCACCCGCTGAGTTTCTCCAGCATTTTATGTCTACTGAAGACTTTTCTTTAGTCACAGGGTGGTGAATCTGTGGAATTCATTGCCGCTGACGTTTGTGGTGGGCAAGTCAATGGATATTTATACAGTGGTGATTGACTGATTCTTGATTAGTACGAGTGTCAGGGGTTATGGGGAGAAGGCAGGAGAATGGGTTAGGAGGGAGAGATAGATCAGCCATGATTGAATGGCGGAGTATACTTGTTGGGCCGAATGGCCTAATTCTGCTTCTGTGACTTATGAACATATAAACTTTTATTAAGGTGCCACATCAAAGTTTATTAGTTTAGTTTAGAGATACAGCGCAGAAACAGTCCCTTCGGCCCACCTAGTCCACGCCGACCAGCGTGCAAACTCGACCCCATCATCATCGACGGCCACTGGAAACGAGTATGACTGTCCTCCCCTCTCTATAGGGTCGTCTACTTGTGGGTCTGCAGTTGTCTGTAGAGGCCGATCCACGATCCACACACCTTGGTGCAACGTGGGCAGTGGAGACTGGCGGTGGTTGGTAGACGTCGAGCCCCCTTCTCTCTCTCCTTACGGTGCTGTCACTTTGTCTCTGCGACACGGCGTAGTTCCGTCTCGTGACGTGCAGCTCCTTCCCTGCACGGATTTCCTCCAGGAGCCCCTGTCCTGTGCAATGTGCTCCCAGTTGCCCGATGTGATGTGGAGTTTCTTCAGACTGTTTCGTGATGTTGTCCTTGAAGCGTTTCTTTGTCCCGCCGGCGGGCTCGCCTGTGAATATGCAAGAATGGGGATGTGTTGGGAATGTGAGGTGACTGTGAAACTTGGCTTCACAGGTGGTGGCATCACGGGTGCTGGGGACCCTATTCCTGGAAATTACGTGACCCGCCTGTGGCCACCCAGTCTGGACCCCTGAAGAAGTTCCTGTTTTGTTTCAATGTACTGATGCTTGTTCTGTATCTGTGATTGGGCTAAAGGGTTGCCTCCCTCTGTACTTTCCTGCCACTGTATAGATAGGGGATCAGTTCATTGGGTCATCTTTCTTTCTGTTCTGTTCGCACGAGGCTGCTACAGGCTCGGGTGAGTGGACCTGAAGCCGACCCCGCGGTGAATAAAGGGTTTGGACTACAGTATTCGGTTCAGTGTTTTACTGACCCAGACTAGGGAGGGTAAAAGAACCAGAATCAACATGCCGACCTTCCTTTCGGGAGATGTGTACCTTGTGGTCATCCCTTCCGAAGAGTCCACCAGGGACTATACTGGATGTTGCCGAGACTGGGTCTTGGTCTAGCGGGGGGCTGTGCTGTCTGTGGGCTGGATGGAGGTCTTGAAGGTTTACGTAGGTGGGCATGTCGACAGAGGATTGTGGTGGGAGGTGGGGGCATTCCAGAGGGAAATTGCTTCAGGGAAAATGACAGGATGTAGGGAGTGGAGACGCGTGTTGTTGAACTACAAGTCGCTTGTTGCGGATTCTTCTAGATCTTGTTGTTTGTCTCTTTGACGTATAAGACACGCTAGAGGCAGGAAACATGTTCCCGGTGTTGGGGGAGCCCAGAACCAGAGCCCACAGTTTAAGAATAATGGGTAAGCCATTTAGATGAGGAAAAACGTTTTTTCACACAGAGAGTTGTGAATCTGTGGAATTCTCTGCCACAGAAGGCAGTGGAGGCCAATTCACTGGATCTTTTCAAGAAAGAGTTAGATATAGCTCTTAAAGATAGCGGAGTGAAGGGATATGGGGAGAAGGCAGGAACGGGGTACTGATTGTGGATGATCAGCCCTGATCACAGTGAATGACGGTGCTGGCTCAAAGGGCCGAATGGTCTCCTCCTGCACCCGTTGTCCATTGTCTATTGTGTATGTCAGCGTCGAGGTGGATGTCGTAGTTGATGATCTTGTGAATAGTCAGTCTGAGCATCTGGCGTTTGGTTTCAAGGGACTCCCAGTTTTAGTCGGCGAGCGTTGTCACTGGATTGTCGTCTGAAGTTGCCGCACGCAAACCGGGCTGCTCTTGGTTGAACATTTTGCAGAACACCTTTATTTCTCTTGGTACCGGGGTTCCAAGCAGCGGAGACATACTCCAAGTGCGGTTGGACTATGGTTTAGCACTATTTATTTCAACAGGTTTAGAACCACGGTGGAAGTTCCATTGGACAAAGTTGAGCATCTTCTTGGCTTTGTTTGCAGCATAATGTGACTGCTTTGTCCCACTTCAGCTTGTCTTGTGTAACACACCCAGTCAAAAGCCTTCGTCAGGTCTATGAAGGCCATGTACAGAGGCTGACTTTGTTCAGGGCATTTTTCCTGGAGTTGGCCGTGCTGTGAAGATCACGTCTGCTGTACCTCTGGCTGGGCGGAAGCCGCGCGGTGATTCTGGCAGTACCACCGCAGACAGTGGTCGAAGTTGGCTTGCGAGGTGACGAGCAAGGACTTTGCCTGTTGTTGACGGCACACACATACAACAGAACTCGAGGTCAGGATGGAACCCGGGTCTCTGGCGCCGTGAGGCAGCGTCTCTACCCGCTGCACCACCGTGCCGCCCCAAGTACAGGCGAGAAAGTACAGGCGTGAAAGTTCCGACCTACGATCACCCGTTCCCACTAGTTCCATGTGGTCCCACTTTTCCCTACACTCCCTGGGCAATTTACAGCGGGCCAATCAACCCCCCAAAAAAGCACATCTTTGGGATGTGGGAGGAAACCGGTGTACCAGGAGGAAACCCACGCGGTCACAGGGAGAAAGTATACACACAGACACACACACAGACAGACACGCACACACACACACAAACAGACACGCACACAGACACACACACACACACACACAGACAGACACGCACACACACGCACACACACAGACACACACACAAACTCACACTCACAAACTCACACTCACAAACTCACACTCACAAACTGACTCACACACGCATAGACACACACAGATGCACACAGACACACACACACACAGACAGACGCACACACACACACGCACACACACACACAGACAGACGCACACACAGACACTCACAAACTCACACACGCATAGACACACACACAGATGCACACACACACACACACACACAAACTCACACTCACGCACAGACACACAGACACACAGACACACACACAAACTCACACTCACATACAGACACGCACACAGACACACACACACACACAGACAGTGCCCAAGGTCAGGATTGAACCCGTGTCTCTGGCACCATGAGGCAGCAGCTCTACCCGATGCGCCACCGTGCCGTCATTTAGTTTGCTTTCCGACAAGGGAAATAATTTACAAGAATACGGTGGCACAGCGCCTCACAGCGCCAGAGACCCAGGTTCCATCCTGACTACGGGTGCTGTCTGTACGGAGTTTGTACGTTCTCCCCGTGATCGCATGGGTTTTCTCCGGGTGCTCCGGTTTCCTCCCACACTCCAAAGACGTGCAGGTTTGTAGGTCAATTAGCTTGGCATAAATGTAAATTGACCCCGGTGTGTGTGTGTGTGTGTGTGTGTAGGAAGGTGTTAGTGTGCGTGGATCGCTGGTCGGTGTGGACTCGGTGGGCCGAAGGGCCTGTTTCCGCGCTGTATCTCTACAACTAACCCCCCCCTCCCCAAAATACAGATGTGCATATAAATATGAATGTATAAAAAAATAAATATTCCAACTGCTGGGCACGTCATCTTGATCAAAGTCGCTGAGGAGCATCTTGTGAGGGGTGACCCCTGAGCCGTCGGTGGGCAGAGGCGTGGCGAACACTGATTAGGGCGAGCTCAGGCCTCCACAGCCAGGACCTGCAACGAGACAACAAGGACTGAGGAAGGGTCCCAACCCGAAACGTCACCGATGCACATCATAAGCGGTCATAAGCGATAGGAGTAGAATTGGGCCATTCGGCCCATCAAGTCCACTCCGCCATTCAATCATGGCTGATCTATCTCTCCGGGGTGGGAGATTGCAACCTTCACGTGGTCCGTCCTGTTTCGACAGACGCAATCAACCCGGCGTGCACAATCAAATAAGATCAAATAGAACAAGTTGTCCTACAACTTTAGGCTTTAGACACGCCATACGCAAGAAGGAGGTCTATCTCTCCCTCCTAACCCCATTCTCCTGTCTTCTCCCCATAATTGCACAAATCGAACGGACAAACTCCGTACAGACAGCACCTGTAGTCATAGTTATAGAAACATATAAAATGATAAAAAGGACTGGACAAGCTAGATGCAGGAAAAATGCTCCCAATGTTGGGCGAGTCCAGAACCAGGGGCCACAGTCTTAGAAAAAAGGGGAGGTCATTTAAGACTGAGGTGAGAAAAAACTTTTTCACCCAGAGAGTTGTGAATTTGTGGAATTCCCTGCCACAGAGGGCAGTGGAGGCCAAATCACTGGATGGATTTAAGAGAGAGTTAGATAAAGCTCTAGGGGCTAGTGGAATCAAGGGATATGGGGAGAAGGCAGGCACGGGTTATTGATTGGGGACGATCAGCCATGATCACAATGAATGGTGGTGCTGGCTCGAAGGGCCGAATGGCCTCCTCCAGTACCCATTTTCTGTGTTTCCATGTAATCCCTGCCACCTGCACTAATCAAGAATCCATCCTTAAAAAATATCCACAGACTTGGTCTCCTGTGGCAAAGATTCACCACCCACTGACCGAAGAAATTCCTCCTCCTTCCTAAAGGGACGTCCTTTAATGCTGAGGCTGTGACCTCTGGTCCTAGACTCTCCCACTAGTGGAAACATCCTCTCCACATCCACTCTATCCAGGCCTGTCAATATTCAGTGTGTTTCAATGAGGTTCTGCAGAGATGCTGCCCGAGCCGCTGAGTTACTCTGGCACTCTGTGTTCTAAGCAAGATTCCCGCATCTGATCGAGGAGAGTTCCGATGGATTGTTTTCTCTGGAACGACGGTGGCCAAGGGGAGACTTGGGAGGAGCAGTAGGGGTGGTGCCCCTATCCATAGAGTGGTGACCTGGACTGCATGCAATCTGTCTGAAGAAGGGCCTCGACCCGAAACATCGCCCATACCTTCTCTCCAGAGAAGCTGCCTGTCCCACTGAGTTACTCCAGCATTTTGTGTCTACCTGGATTTTCTGAAAATCCAGGTAGACAACATCTACAGCCTCCCTTCTGTCTGTCCTGCTATTAACTTCTTCAAAGAACTCCAGCAGATTCGTCAGGCAAGAAACGTCACCGATGCACATCATAAGCGGCCATAAGGACATGTGATAGGAGCAGAATGAGGCCATTCGGCCCATCAAGTCTACTCCGCCATTCAATCACGACTGATCTATCTCTCCCTCCTAACCCCATTCTCCTACCTTCTCCCCATAATCCCTGACACCCGTACTAATCAAGAATCTACAACTAAAAACCCCAAAATACAGATGTGCATTTAAATATGAATGTATATAAAACTAAATATTCCTACTGCTGGGCACCTCATCTTGATCAAAGTCACTGTGGAGCATCTTGTGAGGGGTGACCCCGAGCCATCGTTGGGCAGAGGCGTGGCGAACACTGAAGGGGTTTTCTTGCCTTCACAAAACCATGCTGACTTTGGCCTATTTTATCGTGGGCTTCTAATGGGCCTGTCCCACTGTTCGAACTAATTCAAGAGTTCTCCCGAGTTTCCCCTGATTCAAACTCGGAAAATTACGGTAAAGGCCGCTCGTAGGTACTCGGGGCTCTCGTGGACATTTTTCAACATGGTTTTCAACATGTTGAAAAATCTTCACGTGTCTTCCCGAGCTGACTGCGTTCCCAGAGTACCTGCCGTTAGCGTTACGAGCCGCTAAGAGACGTCCCGTGCTCCGACGTACCCGCAACGTACATTCTCCGTGCTTACCACGAGATTGATTTTTTTTTTTAAAACTCGGGAGAGCTCTTGAATGGCCTCATACAGAGGGTGCCGCGTAACTTCATCCTTTCTAATTGACCAATTATACACGGCCTGTTTCGAAGCCGTGCGAGTCTGGGATTCGGATCAGGAACGCCGTACCTGCCTGGGCGTGGGCTGCCGACACCCGTCGCTGATCCTGGGCCGGGTCAAGGGCAGTGCCACCCGCCATGCCAGCCTTCCCTGCGGGCACACATCGCCACTGTCAGTCTGCAAGAGAGAAGCTCGTTAGTCACAGAGTCATCGAGTCGTACGGCGTCGAGACTTTTACAAGCATGACTGGGTCAACCTGTGATCAGTGTTTGTCGGCACTGGGCCTGTACTCGCTGGAGTCTGGAAGGATGAGCTTATTAAAACTTACCGAATAGTGAAAGGCCTGGACAGAGTGGATGTGGAGAGGATCTTTCCACTGGTGGGAGAGTCTAGGACTAGAGGTCACAGCCTCAGAATTAAAGGGCGCTCTTTTAGAAAGGAGGAGAGGAGGAACTTCTTTAGTCAGAGGGTGGTCAATCTGTGGAACTCATTGCCGCAGAGGGCTGTGGGGGCCGTCAGTGGATATTTTTAAGCAGAGATACATAAATTCTTGATTCGAACGGGTGTCGGTGGTTATGGGGAGAAGGCAGGAGAATGGGATTAGGAGGCAGAGATCAGCCATGATTGAATGGCGTAGACACGATGGGCCAAATGGCCTAATTCTACTCCTATAACTTGTGAACTTGTGAAACAGGCCCTTCGGCCCAACTTGCCCACACCGGCCAACATGCCCTATCTACACTAGTCCCACCTGCCTGCGTTTGGCCCATATCCCTCAAAACCTGTCCTATCCATGTACCTGTCTAACTGTTTCTTAAACGTTGGGATAGTCCCAGCCTCAACTACCTCCTCTGGCAGCTTGTTCCATACACCCACCACCCTTTGTGTGAAAAAGTTACCCCTCAGATTCCTATTAAATCTTTTCCCCTTCACCTTAAACCTATGTCCTCTGGTCCTCGATTCCCCTACTCTGGGCGAGAGGCTCTGTGCGTCTACCCGATCTATTCCTCTCATGATTTTACACACTACCCCTCATCCTCCTGCACTCCACGGAATACAGTCACAGTCTACTTAACCTCTCCCTGTAGCTCACACCCTCTAGTCCTGGCAACATCCTCGTAAATCTTCTCTGTACCCTTGTGTTGGAAGGAACTGCAAATGCTGGTTTGAACCGAAGAACAGCATCTCATATTCCGCTTGGGCAGCTTACAGCCCCGCGGCATGAGTATTGATTTCTCTCACTTCAGGTAGCCCCAGTATTCCCTCTCTCTCCATCCCTCACCGAAGAATGGCAGCTTTGCACAAGTTCGATGCTCAGCAATTCTGTTGCAAGTGCACCCCCCAAATCTCGTTCTCACCCAGCAAACAGCTAACGATGGCCTGCTTCCTTTATCATTGTAACTTTTTTGCATATCTTTCATTCATTGTTCTTTATCTCTCTGCATCACCGTCTATATCTCTTGTTTCCCTTATCCCTGACTCTCAGTCTGAAGAAGAGACTCGACCCGAAACGTCACCCGTTCCTTCTCTCCAGAGATGCTGCCCGTCCCGCTGAGTTGCTCCAGCTTTTTGTGTCTATTCTTTGCACCCTTTCCAGCTTGTTGGGTGACTGCAGCGGGTACTGGGCAGGCAGGAGGTGGGCACATGACCAGGCAGTACATGTAGTATGTAGTACCCGCCCTGGAACAGAATGACGTGGCATTGAATGCATGGCGGGCACTTGCCCTGCCAGAGTTGGAGCAGGGCCTGAGACAATACCCACGAGCATCGAGCGCGCCTGGCAGTTGGCTGGCACTCATCCCTGTTGCAGAATGAGCAGGCATTGAGCACGTGCCAGGCAGCAGGTAGACACTTGCCAATGCAAGAGATTGACTGGGCACGGGGCACATGCAGGCACTCATTGTGAAACAGTGCGAACTGGCATTTGAACCCATGCCAGGCACTCACCTTGCCAGAACTCAAATGGGCACCGGATTCATGGCATGCAGCAGTTCAGCTGGGTACGTTCCATGTGCCAAGCTGGCACGCCCAGCGCCAGTACAGACGGCCACTGTCAAGTTGGCACGCCCTGCAACAAAATTACTGAGCAGCGAACCTGTGCAAGGCTGCCATTCCTCTGCAAGAGTAGTTTGTCGGCACTGGGCCTGTACTCGCTGGAGTTTAGAAAAATGAGGGGGACCTCATTGAAACGTACAGAATAGTGAAAGGCCTGGATAGAGTGGATGTGGAGAGGATGTTTCCACTAGTGGGAGAGTCTAGGACCAGAGGGCACAGCCTCAGAATTAAAGGGTGCTCTTTTAGAAAGGAGGTGAGGAGGAACTTCTTTAGTCAGAGGGTGGTGAATCTGTGGAACTCATTGCCACAAAGGGCGGTGGAGGCCAAATTAGTGGATATTTTTAAGGCAGAGAGAGACACATGTTTGACTAGAACGGTGTCAAGGGTTATGGGAAGAAGGCAGGAAAATGGGAGTAGGAGGGAGAGATCAACCGTGATTGAATGGTGGAGTGGACTTGATGGGCCGAATGGCCTAATTCTACTCCTATAACTTGTGAACCTATGAACAGTATGAATGGGCTTTGAACATGTGGCAGGCACTGGCCCTGCAAGAGTTTGACTGTGTACCAAGCGTGTGCCAGCCGTTACAGACCCTGCGACAGTATGATGGCGCACTGGGCAGGTGGGCACTTGCTCTGTAGCCGTAGGAAACAGGCAATGAGTACGTGCCAGGCAGCAGGTAGGCACTGCCAATGCAAGAGCTCGACTGGGAACTGCAGGCAGCAGGTACTCAACCTGCGATAGCATGAGCGGGCATTGAAACCCGTGCCAGGAACTCACCCTGCCAAGAGCGAGTGTCTGGCACGTGGCAAGTGGCAGTTCTACTGGATACCAGTCACTGCCAAGCTGGCACCCGCCCTGCAACATAATTGCCTGGCATCTGACACGTGCCAGCCACTCGCCCAGCAAGAGTTCAACTGGGCACCGGGGCAGGTGCCAGGCTGGCACGAGACCTACGAGAGAATGACTTGGCACTTGGCTGGTGGCAGGCTGGCACTGGCCCTGCAAGAGTTCAATTGTTCACGGGGCACGTGCCAACAACAGGCTGGCACTGGCCCTGCAAGAGTTTGATTGGGCATCGAGCACGTGCCAACAGCAGGCTGGCACTGGCCCTGCAAGAGTTTGATCAGGCACGGAGCACATGCCAACAGTAGGCTGGCGCTCACACTGCAGGATTTGGACTGGGAGTTGAGCATGCACCAGGTTGCAAATTGCCATGCATCAAAATGACTGGGCAGGCAGCGGGCTGGCACTGGCCCTGCCACAGTACCAGCGGGCATCGAGTACATGCCAGGCAGCAGGTAGGCACTGCCAGTGCAAGAGATCGATCGGGCGCCGGGCAGATGCCAAGCAGCAGGGACACAACCTGCGGCAGTGCAAACGGGCATCGAAAACCCATGCCAGGAACTCAGCCTGCCGGAGCTCAACTGGGATCCGGGCAAGTGGCAGTTCTACTGGGTACCAGTCACTGCCAGGCTGGCACTCGCCCTGCAACAGAATGGCCCGGCATCTAACATGTGCCAGGCACTCGCCAAGCAAGAGTTCAACTGGGCACCGGGCACGCACCCGCCCAGTGACAGAATGACTAGGCACCCGACCAGTGGGCACTTACTCCACGACAGTACAAACTGGCATCAGGATGGCACGCAACCTGCGACAGAATCCTGTATCTCTGCACTGTGAACGGCTCATAAGGGCATTCAATCATGGCTGATCTATCTCTCCCTCCCAACCCCATTCTCCTCCCCATAACCCCTGACATTTACTTGGACTCCACAGCCTTCTGTGGCAAAGAATTCCACAGATTCACCACCCTCTGACGAAATAAATTCCTCCTCATCGCCTTCATAAAGGAATGTCATTCTCCTGCCTTCTCCCCATAACCCCTGACACCCGTACTAATCAAGAATCTATCTATCTCTGCCTCAAAAATATCCACTGGCTTGGCCTCCACTGCCATCTGTGGCAAAGAATTCCACAGATTCACCACCCTCTGACTAAAGAAATTTCTCCTCATCTCCTACCTGAAGGGACGTCCTTTAATTGTGAGGCTGTGATCTCTAATCCTAGACTCTCCCACCAGTGGAAACATCCTCTCCACATCCACTCTATCCAGGCCTTTCACTATTCTGTATGTTTCAATGAGGTCCCCCCCCCTCTATTCCTCTAAACTCCAGCGAGTACAGGCCCAGTGCCGACAAACGCTCATCGCCAGCTCGATTGGAATCAGGCAAGGTCTTTCCGCTGACTGGTTAGCACGCAACATAAAACCATTCAGCCCGACCCTGGTACACGAGACAGTGAACAAAAGACTGAAACGGACCTGACTGCAGGAGTAAGCCCTCACACCTTTTTCACCAACCGCGGGGTCCGTGGGTGGGGTGGGCTTGTGTGTGTCTTGATATATCTGCAAACAGGCAAAGCACAAGCACTCAGTTTATGCACGTGAAGGAACCGCAGGTGGCTGTCTTAAACCAAAGCCAGACATAAAAAGCTGGAGTAACTCAGCGGGCCAGGCAGCATCTCTGGAGAGAAGGAATGGGTGATGTTTTGGGTCAACACCCTTCTTCAGACATGAAAGGAACATTGAAACTCAGAAAATAGGATTCAGGAGTAGGCCTTTCGGCCCTTCGAGCCAGCACCGCCATTCAATAGACAATAAGTGCAGGTGTAGGCCATTCGGCCCTTCGAGCCAGCACCGCCATTCAATATGATCATGGCTGATCATCCAAAATCAGCACCCCGTTCCTGCTTTCTCCCACATCCCTTGATTCCGTTAGCTATAAGAGCTAAATCTAACTCTCTCTTGAAAACATCCAGTGAATTGGCCTCCACTGCCTTCTGTGGCAGGGAATTCCACAGATTCACAACTCTCTGGGTGAAGAAGTTTTTCCTCATCTCAGTCCTAAACGGCCTACCCCTTATTCTTAAACTGTGTGACCCCTGGTTCTGGACTCTACCAACATCAGGAACATTTTTCCTGCATCTAGCCTGTCAATCCCTTAAGAATTGTATATGTTTTTTTATAAGATCCCCTCTCATCCTTCTAAACTCCAGTCAATACAAGCCCAGTCTACCCATTCTTTCATCATATGTCAGTCCCCGCATACCGGGAATTAACCTGGTGAACCTACGCTGCACTCCCTCAATAGCAAGAAGGGTCTCGACCCCGAAATGTCACCTATTCCTTTTCTCCAAAGATGCTATTTGAGTTACTCCGGCCTTTGTGTCTATCTTCCATGACAATGTAACATACATTTTAAAAAAAAGATTAAATAGCTCTGACATAGAACAGTGCAGCACAAGAACAGGCCCTTCGGCCCATCATGCCCGTGTCTGATGCCAAGACCACCACTTATCTGCCTGCACATTGGGCGGTCACGGTGGCGCAGCGGTAGAGTTGCAGCGAATGCCGCGCCGGAGACCTGGGTTCGATCCCGACTACGGGTGCTGTCTGTACGGAGTTTGTACGTTCTCCGAGAACTTCGGTTTCCTCCCACACTCCAAAGACGTACAGGTATGTAGGTTAATTGGCTTGGTAAATGTAAAAATAGTCCCTAGTGGGCGTAGGATAGAGTTACGGTACGGGGGTCGCTGGTTGGCGCGGACTCGGTGGGCCGAAAAGGGCCTGTTTCTGCGCTGTATCTCTGAACTAAACCAAAGGCCTGTCCACAAGTCTTTTAAATGCCACTAATGTATCTGCTTCAACCCCCACCCACGACATCGCGTTCCTGGCACTTACGAACCCCTGTATTAAAAAGTATATCATAGACACAAAATGCTGGAGTAACTCAGCGGGACGGGCAGCATCTCTGGAGAGAAGGAATGGGTGACGTTGCGGGTCGAGACCCTTCTTCAGACATGAAGAACAGTCAGTTTAGTTTAGAGATAGTGTGGAAACAGGCCCTTCGGCCCACCGAGTCCGCGCCGACCAGTGATCCCCGCACGCTATCCTACACACAATAGGGACAATTTATGATCTTTACCGAAGCCAATTAACGTACAAACCTGTAAATATTTCTTAAACGTTGGGATAGTCCCTGCCTCAACTACCTCCTCTGGCAGCTTGTTCCATACACCCACCACCCTTTGTGTGAAAAAGTTACCCTCAGATCCCTATTAAATCTTTTCCCCTTCACCTTGAACCCGTGGCCTCTGGTCCTCGATTCCCCTACTCTGGGCAAGAGACTCTGTGCATCTACCCGATCTATTCCTCTCATGATTTTGTACACCTCTATACGATCACCCCACATCCTCCTGCGCTCCAAGGAATAGAGTCCCAGGCTCTTGCTCCCCTTGAATAGAATCGAACCAAGACAGAAAAGAAGGTGATTGTGGAGACATCTAGTCACAGTTCATGTGAAAGGAGCAGAATTAGGCCATTCGGCCCATCAAGTCCACTCTGCCATTCAATCATGGCTGATCTATCTCTCCCTCCTAACCCCATTCTCCTGCCTTCTCCCCATAACCCCTGACACCCGTACTAATCAAAATCTATCTATCTCTGCCTTAAAAACATCCACTGGCTTGGCCTCCACAGCCTTCTGTGGCAATGATTCCACAAATTCACCACCCTCTGACGAAAGAAATTCCTCCTCATCTCTGCTGTAAAGGAACATCCTTTAATTCTGAGCTGTGCCCTCTGGTCCTAGACTCTCCCACTAGTGGAAACATCCTCTCCACATCCACTCTATCCAGGCCTTTCACTATTCACAATTCAATGAGGTCCCCCCTCGTCCTTCTAAACTCCAGCGAGTACAGGCCCAGTGCTGTCAAACGCTCATCATAGGTTAACCCACTCATTCCTGAGATCATTCTCGTAAACCTCCTCTGGACCCTCTCCAGAGCCAGCACATCCTTCCTCAGATATGGTGCCCAAAACAATATTCCAAATGGGGCCTGACCAGCGCCTTATAGAGCCTCAGCATTACATCCCTGTTTTAGTTTAGTTGCTGCCTCACAGCGCCAGAGACCCGGGTTCGATCCCGACTACGGGTGCTGTCTGTACCAAGTCGTACCTTAATGGAGCCGGTCTGTTCGCTTTTTTCTAGTTTAGAGATACAGCGCAGAAACAGGCCCTTCGGCCCACCGGGTCCGCGCCGACCAGCGATCCCCGCACACATTAACACTATCCTACACACACTGGAGACAATTCTTGCATTTGCACCAAGCCAATTGACCTATAAACCTGCACGTCTTTGGAGTGTGGGAGGAAACCGTAGATCTCGGGAGAAGACGTGCGTGGGTCACGGGGAGAACGTGCAAACTCCGTACAGACAGCACCCGTGGTCGGGATGGAACCCGGCTGCTGTGAGGCAGCGACTCTACCACCTCGCACGTGGGAACATCTAGTCAGACCAGCATTTCTCAACCTTTTTACGCTTGCGGAACCCTTGAAATAATTGTCATGTCTCAGGGAACCCCTACATAAAAATCATTATAGTGGCCTGCAAAAGTTTTCATACCCCTTGAACTTTTCCACATTTTGTCACGTTACAACCACAAACGTAAATGTATTTTATTGGGATTTTATGTGATAGACCAACACAAAGTGGCGCATAATTGTGAAGTGGAAGGAAAATGATACATGGTTTACAAATTTTTTTACAAATAAAAAACTGAAAAGTGTGGCGTGCAAAAGTATTCAGCGCCCCCGAGTCAATACTTTGTAGAACCACCTTTCGCTGTAATTACAGCTGCAAGTCTTTTGGGGTATGTCTCTACCAGCTTTGCACATCTAGAGACTGAAATTTTTTCCCATTCTTCTTTGCAAAATAGCTCAACCTCGGTCAGATTGGATGGAGAGCGCCTGTGAACAGCAATTTTCAAGTTTGCCAGAGATTCTCAATTGGATTTAGGTCTGGACTTTGACTGGGCCATTCTAACACATGAATATGCTTTGATCTAAACCATTCCATTGCAGCTCTGGCTGTATGTTTAGGGTCGTTGTCCTGCTGGAAGGTGAACCTCCACCCCAGTCTCAAGTCTTTTGCAGACTCTAACAGGTTTTCTTCCAAGATTGCCCTGTATTTGGCTCCATCCATCTTCCCATCAACTCTGACCAGCTTCCCTGTCCCTGCTGAAGAAAAGCATCCCCACAGCATGATGCTGCCACCACCATGTTTCACAGTGGGGATGGTGTGTTCAGGGTGATGTGCAGTGTAAGTTTTCCGCCACACATAGCGTTTTGCATTTAGGCCAAAAACTTCAATTTTGGTCTCATCTGACCAGAGCACCTTCCTCCACATGTTTTGCTGTGTCCCCCACATGGCTTGTGGCAAACTGCAAACGGGACTTCTTATGGCTTTTTTTCAACAATGGCTTTCTTCTTGCCACTCTTCCACAAAGGCCCGATTTGTGGAGTGCACGACTAATAGTTGTCCTGTGGACAGATTCTCCCACCTGAGCTGTGGATCTCTGCAGCTCCTCCAGAGTTACCATGGGCCTCTTGGCTGCTTCTCTGATCAATGCTCTACTTGCCCGGCCTGTCAAAAATTTCTGTCTCTAGATGTGCAAAGCTGGTAGAGACATACCCCAAAAGACTTGCAGCTGTAATTGCAGCGAAAGGTGGTTCTACAAAGTATTGACTCAGGGGGGCTGAATACTTTTGCAAGCCACACTTTTCAGTTTTTTATTTGTAAAAAAATTTGAAAACCAAGTATCATTTTCCTTCCACTTCAAATCTCAATAAAATACATTTACGTTTGTGGTTGTAACGTGACAAAATGTTGAAAAGTTCAAGGGGTATGAAAACTTTTGCAAGCCACTGTATATCTTTATTAATCTCTTTCTTTCTCTTTCATAAACTTAAAGTTCATAAGGCAAACATAATATATTTTTCTTGTACCTGGTCTCAGCAAAAAATAACTAATGTTTTTCTCAAAAGATAACTGAAATCAAATTGCTTGTTCAAAACTGAAGCAAATAAAAGCAAACAGACCTAACCGAGGGGGAGAGAGGGAGGGAGAAGGAGAGGGAGAGAAGGGAGAGGAGAGGGAGAGAGAGACGGAGGGGGAGAGAGAGAACGGAGGGCGAGAGAGAGACGGAGGGGGGGGAGAGAGACGGAGGGGGAGA
>CM075994.1:7932398-7976930 GCA_038087875.1 Malacoraja senta
AATCCATGTTTGGCCCATATCCCTTCAGCCCAACTTGCCCACACCCACCAACATGCCCCATCTACACTGGACCACCCACCATTCCATGTTTGGCCCATATCCCTTCAGCCCAACTTGCCCCCGCCGACCAACAGGCCCCATCTACACTAGTCCCACCTGCCTGCGTTTGGCCCATATCCCTCCAAACCTGACCTATCCATGCACCTGTCCATAAGGTCATAAGTGATCAGAGCAGAATTAGGCCATTCGGCCCATCAAGTCTACTTGCCCATTTAATCATGGCTGATATATCCCTCATGTCCAAACCCCATTTAGTTTAGAGATACAGTGCGGAAACAGGCCCTTCAGCCCACCGGGTCCACGCCGACCAGCGATCCCCGCACACTAACACTATCCTACACACACTAGGGACAATTTTTACATTTACCAAGTCAATTAACCTACAAGCCTGTACGTCTTTGGAGTGCGGGAGGAAACCGAAGATCTCGGAGAAAACCCACGCAGATCACGGGGAGAACGTACAAACTCCGTACAGACAGCACCCGTAGTCGGGATCGAACCCGGGTCTCCGGCGCTGCATTCGCTGTAAAGGAGCAACTCTACCGCTGCGCTACCGTGACCGCCACAGTGCGATTGCAATGAATGAGATAAATCGCGATCGATTGAAGGATACAGCATGGAAAGAGGGCCCATCGGCCCGTCGTGTCCACGCCAACCATCGATCACCCCGTTCACACACTAGTTCTATGTTATCCCACTTTCTCATCCACTCCCTACACACTAGGGAGCAATTTACAGAGGGGCCGATCGACCTACAAACCCGCACGGGCACGTCGTTCCGACGTGGGAGGAAACAGGAGCACCCGGAGGAAACCCACGCCGTCACGGGGAGAAGGTGCAAAAGCTGCATTGCATCATTTACTGGCCCCATGCAACGTTTCAACCATCACAACACAACATAAAAGGGCAAGTGGATTATTATTCGATGATTATTCCCAATGTCTGCTCGTTAAATCTTCTTAAGGCCATGAGGGCCGGCACGGTGGCGCAGCGGTAGAGTTGCTGCCTCACAGCGCCAGAGACCCGGGTTCCATCCTGACTACGGGTGCTGTCTGTACGGAGTTTGTACGTTCTCCCCGTGACCTGCGTGGGTTTTCTCTGGGGGCTCTGGTTTCCTCGCACACTCCAAAGACATACAGGTTTGAAGGTTAATTGGCTTGGGTATAATTGTAAATTGTGATAGTGTTAGTGTGTGAGGTGATCGCTATTCGGCCACGGACTCAGTGGGCCGACGAGCCTGTTTCCGCACTGTGTCTAAGGAGATGGAGGAACTGAGTGAAATCCAGGTTAGTCGGGAAGTGGTGTTGGGTAAATTGAATGGATTAAAGGCCGATAAATCACCAGGGCCAGATAGGCTGCATTCCAGAGTACTTAAGGAAGTAGCTCCAGAAAATAGTGGATGCATTAGTGATAATTTTTCAAAACTCTTTAGATTCTTGAGTAGTTCCTGAGGATTGGAGGGTAGCAAACGTAACCCCACTTTTTAAGAAGGGAGGGAGAGAGAAAACGGGGAATTACAGACCAGTTAGTCTAACATCGGTAGTGGGGAAACTGCTAGAGTCAGTTATTAAAGATGGGATAGCAGCATATTTGGAAAGTGGTGAAATCATTGGACAAAGTCAGCATGGATTTACGAAAGGTAAATCGTGTCTGACGAATCTTATAGAATTTTTCGAGGATGTAACTAGTAGAGTGGATAGGGGAGAATCAGTGGATGTGTTGTATCTGGACTTTCAGAAGGCTTTCGACAAGGTACCACATAAGAGATTAGGATACAAACTTAAATCACACGGTATTGGGGGTTCAGTATTGATGTGGATAGAGAACTGGCTGGCAAACAGGAAGCAAAGAGTAGGAGTAAACGGGTCCTTTTCACAATGGCAGGCAGTGACTAGTGGGGTACCGCAAGGCTCAGTGCTGGGACCCCAGCTATTTACAATTTATATTAATGATCTGGATGAGGGAATTGAAAGCAACATCTCCAAGTTTGCGGATGACACTAAGCTGGGGGGCAGTGTTAGCTGTGCGGAGGATGCTAGGAGACTGCAAGGTGACTTGGATAGGCTGGGTGAGTGGGCAAATGTTTGGCAGATGCAGTATAATGTGGATAAATGTGAGGTTATCCACTTTGGTGACAAAAACGGGAAGGCAGACTATTATCTAAATGGTGGCCAATTAGGCAATGGGGAGATGCAGCGAGACCTGGGTGTCATGGTACACCAGTCATTGAAAGTAGGCATGCAGGTGCAGCAGGCAGTGAAGAAAGCGAATGGTATGTTGGCTTTCATAGCAAGAGGATTTGAGTATAGGAGCAGGGAGGTTCTACTGCAGTTGTACAGGGTCTTGGTGAGACCACACCTGGAGTATTGCGTACAGTTTTGGTCTCCAAATCTGAGGAAGGACATTATAGCCATAGAGGGAGTGCAGAGAAGGTTCACCAGACTGATTCCTGGGATGTCAGGACTTTCATATGAAGAAAGACTGGATAGACTTGGCTTATACTCGCTAGAATTTAGGAGATTGAGAGGGGATCTTATAGAAACGTACAAAATTCTTATGGGGTTGGACAGGCTAGATGCAGGAAGATTGTTCCCGATGTTGGGGAAGTCCAGGACAAGGGGTCACAGCGTAAGGATAAGGGGGAAATCCTTTAAGACCGAGATGAGGAAAAACTTTTTCACACAGTGGTGAATCTCTGGAACTCTCTGCCACAGAGGGTAGTTGAGGCCAGTTCATTGGCTATATTTAAGAGGGAGTTAGATGTGGCCCTTGTGGCTAAAGGGATCAGGGGGTATGGAGAGAAGGCAGGTATGGGATACTGAGTTGGATGATCAGCCATGATCATATTGAATGGCGGTGCAGGCTCGAAGGGCCGAATGGCCTACTCCTGCACCTATTTTCTATGTATCTATGTATCTATGTAACATCCTCGTAAATCTTCTATGTATCTATGTCTCTAAACTAAACACAAGGATGGGAGCGGAAAATCCCACACAGATTTCCCCACAGCCATCAGGTCATTAAACCTGGCTCGGACAAAACTCTGATCATTAACAACCCATTAACTGTTATTTGCACTTAATCAGTTTATTTATTCATGTGTGTATATATTTATAGAATGGTAGGTACACAAAAATGCTGGAGAAACTCAGCGGGTGCAGCAGCATCTATGGAGCGAAGGAAATAGGTAACGTTTCGGGCCGAAACCCTTCTTCAGACTGATAGGGGGTGGGGAGAAGAAAGGAAAAAAGGAAAAGGAGGAGGAGGAGCCCGAGGGTTGGGGGAGGGGAGGAGACAACCAGATGGCTGATGAAGGGGAGGGGACAGCCAGGGCTAGCAGAATTGGGAGAATTCAACGTTCAGGCCACCAGGGTGTAGACTGCCCAAGCGGAATATGAGGTGCATTTCCTCCAATTTACGGTGTTGCTCGCTGTGGCCATGGAGGAGACCCAGGACAGAGAGGTCAGATACGGAATGGGAGGGGGAGTTGAAGTGCTGAGCCACCGGGAGTTCAGGTTGGTTATTGCGGACCGACCGGAGGTGTTCGGCGAAACGATCGCCAAGCCTCCGCTTGGTCTCACCGATGTAGATCAGCTGGCATCTAGAGCAGCGAATGCAATAGATGAGGTTGGAGGAGATGCAGGTGAACCTCTGTCGCACCTGGAACGACTGCTTGGGTCCTGGAATGGAGTGGAGGGGGGAAGTGAAGGGACAAGTGTTGCATCTCTTGCGGTTGCAAGGGAAAGTACCAGGGGAGGGGGTGGTATGGGAGGGAAGGGAAGAATTGACAAGGGAGTTACGGAGGGAGCGGTCTTTGCGGAAGGCAGACATAGGGGGAGATGGGAAGATGTGGCGAGTGGTGGGGTCACGTTGGAGGTGGCGAAACTGACGGAGGATCACTTGTTGTATGTGACGGCTGGTGGGGTGAAAGGTGAGGACTAGGGGGACTCTGCCTTTGTTGTGAGTGGGGGGATGGGGAGAGAGAGCAGTGTTGCGGGGTATGGCAGAGACCCTGGTGCGAGCCTCATCTATGGTGGAGGAGGGGAACCCCCGTTCCCTGAAGAATGAGGACATTTCAGATGCCCTGGTGTGGAACGCCTCATCCTGGGAGCAGATGCGGCGTAGACGGAGGAATTGGGAGTGGGGGATGGAGTCCTTACAGGAAGCAGGGTGGGAAGAAGTGTAGTCCAGATAGCCATGGGAGTCGGTAGGTTTGTAGTGGATGTCGGTAAGGAGTCTATCACCTGCGATGGAGATAGTGAGGTCAAGGAATGGTAGGGAAGTGTCGGAAATGGTCCAGGTGTATTTAAGTGCCGGATGGAAGTTGGTATGGTATATGGACACACTGATCTGTTTTGTAGTCAATGCCTACTATGTTCTGTTGTGCTGAAGCAAAGCAAGAATTTCATTGTCCTATCAGGGACACATGACAACAAATTCACTTGAACTTGAAAGAGACGGGCACACACACAACACCCACACAGACAGAGACAGACACACACACACACAGATTCAGTCACATACACAAAGACACACACACACAGCCACACAGACACACACACACACACACACACCCACACACAGACACACCCACACACAGCCACACAGACACACACAGACACAGACACCCACACACAGACACACCCACACACGCACACCCACAGTGCCCAGTCAGGATGGAAGCCGTGTGTGTGGCACGGTGAGGCAGCAGCTCTACCCGCTGCGCCGCCCAGACGCCCATCAGAAGAACGTGCCCACACAGCGCGCCCGTTACCATCACCCACCTGCTGGGATGAGACAGGGTGACCGTGGTCCCGGAGAAGGCAGACACTGCTGGAGACGGCAGACCGAACGAGTCCTCTTGCTCTGCGCAAAGATCAGAACAACAAGAGCATTCATCCATCCCTCTCTCCCACCCTCTAACTCTCCCACCCTATCTCTCCCTCTCTCTCCCTTTCCCACCCTCTCTTTCTCTCCCACCCTCACCCACTCTCTCCCACCCTCTCTCTCTCCCACCTTCCGTCACTCTCTCTCTCCCACCCTCTCATTCTCTCTCCCAACCTCTCTCTCTCTCTCTACCCTCCCTCTCTCCCACCCTCTCATTCTCTCCCTCCCTCCCACCCTCTCTCTCCCTCCCTCTCTCCCACCCTCTCACTCGCTCTCTCACACCCACCCTCCCACCCTCTCTCTCTCTTCTATACTTTAGTTTAGAGATACAGCACAGAAACAGGCCCTTCGGCCCACTGAGACCGCGTTAACCAGCGATCCCCTACCCTACACACACTGGGGAGAATGTATAATTACACCCAGCCAATTAACCGACAACCCTGCACGTCTTTGGAGTGTGGGAGGAATCCGAAGATCTCGGAGAAAACCCACGCGGGTCACGGGGAGAACGTACAAACTCCATACAGACAGCGACCCGTAGTCGGGATGCAACCCGGGTCTCTGGCGCTGTGAGGCAGCAACTCTACCGCTGCGCCACCGTGCCGCACACTCTCGTTCTCTCACAGTTTCTCCGTCGTCACCCCATCTGTCCTCTGTTGGTGAGACCTTCCATTCCAGGAACACACACAACAAGCTGGAGTAACTCGGCGGGTCAGGCAGCATGTCTGGAGAGAAGGAATAGCGTGAAGGAAGGTCTCCGCCCAGAAACGTCACCTATTCCCCCTCCATCGACTCTTTTAAGTCAAGACTAAAGACTTATCTATACTCCCAAGCCTTTCCTGACGTCCTCTGAGTGAGGGCTACATGTATATATGTATGTAGTTTGTTTTGTTTGTGCTATTCTTATAACAAATGTAAAGCACTTTGGCCAACGAGAGTTGTTTTTTAAATGTGCCATATAAATAAATGTGACTTGACTTGACTTCTTTTTCTTCGGAGACTCTGCCTGATCGGCCGAGTTGCTCCAGCTTCACCTCTACCCCCCCATACCTGACGCCTGACCTGATAACAATTCATTCTACAGTGATCAGTGCATTTCATTGCTCCGTGTTAATCTCAAACCTTCTTTGATGGTCAGGACATTTTCATCTCCGATGCAGACCGCAATGATTTCCCGATCGGACGACAACTGCCCCTCCAGCCCTTTGGGGAGTCTGGAAAACACAAGCAGGAAAACAATAGACAATAGACAATAGGTGCAGGAGTCAGCACCACCATTCAATGTGATCATGGCTGATCATCCCCAATCAGTACCCCGTTCCCGCCTTCTCCCCATATCCCCTTTAAGAGCACCATCTAACTCTCTCTTGAAAGCATCCAGAGAATCGGCCTCCACTGCCTTCTGAGGCAGAGAATTCCAGACACAATGACGTCTATTTTTCTCCACATTGTAGGTTTAGTGTTTAGTATATTTTAGAGATAGAGCGCAGAAACAGGCCCTTCGGCCTACCGAGTCCGTGCCGACCAGCGATCAATCCCCGCACACTAACACACACTATGGACACCGGGGGTGTCCATGCCCAGACCCTAACGATGTACCAGACCCTAACGACCCTAATCAGCTCCAGACCCAGACTCCAACGTCCATCAGACCCTATCCCCGATACTCTAATGACCCCAAGAATCTAACTACCCCAAGAGTCCACGACCCCAACAAACACCAAGAGACTCGAACGATCCCGGGACCCCAACAACCCCAATGCTCTTAATGATCCTAATAATCGCAAGAATCTAACTACCCTGAGACTCCAAGAGCCCAAGACTAACGACCCCTAAGAGACTCTAATGACCCCCAGATCCTAACGACCCCTGACCCTAATGACCCAGAGACGCTAACGACCCTAGACCCTAACGACCCAGAGACCCTAATAACCCCCAGACCCTAACGACCCCGGCACTAACGACACTAGACCCTAACGACCCACAGACCCTAGACCCTAACGACCCCCAGACACCAATGACCCAGACCCTAACGACCCCCAGACCCTAAAGACCCCGGCACCAACGAACCCGGCACTAACGAACCCGGCACTAACGACCCTAGACCCCAGACACTCTAACGACCCCAGACCCTAACGACCCCCAGACCCTAATGACCCCAGACCCTAAAGAACCCGGCACTAACGAACCCGGCACTAACGAACCCGGCACTAACGAACCCGGCACGAGCGACCCTAGACCCCAGTGACCCAGAGACCCTAACGACCCCAGACCCTAACAACCCCAGACCCTATCGACCTGACTCTTTACGACCCCAGACCCTAACGACCCAGAGACACTAATGACCCCCAGACCCTAACGACCCAGAGACCCTAACGACCCCAGACCCTAACGACCCCAGACCCTAACGACCCCAGACCCTAACGACCCCAGACCCTAACGACCCCAGACCCTAACGACCCCCAGACCCTAACGACCCCCAGACCCTAACGACCCCAGACCCAAGCGACCCAGAGACCCTAACAACCCCAGACCAAAACGACTGAGACCCTAGCGAACCCAGAGACCCCAGACCCTAACAACCCAGAGACCCTAATGACCCCAGACCCTAACGACCGAGACCCTAGCGAACCCAGAGACCCCAGACCCTAGCAACCCAGAGACCCTAACGACCGAGACTCTAGCGAACCCACGACTCTAAAGACCCCAAGCCCGACAGCACAACCATGACCCAAAGGCTCTGTGACCTTGACCCCCAAGACTCCACGACATTGACACCAGGCTCCGTGACCTTGACCCCAGGCACCATTACCTTGATCCCAGGCACCGTGACCTTGACCCCAGGCTCCGTGACCTTGACCCCGGGCACCGTGTCATTGACCCCGGGCACCGTGTCCTTGACCCCGGGCACCGTGTCCTTGACCCCAGGCACCGTGTCATTGACCCCAGGCACCGTGACCGTGACCCCCAAGACTCCACGACCCAGTACGACTCGCACAAACCCCCGTGAAAAAAGCAAAAGCCTGCAAAACAACAGACTGGTGCAAGAGAATTGGAGCGGATGCAGTGAGTCAGCGTTACTCACATCCTCGATGAGCTCATGGACTCCGTCTCTTTATGCTTTGGATCAGAGCCTCTGCTGCTCCACCCACAGGGCTCCAGCTTGCAGTTCCCGCCGCCCAGCTCCCATCCCTCCGGCGTGGCTCGTCGGGCCTCGTGGTTGATCAACGCCACCGGCCTGGGTCTCCTGTGCCTCGCGTTGCCCCCGTACTGGGAGTCCGTGCCACTGAAGAAGTCAGCCTCGGCCTCATCCCCAAAGCTGTCCATGCTGGAAGGCAAGGTCACATGTTATCCCAGTAGAATTAGGCCATTCGGCCCATCAGGTCCACTCCTCCATTCAATCGTGGCTGATCTCTGCCTCCTAATCCCCTTCTCCTGCCTTCTCCCCGTAACCCTTAACACGATACGATACGATCGAACTTTATTGATCCCAGGAGGGAAATTGATCGGCCAACAGTCATAAAAACACAAAATACATGAAACATGAAATTAAAGTGACAAGTGGAAAAGAATGGGGATGTGCAAAGATTGGGGACACCCGTTCTAATCAAGAATCTATCTATCTCTGCCTTAAAAATATCCACTGACTTGGCCACCTCTATGGCAATGAGTTCCACAGAATCACCACCCTCTGACTAAAGAAATTCCTCCTCAAGAGAGCATTGCATTCAGGAACAGAGGCTCCAACGGACTATCCTTGATCGGACTTTGCTGGCTTTACCATGCACTAAATGTTATTCCCTTATCATGTATCCGTACACTGTAAACGGCTTGATTGTAATCATGTATAGTCTTTCTACTGACTGGTTAGCATGCAACAAAAGCTTTTCACTGCGCCTCGGTACACGTGACAATAAACTAAACTGAACATATGTGCAAACAAGAAACTGCAGATGCTGGAATCTAGCATAGCGGGTAGAGTCGCTGCCTCCCAGTGCCAGAGACCTGGGTTCCATTCTGACTACGGGTGCTGTCTGTGCGGAGTTTGTACGTTCTCCCCATCACCTGCATGGGTTCTCCCCGGGTGCTCCGGTTTCCTCCCCCACTCCTAAGATGCACAGGTTTGTAGGCAACTGGCTTCGGTAAAGATTGTAAATTGTCTGTAGTATGTACGATAGCGTGCGGGGATCGCTGGTCAGCGCGGACTCGGTGGGCCGAAGGGCCTATTTCTCCAAACACGCTGCATCTCGAAACTAAACAAAATGCTGGAGTAACTCGGCGGGTCAGGCAGCATCTCTGAAAGACAGGGATGGGGGACGTTTCGGATTGAGACCCTTCTACACCAAACTTGTTAATATATTCGTAGGGTCTCGACCTGAAACGATACCCATTCCTTCTCTCCAGAGATGCTGCCTGCCCCGCTGAGTTACTCCAGCATTTTGTGTCTATCTTCAATATATTGGTTTGCCTACTCTGCTTCCCGTTATAAATTCTCCTGCTTCTGAATTCCTTATACATC
Source organism: Malacoraja senta (assembly GCA_038087875.1). Classification (NCBI taxonomy): domain Eukaryota; kingdom Metazoa; phylum Chordata; class Chondrichthyes; order Rajiformes; family Rajidae; genus Malacoraja; species Malacoraja senta. The sequence continues at coordinate 7,941,865 of CM075994.1, forward strand.
TTCCCTCACCTTTTCCTTGCGACATAATTCAGATGTTTCAGAGTCGGCGTACTCATTCCTTGCAAGGCTAATCTTGTATTCCATATTTAATAATAATAATAATAATACATTTTATTTATGGGCGCCTTTCAAGAGTCTCAAGCACACCTTACAAAATTTAACAAATAGTGTAGAAACATGTAAGCGGAATGAAATAAATAGTAAAGACATCACCAGTACACAAATTAAAGACAGAATTCAACCCGAAAACAAAAAATCAAAAACACAATATGGAAGAGAGAGCAGCGGCTGCTAAAACGCGCCAGCGTCCACTCTCCCCTCCGGCAGCCATCTTGGACACAGAAAAAAATATAATTTACATACAAAAATCATCCCCCCACAATGATTACCACTGTGGGGGAAGGCACAATGTCCAGTCCCCATCCCCAGTTCTCCCAAAGTCAGGCCTTTTGAGGCCTCCACAGTTGCCTCTACGGAGGCCCGATGTTCCTGGCCGTTCTCGCCGGGTGCAGTTGCCCCGACGTCGGGAGTCCTCACAGCGGCTGGGACGGCCAATTCCCTACCGGAGTCCGTTCCACTTACTCTCTTAATCAATCTCTTGAATCATAGAACATGGAACAGTACATCAAAGGAACAGGCTGTGCCACCACAATGTCCGTGCCCGACATGAAGCCAAGACTAACTGATCTCCTCTGCCTGCACGTGATCCTCCATTCCTTGCATATCCATGTGCCTATCTAAAAGCCTCTTAAACCCCACTATCCCATCTGCCTCCACCACCAACCCCTGGCAGCGCGTTCCAGGTCCCCACTAACCTTTGTGTGAAAGTAAGCTCTCCCGTGTTACTCAGCTGGACACAAAAATGCCGGAGTAACTCAGCGGGTCAGGTAGCATATCTGGAGAACGTTGATAGACGTTCTCAGACTCAAAGCTTTTATATCAGTGTAAGTAAGTGGGGTGGCACGGTGGCGCAGCGGTAGAGTTGCTGCCTCACAGCGCCGGAGACCCGGGTTCCATCCCGACTACGGGTGCTGTCTGCACGGATTCTGGGCGTTCTCTCCGTGGGTTTTCCCTGAGATTTTTGGTTTCCTCCCACGCTCCAATGACGCACCAAGTTTGTAGGCTAATTGGCTTGGTAAAAATGTGAAAATGTCACCAGTGTGCGTCGGGTAGTGTTAATGTGCGGGGATCGCTGGTCGCTGCCTGGTCGACTTGATGGGCCCGTTTCCGCACTGTATCTCTAAACTAATTAAAGCAAACTAAAACTTGCCCTGCACATTTTTAAACTTAACACATCTTCTTTATACTTTGCTCCTTTCCCCTTAGAGCTATGCCCACTAGTCTTTGATATTTCCATCCTGCGAATGCTGTACGACTCCACTAATCACCTCCAGTAGGCACCTGGAGAAAACCCACGCAGGTCACGGGGAGAACATACAAACTCCGTACAGACAGCACCCGTAGTTGGGATCGAACTCGGGTCTCCGACGCTGTGAGGCAGCAACTTTAGTTTAGTTTAGAGATACAGCGTGAAAACAGGCCCTTCAGCCCACCGGGTCCGTGCCGACCAGCGATCCCCACACACTAAAGGGCCTGTCGCACTTTCCCGAGTTACTCACGAATTCTCCCGAGTTTTCCCCTCGACTCAAACTCGGAGATGCCAGCCGTAGGTACTCGGGGCTATTATTTATACTCGTGGACATTTTTCAACATGCTGAAAAAACGTCCCGAATGTCCTCATTCCTCAGGGTTCCCCTCCTCCACCATAGATGAGGCTCGCACCAGGAACTCTGCCATACCCCGCAACACTGCTCTCCCTCCCCATCCCCCCACTCACAACAAGGGCAGAGTCCCCCTAGTCCTCACCTTTCACCCCACCAGCCGTCACATACAACAAGTGATCCTCCGTCAGTTTCGCCACCTCCAACGTGACCCCACCACTCGCCACATCTTCCCATCTCCCCCCATGTCTGCCTTCCGCAAAGACCGCTCCCTCCGTAACTCCCTTGTCAATTCTTCCCTTCCCTTCCGTACCACCCCCTCCCCGGGTACTGTCCCTTGCAACCGCAAGAGATGCAACACTTGTCCCTTCACCTCCCCCCTCGACTCCATTCAAGGACCCTAGCAGTCGTTCCAGGTGCGACAGAGGTTCACCTGCATCTCCTCCAACCTCATCTATTGCATCCGCTGCTCTAGATGCCAGCTGATCTACATCAGTGAGACCAAGCGGAGGCTTGGCGATCGTTTCGCCGAACACCTCCGGTCGGTCCGCAATAACCTACCTGACCACCCGGTGGCTCAGCACTTCAACTCCCCCTCCCATTCCGTATCTGACCTCTCTGTCCTGGGTCTCCTCCATGGCCAACACCGGAAATTGGAGGAAATGCACCTCATATTCCGCTTGGGCAGTCTACATCCTGGGGGCATGAACATTGAATTCTCTAGATTTTGCTAGCCCTTGCTGTCCCCTCCCCTTCATCAGCCCTCTGGTTGTCTCCTCCCATCCCTCAGCCCTCGGGCTCCTCCTCCGCCTTTTTTCCTTTCTTCTCCCCACCCCCTATCAGTCTGAAGAAGGGTTTCGGCCCGAAACGTTGCCTATTTCCTTCGCTCCATAGATGCTGCTGCACCCGCTGAGTTTCTCCAGCATTTGTGTGTACCTTCGATTATCCAGCATCTGCAGTTCCTTCTTTAACACACGCCCCGAATTACCTGATGCCCCGAGTACCTACGGCTGGCATTACGAGCCGCTACAAAATATCTATGGCCTCCTACGGACATTCCCCGAGTTTGAATCAAGGGGAGAACCTGGTAGAATTCGTGAGTAACTCGGGAAAGGGGCTTAACACTACCCTACACACACTAGTCTAGGGACAATTTTTACATTTACCGAGCCAATTTACCTACAAACCTGGACGTCTTTGGAGTGTGGGAAGAAATCAAAGATCTCGGAGAAAACACACGCGTGTCACAGGGAAAACGTGCAAACTCCGTACAGACAGCACCAGTAGTCAGGATCGAACCCGGGTCTCCGGCTCTGCGTTCGCTGTAAGGCAGCAACTCTACCGCTGCACCACCCTCGAAATGAATGCGAACATTGCATTTGCCTTCCTCACTGCCGAATCAACCTGCTGCCCGACCCGCTGAGTTCCTCTTCCCTGTTGCGTTTTGACCAACAGACAGACAGACGCCGGGGGGTCAGACCCGCGAGAAGCTCAGTACCTGCTGGGGTGAGAGAGGGTGACGGTTGATTCGGATCCTGCTGACAGTGACAGAGACGTGTAGCTGTCCAAGTCGTCTTGGTCTGGGGAGAAGGGAGAGCAGAGAAAAAAAACCACGTGAAAACCATCACCGCCTCAAGGGTTGTGTCAAGGGTCAAACAAGACAATTTCAGCTACAGTGCAAAAACGGAGTCATCAGATGAATTAGCAGCACTGCATTAGAAACATGGAAAATAGGTGCAGGAGTTGCCCATTCGGCCCTTCGAGCCAACACTGCCATTCAATATGATCATGGCTGATCATCCACAATCAGTACCCCGTTCTTGCTTTCTCCCCATATCCCTTGATTCCGTTAGCCCTAAGAGCTAAATCTAACTCTCTCTTGAAAACATCCAGTCAATTGGACTCCGCTGCCTTCTGTGGCAGAGAATTCCACAGATTCACAACTCTCTGTGTGAAAACGTTTTTTTCCTCATCTCAGTCCTAAATGGCCGACCCCTTATTCTTAAACTGTGGCCCCTGGTTCTGGACTCCCCCCCAACATGGGGAACATGTTTCCTGCATCTAGCCTGGCCAATCCCTGAAGAATTCTGTACGTTTCTATAAGACCCCCTCTCATACTTCCAAATTCCAGTGAATTTGTCGTCTTGGAGCCTAGGAAGCCGACGGGCAGAAAATGGATCCCTGGTGAGTTTGGAGTTTAGTTTGGTTTAGAATCATGCTGCGTGCTCTGCCGTATGCTCGGGGTTTGCGAGTGCGTACAGGGATACGTGAGTGTATGTGCCTTGTCTAGCAGTGCAATAATCAAACTCTGTTGTCTGAATCCAGCGGTTTATCGAACACAACATCAAGACTTGCTGGCACTGAAACGCTCCTGAAGCATCGTCACACTCAAGGTCGGAAGAAGGGCCTCGACCCAAAACGTCGCCTAATCCTTCTCTTCAGAGATGCTGCCCGAGTCTGTGGTGAATCTGTGGAATTCACTGCCACAGACAGCTGTGGAGGCCAAGTCAGTGGGTATTTTTTAAGACAGAGATAGATCAGTACAGGTGTCAGGGGTTATGGGGAGAAGGCAGGAGAATGGGGTTGAGAGGGAGAGATAGATCAGCCATGGTTGAATGGCGGAGTGGACTTGATGGGCAGAATGGCCCAATTCTGCTCCTATCACTTATGAACGGGGGCAGGTTGGGCTGGTGCAGAAGGGGCATGTTGGTCAAACCCGCTGCGTTACTCCAGCTTTTACTGCATATCATCGACTTTTTTATACTACACTTATCTACATTCCCTTTCTTATGTCAACCAGGGCTCTCCCGCCTGGCGCCGTGACTCGCGGATGGCCAGTGAATACACAAGGTAAAGGAGTTCACATTTTCCATGCTGTGTTGCTACTAAAGATGGGAGTCGCTCCATTTTACCTTATAAGTAGCTTAAAGGGGATGAGGAGGATTTTTTTTCGTCAGAGGGTGGTGAATCTGTGGAATTCATTGCCACAGACGGCTGTGGAAGCCAAGTCAGTGGATATTTTTAAGGCAGAGATTGGTAGGTTCTTGATTAGTACGGGCGTCAGGGGTTATGGGGAGAAGGAAGGAGAATGGGGTTAGGAGGGAGAGATAGATCAGCCGTGATTGAATGGTGGAGTTGACTTGATGGGCCGAATGGCCTAATTCTGCTGCTATCACTCATGGATTTATGAACGGGGCCAGGTGCCACTGGCGCAGGCGGGGCATGTTGGTCAAACCCGCTGGGTTTTGTGTGCTGGAGAGAACAAATGGGCGACGTTTCAGGTCGAGGTTGTAGTGTTTTAATAGCCTGATGGCCATAGGGAAGTAGCTGTTCCTGAAACTGGACATTACAGTTTTCAGGCTCCTGTAACATACTTCCCGATGGCAGGGAGTGGGATGAGAGAGTGGCCAGGATGGTGTGTGTCTCTGATGATGTTGGCTGCCTTTTTGAGGCAGCGACTCCTGTAGATCCCTTCGATGGTGGGGAGGCCAGAGCCCGTGATGGACTGGGCAGTGTCCACAACTTTGGGCAGACTTCTTTGCTCCCCCGGGCGTTCGAGTTGCCAAGATAAGACACAAAAAGCTGGAGTAACTCAGCGGGACAGGCAGCATCTCTGAAGAGAAGGAGGGAAGCAAAAAGAGTGACTTTTCGGGTTCAGACCCTCCTTCAGACTGATGTCAGCGGACAGGGAGATAATAGATAAGGAAGTGTCAGGTGTGAAAATAGGACAAAGGGAATGGAGATCAAGGAACATGTAGAATAGATCATTGTTAGCTGGGAGAAAGTAACAACAAAACAAACAGAGATGAAATGTAGAACTGGGAAGGGGGAGGGGATGGAGAGAGAGAGGGAAAGCAAGGGCTACTTGAAGTTAGAGAGGTCAATGTTCATACTGCTGGGGTGTAAGCTGCCCAAGCAAAATATGAGGTGCTGTTCCTCCAATTAGCGCTGGGCCTCACTCTGACAGTGGAGGAGGCCCAGGACAGAAAGGTCAGTGTGGGAATGGGAGGGGGAGTTAAAGTGTTTGGCAACCGGGAGATCAGGTAGGTTTAGGCGGACTGAGCGGAGGTGTTCAGCGGAACGATCGCCGAGCCTGCGCTTGGTCTCGCCGATGGCAGAGTCCACACCTGGAACAGCGGATACAGTAGATGAGGTTGGAGGAGGTGCAAGTGAACCTCTGCCTCACCTGGAACGACTGTTGTGGTTCTTGGACGGAGTCGAGGGGAGAGGTGTAGGGACAGGTGTTGCATCTCCTGCGGTTGCAGGATGTTTCCACTGGTGGGAGAGTCGAGGACCAGAGGTCACAGCCCCAGAAATAAAGGGCGCTCTTTTAGAAAGGCGAGGAGGAACTTCTTTAGTCCGAGGGAAGTGAATCTGTGGAACTCATTGCCACAGAGGACTGGAGGCCAAGTCAGTGGATATTTTTAAGGCAGAGATAGACAAATTCTTGATTAGAACACACGTCAAGGGTTCTGGGGAGAAGGCAGGAGAATGAGATTAGGAGGGAGAGATCAGCCATGATTGAATGGCGGAGTGGACTTGATGGGCCGAATGGCCTAATTCTGCTCCTGGAAGTTGTGAACTTGTGAATTTGCATCCTCTGGTATCTCGTCTTTTGTTCCTCCCCGATACCGACTGACGTAAAATCTGTAACCCGTCAGGAATAACAAACCTGGGACTGAATCGCAAATGAAATCAGTTCTCTCGTCCGCACCATCTTCTAGGAAGGCACAACTTGGCCCAGGCAGATCCATTTGATTTTCTATAAACCTAGAAAAGGCAAGAAATTCAGGTCAACGTTCAAACCTACGACAGGTAGTGAGGTCGCACAGTCACACAGCACGGACACAGGCCCTTCGGCCCAACTTGCCGGCACAGACCTTCAAGCCCCATCTACACTAGTCCCACCTGCCCGCGTTTGGCCCGTATGCCTCCAAACCTTGGAGTAACAATGTACAGATACAGGATAAATGGAGTGTGCGGGAAGGAACTGCAGATGCTGGTTTACACTGAAGACGGACTCACAATGCTGGAGTAACTCAGCGGGACAGGAATCATCTCTGGAGAGAAGGAATGGGTGACGTTTCGGGTCGAGACCCTTTTTCAGACTGGTAACGTTTTCACCTGAAACGTCACCCACTCCTTATCTCCAGAGATGCTTCCTGTCCCGCTGAGTTACTCCAGCATTTGCCAATCTTTTATTCCTTGTTCTTTATCTCTCCACATCATCGTCTATATCATCCACATCATAGGGTGCAAAAGTACTTTAAAAAAAAAAAAAAAATTGAGGTCAGGTAAGGGGGGATGATAGTTGAAGAGTTGGTATGTCCTATTTACGTAATACTCAAAAAAAAAAAAAAAAAAACTTTTTTTTTTCCTCTCTTTCTCTTTTTTTTCCTAGGGCCTATCTCTTAACTCTTTTTTTTTTGTTTTTAATTTCGCTCTTATAGGGTCTTCGTCCTTTTTTGTTGTTACATTTTCTACACTTTTCTACACTTTCACTTTTTCCTTCACTTTCTTCTTTCTTTCAATCTTTTCCTTTTCCAGTGTAAAACAAAAAAAAATAAAGGGAGTACATTAATTGTAAGAAGATACAAATGACGAGTATTAATGTATGTGGTTGTAATGTAATGTACTTCTAATAAATAAAAATTAAAAAAATATATATATATATATCATCCACATCATCCCTTATCCCAGAACCAGTCTGAAGAAGGATCTCGACCCGAAACATCACCCATTCCTTCTCTCCAGAGATGCTGCCTGAGTTACTCCAGCGTTTAGTGTCCATCCTCGATTTAAACCAGCATCTGCAGTTCTTTCCTACACATTCCCTGTAAACCTTTCCCACCCGTTCAAAAGTCTTTTAAATATTGGAACAAGGTGCTGGAGGACACAAAGTGCTGGAGTAACTCAGTGGGTCAGACAGTGTCTCTGGAGAAAAAGGATGGGTGATGTTTCGGATGGAAAGTACTGACTCTGACAGTAGAGTGCAGGAGGGTAAAGGGTTGGAGACGAGAAATGGCTTGGACCAGCCAGCCGCTACTTTCAGTCTGAAGAAGGGTCGTCAGATTCCAATCCGGGACTCTGGCACTGAGGCAAGTCAAGTCAAGAGAGTTTATTGTCAAGTGTCCCAGGCAGGACAATGAAATTCTTGCTTGCTGCAGCACAACAGGATATTGTAGGCATAAATACAGATCAGATCAGTGTGTCCATATACCATAGAATATATATACACACACACACATCAATAAGCAGATAAAGTGCAATAGGCTGTTATAGTTCAGAGTTTGTTTGAAGTTGTGTTTAATAGTCTGATGGCTGTGGGGAAGGAGCTGTTCCTGAACCTGGATGTTGCAGATTTCAGACTCCTGTACCTTCTACCTGATGGTAGCGGAGAGATGAGTGTGTGGCCAGGATGGTGTGGGTCCTTGATGATGCTGCCAGCCTTTTTGAGGCAGCGACTGCTGTTATCCACTTTGGTGGCAAAAACAGGAAAGCAGACTATTATCTAAATGGTGGCCGATTAGGAAAAGGGGAGATGCAACGAGACCTGGGTGTCATGGTACACCAGTCATTGAAAGTAGGCATGCAGGTGCAGCAGGCAGTGAAGAAAGCGAATGGTATGTTAGCTTTCATAGCAAAAGGATTTGAGTATAGGAGCAGGGAGGTTCTACTGCAGTTGTACAGGATCTTGGTGAGATCACACCTGGAGTATTGCATACAGTTTTGGTCTCCAAATCTGAGGAAGGACATTATAGCCATAGAGGGAGTGCAGAGAAGGTTCACCAGATTGATTCCTGGGATGTCAGGACTTTCATACGAAGAAAGACTGGATAGACTCGGCTTATACTCGCTAGAATTTAGGAGATTAAGAGGGAATCTTATAGAAACTTACAAAATTCTTATGGGGTTGGACAGGCTAGATGCAGGAAGATTGTTCCCGATGTTGGGGAAGTCCAGGACAAGGGGTCACAGCTTAAGGATAAGGGGGAAATCCTTTAAGACCGAGATGAGAAAAAACGTTTTCACACGGAGAGTGCTGAATCTCTGGAACTCTCTGCCACAGAGGGTAGTTGAGGCCAGTTCATTGGCTATATTTAAGAGGGAGTTAGATGTGGCCCTTGTGGCTAAAGGGATCAGGGGGTATGGAGAGAAGGCAGGTACAGGGTACTGAGTTGGATGATCAGCCATGATCATATTGAATGGCGGTGCAGGCTCGAAGGGCCGAATGGCCTACTCCTGCACCTATTTTCTATGTATCTCTGTATCCCCTCGATGGTGGGGAGGTCAGAGCCGATGATGGACTGGGCAGTGGTCACAACGTTTTGCAGCCTATTCCGCTCCTGGACATTCAGGTTGCCGAACCAAGCCACGATGCAACCGGTCAGCATGCTCTCTGCTGTGCACCTGTAGAAGTTCGAGTGAGTCCTCCTTGACATACCGACTCTCCGTAAACTTCTCAGGAAGTAGAGGCGCTGATGTGCTTTCTTTATGATTGCATCCGTGTTCTGGGGCCAGGAGAGATCTTCGTAAATATGCACGCCCAGGAATTTGAAGTCCTTGACCCTTTCCACCATCGACCCGTTGATATAAACGGGACTGTGGGTCCCCATCCAACCCCTTCCAAAGTCCAAAAATCAGTTCCTTGGTTTTGCTGGTGTTGAGAGCCAGGTTATTGTGCTGGCACCATTTGGTCAATCGGTCGATCTCACTTCTATACTCTGACTCATCCCCATCAGTGATACGTCCCACAACAGTGGTGTCATCAGCGAACTTGATGATGGAGTTCACACTATTTCCGGCTACGCAGTCATGAGTATAGAGTGAGTACAGCAGGGAGCTGAGCACGCAGCCTTGAGGTGCTCCCGTGCTGATTGTTATCGAGGATGACACATATCCACCAATACGAACAGACAGTGGTCTGTGAATGAGGAAGTCGAAGATCCAATTGCAGAGGGATGCGCAGAGACCCAGTTCTGAGAGCTTGGTAACCAGCTTGGAGGGGATGATGGTATTAATTGCCGAGCTGTAGTCAATGAATAACAGCCTGACATATGAGTTTTTGTTGTCCAAGTGGTCCAGTGCGGAGTGGAGAGCCAGTGAGATTGCATCCACCGTTGATCTGTTGTGGCGGTAAGCGAACTGCAGTGGGTCCAGTTTCTTGTCGAGATAGGAGTTGATTTGCGCCATGATCAACCTCTCAAAGCACTTCATCACCACAGGCGTTAGTGCCTCAGGTCGATAGTCATTGAGGCACGTCACCTTGCTCTTCTTGGGCACTGGCATAATTGATGCCCTTTTGAAGCAGGTGGGAACCTCAGACCTCAGAAGTGAGAGGTTGAAAATGTCCGTAAAAACTCCAGCCAGTTGGTCCGCACAGGTTTTTAGAACACGACCGGGTATACCATCGGGTCCAGGCGCTTTCCGAGGGTTCACCCCTCTGAAGGATCTTCTGACGTCGGCCTCTGTGACTGTGACCGAAATGCCATCATGGCGAATGGGGGCTCGAGAAGGCACATCAGTGTTCACCCTATCAAAGCGTGCGTAAAACGCATTGAGCTCGTCAGGGAGTGATGCTAGGCTGACATTTGAGCTGCCTCCTGAGAGAGTTCAGCAACTCTACCGAAGTGTGCGATAAAGCTGAATTATGTTAAAAATATAAGAAAAGCTTACAGCTATATTTAGTCTCAAATCAGGCTTTTCTCCAGTAGAATAATACAGAAAGGCAAGTTAAGTTGCCTCAGGTTTCGGGGTATTGAGATAATGAATACTATAACATTTGTCTCCCAAGTGACGAGAGAGGAAGCAGAGAAGAAGCTATGATAAGCTATGATATGTAAAATGCCTTGTACCAAATGTCCGATGTTTACGAGGGAGGAGGTGATGAGAGAGGAACCAGGGAAGTGGAAAGATAAGATGCCATAAACCAAATGGCCTATGTTTATGAGGGACCAAGTGACAGAGAGGAAGCAGCGAAAGAGCTAGGGTGATCTCTTTGAAGATAAAATGACCTAAAACAAATGGCCAATGTTTTTAGTATATCTTGTACCATGTAAACAAAAGGCCTTTGATGTGATGCATTCTGTGGAAACCTTTTCCTGTACCTCTGACCATGACTAATGTCTGTGGAATGTGCTAAGGGGACAAAAAAAAACTATTTAAGACAATGTAATTCTGTTGGTACACAAAAATGCTGGAGAAACTCAGCGGGTGCAGCAGCATCTATGGAGCGAAGGAAATAGGCAACGTTTCGGGCCGAAACCCTTCTTCAGACTGATAGGGGGTGGGGAGAAGAAAGGAAAAAAGGAAAAGGCGGAGGAGGAGCCCGAGGGCTGCGGGAGGGGAGGAGACAACCAGATGGCTGATGAAGGGGAGGGGACAGCCAGGGCTAGCAGAATTGGGAGAATTCAATGTTCAGGCCACCAGGATGTAGACTGCCCAAGCGGAATATGAGGTGCATTTCCTCCAATTTACGGTGTTGCTCGCTGTGGCCATGGAGGAGACCCAGGACAGAGAGGTCAGATACGGAATGGGAGGGGGAGTTGAAGTGCTGATCCACCGGGAGTTCAGGTTGGTTATTGCGGACCGACCGGAGGTGTTCGGCGAAACGATCGCCAAGCCTCCGCTTGGTCTCACCGATGTAGATCAGCTGGCATCTAGAGCAGCGAATGCAATAGATGAGGTTGGAGGAGATGCAGGTGAACCTCTGTCGCACCTGGAACGACTGCTTGGGTCCTTGAATGGAGTGGAGGGGGGAGGTGAAGGGACAAGTGTTGCATCTCTTGCGGTTGCAAGGGAAAGTACCAGGGGAGGGGGTGGTATGGGAGGGAAGGGAAGAATTGACAAGGGAGTTACGGAGGGAGCGGTCTTTGCGGAAGGCAGACAATGTAATTCTGTTGTTCAGAGAAGGGGACCGAGGACAGTCGAGTGTCTACATTGGTCACTTAGCTGGAATTCTCGCTCCCTTCCATCGGCCGATGTTAAGTAAAGTTTTGAACTGGTCTACCAAACGTTTTTGTGTGTTGTCTGTTTATTAAGAAGCGAACCTGTTTAGTTGTTATAAAAGTAACTTTTTCATGTGCTCCGCCATTCAATCATGGCTGCATCTCGAAACTAAACTGAAGTTTTTGTCTTTAGTTTTAGAGATAAAGCGCGGAAACAGGCTCGCCGAGTCCGCGCCAACCAGCGATCCCCGCACATTAACACTATCCCACACACACCAGGGACAATTTACATTTACACCAAGCCAATTGACCCACAAACCAGCACGTCTTGGAGTGTGGGAGGAAACCGGAGATCCCGGAGGAAACCCACGCAGGTCACGGGGAGAACGTACAGACAAGTACCTGGGGTCAGGATCGAACCCGGGTCTCTGGCGCTGTGAGGCAGCAACTCTACCACTGCGCCACCGTGCTGCCCTTTATCTCCAGAGATGCTGCCTGGCCCGCTGAGTTACTCCAGCATTTTATGTCTATCCCTATGACATAGGAGCTAAATTAGGCCATTCAGCCCATCGAGTCTGCAGCCCCGTTTGGTCACGGCTGCATCGCTAAACTAAGTTTTTAGTCGTAGGGCTACAGTGCCGAAACAGGCCCTTCGGCCCACTGAGTCCGCGCCGACCAGCGATCCCCGCACACTAACACCGTCCTAGACTAGGGACAATTTACACATATCCGTAGTCAGGATCGAACCTTGGTCTCTGGCTCTGTGAGGCAGTAACACTACCACTGCACCATCGTTCAGCCCTTTATCTCCAGAGATGCTGCATGACCCTCCCCGGGTACTTTCCCCTGCAACCGCAGGAGATGCAACACCTGTCCCATCACCTCCCCCCTCGACTCCATCCAAGGGCCCCAAGCAGTCTTTCCAGGTGAGGCAGAGGTTCACCTGCACCTCCTCCAACCTCATCTACTGCATCCGCTGTTCCAGGTGTCAACTTATCTACATCGGCGAGACCAAGCGCAGGCTTAACCTACCTGATCTCCCGGTGGCTCAGCACTTCAACTCCCCCTCCCATTCCCACACTGACCTTTCTGCCCTGGGCCTCCTCCACTGTCAGAGTGAGGCCCAGCGCTAATTGGAGGAACAGGACCTCATATTTTGCTTGGGTAGTTTACACCCCAGCGGTATGAACATTGACTTCTCTAGCTTCACATAGCCCTTGCTTTCCCTCTCTCTCTCCATCCCCTCCCCCTTCCCAGTTCTCCCACTAGTCTTACTGTCTCCGACTACATTCTATCTTTGTCCCGCCCCCCTCCTCTGACATCAGTCTGAAGAAGGGTCTCGACCCAAAACGTCACCCATTCCTTCTCTCCACAGATGCTGCCTCACCCGCTGAATTACTCCAGCATTTTGAGTCTACCTTTGATTTTAACCAGCATCTGCAGTTCTTTCTTCCACATGCTGCATGACCCGCTGAGTTCCTCCAGCATTTTATGTCCATCGTTACTATCCTATATACGCTAGGGACAATTTACAGTCGACATCATGGGCATGGGACCAGGTTAGGCTAGTCTAGTCCGCGCTGCCATTCGATCGTGGCTGCACCTCTAAACTCAACTAAAGTGGGAAGGGGAGAGAAGGTGGAGTTACTTACACGTCCAGTAGGACTTTGGCCATTTCCTCGTCGGTCTTCAGGTCGAGACGGGCTTTCAGACATCTCCATCGCTCCTGCTGCTCTCCGATGAAGATCTCGGCCCTCCAGGGTCTCCCGCCGCCAGGGTCAACCGCCGCCAACGGCAGCCTCGCCAGCCGCACCCGCTCGCCCTCCTGCCCGCGGTGACCACCTTCGCACGCCACCATGGCGGGTGCGTGCCGACTGCCGCTGGCACCGTGCCTGGTATTTCTGCAAGAGCGGACAGCACAGCTCGTTTTCTTACGGGAATGAAAAATCCTTTTATTCCATGAGTCACGTGGATCGGCGCGTCACCAACAACCCTCGCCAACTTCTACAGGAGCGCCGCGGAAAGCGTGTTGCCGGGATATATCGCAGCTGGGAACGGCTCCATCCAAGACCGCAAGAAATTGCAGGGTTGTGGATCGTCGTATATGTATCGTTGTACAGGGCCCTAGTGAGACCACACCTGGAGTATTGTGTGCAGTTTTGGTCCCCTAATTTGAGGAAGGACCTTCTTGCTATTGAGGGAGTGCAGCGTAGGTTTACAAGGTTAATTCCTGGGATGGCGGGACTGACATATGCTGAGAGAATGGAGCGGCTGGGCTTGTATACTCTGGAGTTTAGAAGGATGAGAGGATATCTTATTGAAACATATAAGATTAAGGGTTTGGACACACTAGAGGTAGGAAACATGTTCCCGATGTTGGGGGAGTCCAGAACCAGGGGCCACAGTTTAAGAATAAGGGGTAAGCCATTTAGAACAGAGACGAGGAAACACTTTTTCTCAGAGAGTTGTGAGTCTGTGGAATTCTCTGCCTCAGAGGGCGGTGGAGGCCAGTTCTCTGGATGCTTTCAAGAGAGAGCTAGATAGGGCTCTTAAAGATAGCGGAGTCAGGGGATATGGGGAGAAGGCAGGAACGGGGTACTGATTGGGGATGATCAGCCATGATCGCATTGAATGGCGGTGCTGGCTCGAAGGGCCGAATGGCCTACTCCTGCACCTATTGTCTATTGTCAGTCCCGCCATCCCGGGAATTAACCTGGTGAACCGACGCTGCACTCCCTCAACAGCAGGGCCTTGGTGAGACCGCACCTGGAGTGTTGTGTACAGTTTTGGTCTCCTAATTTGAGGAAGATCATTTGTGCTATGGGACTGGCATATGATGAAAGAATGGATCGACTGGACTTATATTCACTGGAATTTAGAAGGATCGGAGGGGATCTTACAGAAACACAGAAAATTCTTCAGGGATTGCACAGGCTAGATGCAGGAAATATGGTCCCGATCTTGGGGGAGTCCAGAGCCAGGGGTCACACAGTTTAAGAATAAGGGGTAGGCCTTACTCATAAGGAGTAAGAGTTATTTAGAAACATAGAAAACAGGTGCCTGAGTAGGCCATTCGGCCCTTCTTGCCAGCACCACCATTCAATATGCTCAGGGCTGATCATCTAAGATCAGTACCCCATTCCTGCTTTTTCCCCATATTCCTTCAGCCCCAAGAGCTAAATCTAACTCTCTCTTGAAAACATCCAGTGAATTGGCCTCCACTGCCTGTGGCAGAAAATTCCACAGATTCACAACTCTCTAGGTGAAAAAGCTTTTCCTCATCTCAGTCCCAAATGGCCTACCCCTTATTCTTAAACTGTGACCCCTGGTTCTGGACTCCCCCAACATCAGGAACATTTTTCCAGCATTTAGCCTGTCCAATTTTATATGTTTCTATAAGACTCCCTCTCATCCTTCTAAATTCCAGTGATTATAAGCCCAGTTGACACATTCTTTCATCATATGCCAGTCCCGCCATCCCGGGAATTAACCTGGTGAACCTACGCTGCACTCCCTCAATAGCACGAATGTCCTTCCTCAAATTAGGAGACCAGAACTGCACACAATACTCCAGGTGCGGTCTCATCAGGACTCTGCTATTGAGGGAGTGCAGCGTAGGTTCACCTGGTTAATTCCTGGGATGGCGTGACTCACATATGACGATCCACAACTCTCTGCAGTTTCTTGCGGCCTTGGATGGATCCGTTCCCGAACCGTGCTGTGATGCATCCTGATAACATGCTTTCCATGGCGCATCCGTCGAAGTTGGTGAGAGTTGTTGGGGACATGCCAAACTTAGTTTAGTTTAGTTTAGAGATACAGCGCGGAAACAGGCCCTTCGTCCCACTGGGTCAGTGCCGACCAGCGATCCCCGCATATTAACACTACCCTACACCCACTAGGGACAATTTTTACATTTACACCAAGCCAATTAACCTACAGACCTGTACGTCTTTGGAGTGTGGGAGGAAACCGAAGATCTCGGAGAAAACCCACGCAGGTCATGGGGAGAACGTACAGACTCCGTACAGACAGCGCCCGTAGTCGGAATCGAACACGGGTCTCCAGCGCTGCATTTGCTGTAAGGCGGGAACTCTACCGCTGCGCCACCGTGACCGCCCTAAGCTTTCTAAGGAAGTAGAGGCGGTGGTGGAGTCCATTTTACCAAGCCGATTAACCTGCAACCCGGTATATCTTTGTAGCCTGCTGTTAAACGTGGCACAGTACCTGCCTGATCGCGACCTCCTGCCCTTGGGCTTCGTGTCGTCGGGGCGACTTTTCTGCCACGGTGGAGGTCGGGCAACGAGCCTTCGCATTTTGCCCGCAGTTGGCGTGGGCCAGAAGGGGCTGGCGTCGTGGACAGAGTCACCTTCAAGACAAGGACAGACAGCAAACCATCAGGCATCATCCGCAATCCACTGGGCGCAATTTTCCATAGACAATTGGTGCAGGAGTAGGCCATTCGGCTCTTCGAGCCAACACCATGGGTGATCATGGCTGATCATCCCCAATCAGTACCCCGTTCCCTTCTCCCCATATCCCTTGACTCTGCTATCTTTAAGAGCTCTATCTAACTCTCTCGAAAGCATCCAGAGAATTGGCCTCCACTGCCTTCTGAGGCAGAGAATTCCACAGATTCACAACTCTCTGGATGAAAACGTTTTCCTCATCTCCGTACTAAATGGCCTACCCCTTATTCTTAAACTGTGGCCCCTGGTTCTGGATTCCCCCAACACCGAGAACATGTTTCCTGCCTCTAGTGTGTCCAATCCCTTAATAATTTTATATGTTTCTATAAGATTCCCTCTCATCCTTCTAAATTCCAGTGTATACAAGCCCAATTGCTCCATTCTTTCAACATGTGACAGTCCCGCCATCCCGGGAATTAACCTTGTGAATCTACGCTGCACTCCCTCAATAGCAAGAATGTCCTTCCTCATATTTGGAGACCAAAATGGGACACAATACTCCAGGTGACTTTCGTCAATTGAAATGAAAAATGTCACGGGCGCAGCGGTAGAGCTGCTGCCTTGCAGCTCCAGAGATCCGGGTTCGATCCGGACCACGGGAGGAACCCGTGTAGGTGGGGCAAGTTAGTCTGCATGGGCAAGTTAGGCCGAAGGGCTTGTTTCCCCACTGTAAAGTCTGAAGGATACAAGTCAAACACGGGCAGGTAGGACCAGTGCACGGCATGAGCAAGTTGGGCCGAAGGGCCTGTTTCCATGCTCTAGAGCCTAAATTATATGGGTCAAACATGGGCAGGTGGGACTAGTGTAGGTGGGGCACCTTAGTAGGCATGGGCAAGTTGGGTTGAATGCCCTGTTTCCACGCTGTAAACTCTAAAGTCTAAAGGATATGGGTCATACTCAGGCAGGTGGGACCAGTGCAGGTGAGGCAAGTTGGTCGGAATGGACAGGTTGGGCCGAAGGGCCTGTTTCCATGCCGTAACCTCTACAATGTAATGGATATGGGTCAAACGCGGGCAGATGGAAGATGTGCATGTAGGTCGGCATGGACAAGTAGGGCCGAAGGGCAGGCTTCCACACTGTAAAATCTAAAGCATGGGTAGGTGGGACTCATGTAGGTGGGGCATGTAGGTCGGCATGGGCAAGTAGGGCCGAAGGGCAGGCTTCCACACTGTAAAATCTAAAGCATGGGTAGGTGGGACTCATGTAGGTGGGGCATGTAGGTCGGCATGGGCAAGTAGGGCCGAAGGGCAGGCTTCCACACAGTAAAATCTAAAGCATGGGTAGGTGGGACTCATGTAGGTGGGACATGTAGGTCGGCATGGGCAAGTCGGGCCGAAGGGCAGGTTTCCACGCTGTAAAGTCTAAAGCATGAGTAGGTGGGACTCATGTAGGTTGGGCATGTAGGTCGGCTTGGGCAAGTTGGGCCGAAGGGCCTGTTTGTACGCTGTAACCTCTGAAGCAACTGAAGGTGACAGAGTCGACGTTGGCGGAGGTTGGGTTCGTAGCGGAGGAGGTTGACCGGCTCGGCGCCCAGTCCCGCTGGGACGGTTCCCACGCTCGCCGCGGAGCCCACCTCCCCCGTGCGTTGCGCGGGTCACCGCTACGGCCTCAGTGGAGGGGTCGTCCAGCTCAGTCTGGCCGGGACGGGCATGGCACATGTGGACCTTCACAAACCTGCAACAGAAAGATGCAATGATGAAGAAAGCACATCCACCCTTCCACTTCCCGAGAAGAGTGCGCAGACTCATAGAGTGATACAGTGTTGAAACAGGCCCTTTGGCCCAACTTGCCCACACCGGCCAACATGTCCCATTTACACTAGTTCCACCTGCCTGTGCTTGGTCCATATCCCTCCAAACCTGTCCTATCCATGTACCTGTCTAACTGTTTCTTAAACATTGGATAGTCCCAGCTCCTCTGGCAGCTCGTTCCATACACCCATCACTCTTTGTGTGAAAAAGTTACCCCTCAGATTCCTATTAAATCTTTTCCCTTCACCTTGAACCTATGTCCTCTAGTCCTCGATTCCCCTAGTCTGGGCAAGAGGCTCTGTGCATCTACCCGATCTATTCCTCTCATGATTTTAAACACCTCAATAAGATCACCCCTCATCCTCCTGCGCTCCAAGGAATAGAGTCGCAGCCTGTCCTCTTGTCTCTCCCTCCCGCCCTTCCTACGCACCCCCTTTCCTGAACCCCTCATGCTACCTCCCTCCCCTCTCTTCTTCCCTTCCATTCCTCTCCTCCACCACACACTGTTCTCCCTTCCCCCTCTACCCCTTCCCCCCTCCATTCCCCTCCTGCCCTCCCTCCCTGCCTCCCTCCCTGCCTCCCCTCCAACTCCAGAGGAGTTGAGTTTAGGAGCAAGGAGGTCCTACTGCAGTTGTACAGAGCCCTGGTGAGACCACACCTGGAGTATTGTGTGTAGTTTTGGTCTCCTTGTTTGAGGGACATTCTTGTTATTGAGGGAGTGCAGCGTAGGTTCACCAGGTTAATTCCCGGGATGGCGGGACTGTCATATGATGAAAGAATGGATCGACTGGGCTTGTATTCACTGGAATTTAGAAGGATGAGAGGTGATCTTATAGAAACATATTAAATTCTTAAGGGATTGGACTGGCTAGATGCAGGAAACATGTTCTCCATGTTGGGAGCGTCCAGAACCAGGGGTCACACAGTTTAAGAATAAGGGGTCGGCCATTTAGGACCGAGATGAGGAAAAAAAAATTCACCCAGAGAGTTTAATCTGTGGAATTCTCTGCCACAGAAGGCAGTGGAGGCCAATTCACTGGGATGTTTTCAAGAGAGTTAGATTTAGCTCTTTGGGCTAACAGAATCAAGGGATATGGGGAGAAAGCAGGAACGGGATACTGGTTCTGGATGATCAGCCATTGGATGGCGGTGCTGGCTCAAAGGGCTGAATGGCCTCCTCCTGCACCTGTTGTCTATTGTCTATGTTTCTGTTTCACTGTTCCCACTCTCCCTCCTCGCCTCCCCTCCCCTACTCTCCCTCATCCCTGTAAACAATTTCCCCTCCCTCTGACCCTTGCTCTATCACTCTCCTCCATCCTACCCCCTCGTTTCCTCCCCTCCCTCTCCTCACTCGCTGTCTCCCTCCACCCTCCCTACCCCTACAACACTCCCCCCTTCCCTCTCCCACTCCATCCCTCCCAACCCTGCAACACGCTCTCCCCTCCATTCCCCTCCTCCAACACCCACTATCCCTCCTCCCCTCCCCTCTGTCCCTCCTTTCCTCCAACAGCCTCCTCCATCTACCCCCTTCTTCCTCCCCTCCTTTCCCCTCCCAACACCCACTTTCCCTCCTCCCCTCCATACCCTCTGTCCCTCCTTTCCTCCAACACCCTCCTCCATCTCCCCCCCTGTCCCTCCTCTTCTTCCTCCTCCCTCGCCCCATCCAACACTCACTGTCCCTGCTCCCTCCCCCTCCAAACACCCACTATCCTCCCTCCTCCTATTACCCCTCCCTCCACCTCTCTCCCCTCCCCCCCCCTCTCCACCCCACCCTCCCTCCCTCCTCCCCCCTCCCTCCTCCCCTCCTCTCTTCCTCCTCCTCCACTCTCCTTCCATCACCCTCTCTTCCTCCCTCCTCCACTCTCCCACTCTCCTCTCTTCCACTCCCTCTCTTCTCCCTCACTCCTCTCTCCTCCCTCACTCCTCCCTCCTCCACCCTCCCTCCTCCACTCTCCCGCCTCCACTCTCCCTCCTCCACTCTCCCTCCTCCACCCTCCCTCCTCCACCCTCCCTCTCCCTCCTCCACTCTCCCTCCCTCTCCCTCCTCCACTCTCCCTCCTCCACTCTCCCCCCTCCCTCCTCCACTCTCCTCTCTTCAACTCTCCTCTCCTCCACTCTCCCTCTCTTCCTCCCTCCTCTCTTCCACTCTCCCTCCTCCACCCTCCACCCTCCCTCTCCCTCCAATCTCCTCCACCCTCCACCCTCCCTCCTCCACCCTCCCTCCTCCACCCTCCTCCACTCTCCCTCCTCCACTCTCCACCCTCCCCTCACCCTCCTCCACTCACCCTCCCTCCTGCACTCTCCCACCTCCACTCTCACTCTGCCTCCTCCACTCTCACTCTCCCACCTCCACTCTCCCTCCTCCACCCTCCCTCCTCCACTCTCCTCTCTTCAACTCTCCCTCCTCCACCCTCCCTCCTCCACCCTCCCTCCTCCACTCTCCTCTCTTCAACTCTCCCTCCTCCACCCTCCCTCCTCCACCCTCCCTCCTCCACTCTCCTCTCTTCAACTCTCCCTCCTCCACCCTCCCTCTTCCACTCTCCCTCCTCCACTCTCCCTCTCCCTCCTCCACCCTCCCTCCTCCACCTCTGTCCCTCCACCCTCCACTCACCCTCCCTCCTCCACTCACCCTCCCCTCTCCACTCTCCCTCCTCCACTCTCCTCCACCCTCACTCTCCTCCTCCCCTCCACACTCCTCCCTCTCCACTCTCCCACACTCTTCTCCTCCTCCCCCTCCACTCACCCTCTCTTCCTCCTCCTCCACCCTCCCTCCCCTCTCCTCTCCCCTCCCCCCTCTCTCACACGTCGAGCAGGGTGCGGGCCAGCGCCTCGTCGCTCTGCAGCCGCAGCTGCCTCTTCACTCGGTCCCAGCGGTGGATCTGCTGGCCCAGGGTGACGGCCCCACAGCCCGCCATCTTCCGCTCTCTGCCAGCACCCAACATGGCCGCCCGCTCCTCACTGCGGGATGAGACGCCGCCCCTTTGCCAGCACTCAAGATGGCCGCCCCGCTCCTCCCAGTGGCGGAGACGCGGCCTCTTGCCAGCACTCAAGATGGCCGCTCCGCTCTATGATCTTTGCTCTCTGCGATTAGACGCCGTCTCTGCCAGCACCGAAGATGCCGCCCTCCCTTCAGCAGACGGTGTTTATGCCAGTGCCAAAGATGGCCGACGCCTCATTTGGAGGGTTCAAATGATCACAGCCCTCGCGGAATAATGGTTCACGGTCCGCCTGCTTCAAAGATGGCGGGGCATCTCAGCCCAGCTTGGAATGTTTTGGTTGATAAAGGTTTCCAAAAGATAAAGAGCTGAAGATCCCTTTATGCAAGGGGGATGATTGCAAAGTGATTCACCTCTGAGCAAAAGAAAAGCAGAGTATTTTGCTCAATTGTAATTGTAATTAATGTTATTAGCCAAGTATATAAACATACAAATGTGAGGAATGGGTTAATAGGTATAGTTGATTTAGACAAGAACCCATTGTCTAGTAGGGAGTATAGTAGGGAGTATAGAATGGAGAATAAGGGGAGTAAAGGACAAGTACAAATGGTGACTTTCAAGGATGAGAACAGAGAAGATAGCAACAGCCCAGCATAGAACTAGGGTAAAGGTCAGAAGAAACACTCAGTGCGCATGGGCAATGAACTTACATGAATATGTACACACACCCACTATGACAAGATGTCTCATTTAAATGCACATGCGATGCATGATATCGGAGGTGTCTTTGACGTCGGGTGGACGTTCCAGGACGTTCTCGTGGGAATGTGGGCTTTATGTTATGATTGGAAGAAGCACAATGGGGAGGGATGAGGGTGTGACAATGATACCCATTAAATGTATAAAGATGGAAGTCATCCCGATCCTCGGTGTGTCTTGACAGGGGAGACACCCAACTCTGCAGACTTGCTAATAAATAAACTTGTTTCTCTACATTCTCTACGCATCGTGAGTGTTCTTTCACAACTTGCGCCTGACAGCTTGGGTGCTCGTCCGGGATCCCCACTCCCGGCCAGCTGGCGACAGTATACGGAAGAAGGGACGGTGCACCCCGTTGATTTCAACGGTCCCAGACCCCTAGATTGTCGTCAGCGGTTTGAGCGAGTGATATCCAGGACCAGAGATTAGAGAAACAAGTGGGAGTTCCGATCCGGAGGAAGATCGGGGGGAAATTCGCGAAGGAGCCAAATCGAGTGATTCTTGTGCACAAGACCCGGGTAAGAAAACTGACAATTAAGTACTACTCGGGCGATTAAATAAGACCTTGTGGATACCGCCCTGAAGAATTCAGGGGGTCTGTACGGGCAAGGCAGAAAAGGCGGGAAAATAGATCTGGGGTAAACAGATCGGGGGGTAAACAGATCGGGGGGGAAATTCCGATCGGGAGGATGGGCAATGAAAACGGAAAGCCCACAAGGGAGGGGAAGGGCGGTAAGCCCGACCCCAGCATTCTGCCTGATAGTCCGTTGGGGCGAATGCTGAGCCTCTGGGGGCAGAGAAATACCCAGGGAATTGGAGGACAAAAATGATTGAGCCTCTGGGGGCAGGGAAATACCCAGGGAATTGGAAGACAAAAATGATTTGATTCTGTTATATTGAGTTTTAATACATGTAAAAGATGTTGCATTTATTGAAGTAAGAATGGAACGAATGTGATTTGTGTGTAAAAACCGGTTTGGAATGAAAGAGGAAGTTTATATATGTGATAATTATTTTGTTTATTGTATAAGAGTAAGTAAGTAAGTTTTATTAAAATCAAAAATGTTCACTGTAGGTGGGTGTATGTTCCTTTAAATAAATCAGGTCATGGTGAAAGATGACGAAC
Source organism: Malacoraja senta (assembly GCA_038087875.1). Classification (NCBI taxonomy): domain Eukaryota; kingdom Metazoa; phylum Chordata; class Chondrichthyes; order Rajiformes; family Rajidae; genus Malacoraja; species Malacoraja senta. The sequence goes on from CM075994.1 coordinate 7,964,574, forward strand.
AGCTGTAAGATAACGATTAATTGTGAAACCAGCTTTTGGTTTTTCTGATGTTCTTTTAGATTTCTAGTCAGTAAAGATAATTTGGAAAATTGTTACTAGTGCTAGGAATTGGACATTTAAAATAGTGGTGAATATGGATTGAAATAATTGGAAATAAGTTAATTGGTAAACATTCAAGTTTAGAAAGAAAGGAGAGAGAGGCAGTTAGAAGATAACAGAAGTAGAAAAACGACAGGCGTGAAAGTAATAAAGCAGGAGGAGTCAGTGGAAGATTTTTGCAAGGAGGCTAGAATATTTGAGAAGCAAGAAATTGAGTTTAGAATTAGAAAGAAGGCATACCAGAAAGGATTAAAGTTGGAAGCATTGGGATAAAGTGATGAGACTGCTTTAAAGAGAAAAGAGAAGGACAGACACAGATTATCCCTTGGGGCATCCATAAACTGAAAGGGCTAAAAAAAATACCTCACCCTATATCCCTGATGGGGGAGGAAATGGATTAGGGCTTTGGAGGAGGAGAACGTGGGACGATTATTGATCATGGAAGATTTGAAGGCACTGTTGGTAAAAGTGATAGGAACCACTAAAGTGACAGAACTGAAGATGGATGGTATAAACTGATGCGAACAATGTAACAAGCAATGGCATACTGTTTGACACAGTCAGGCAGAGGGTATGGCAGACCCTCAGACAATGTTACCCACTTAAGAGGAACCCCAAGGAACAAGGGGAGATACAGAAGGAAAGGCAAATAGCCTATCTGGAAAACCAGCTGAAAAGGTGGAGAGTTGATTGATGAACATTATATTATGAACTACTGTGGTGGATGTCATTCTTCTTAAAGTCCAAGCAGATTCAGCGAACAGTTGGTCTCTGTGGTCGAGAAATATCGCAAAGATAGGAAAAAGACTTGCAAACCAGCAGGAGCAGTTGTTGTCAATAAACAATGGACCTAAGTGAGTCCTTTGACGGAACCAAGCAGGGCCAGAGAATTACATGCCAATAATGAATGTCTTTGGGGTACGTTTCCTCAAAAAGTCCTATCAGGAGTGAAATTAATCTGGATATAAGCCCTAACAGGACTGGGGTCCCCAAGAGAGAAAGGGATTTAAAGGAGGATTTGTTGGTATTGTTCCATAAGTAACAAGCGATGTAAGAGAGAGAGAGAGAGAGAGAGAGATTAAAAAAAAAAAAAATACTTCAGAATGTAGGACAGAGTATGATAACCTCGGGAAAAGGCAGGATATAGTTCAGACTAGATTAGGTATAAGCCCTGTAGTGTCGTTTATGATGAATAAGGTAATTAAGAGGTTTGGTAGACCTACAGAAATCAGCTTTGACAACGGATTGTTTTCATTTAGGGAGTAGCTAAGGTGGCGATAGAGACCCTTAGAGTAAAATACACATTTGGGTATGTAACACCTGCAGTCACAGGCATGGTGGAAAGAATAAATGGAACATTGAAGGTTAATATAAATAAGATTTGTTTAATTACAAAGTTGAATTGGATCGATGCCCGGCCATTGGCACTGAAGAGATGTTGCATGCCAACTAACCGAGCAGGTGGCACAATGGGGAGGTCCCTACAAGAGACCGAATTTGGAACAGTTAAAGACAGAATTTTAAAAGTATATGAAACAGTTAATTATGATATACAAGTCTATTTATGAACAGGAAAAGTAAAAGCTGTTGGAGGTGGACCAGGAGGAAGGACCCTTTAAACCTGAAGACAAGGTGTATGTATGAGTTTTTTAAACTACCGACCGATGTTCAGGTAGAAGGTTGATATACCTGGTACCAATTCAATAATTACATGAGGGCTGTCCCGCAGGTATGAATAGATAATAGCCCTGAGGTAAGTGAACAGGAGGACAAGAGAAAAGAGTAGAGTTTGAACAAGAACGTTGTTTGACATCAGTGGTGGGCAAAATAATGGAAAGCATACTTAAGACAATATATAAGAATAGGGTAGGATTAGGAAGATTTAGCATGGGTTTGTGATTGTGATGTTTGACTAATCTTGAATTTTTTGAAAAGGTTATTAGGGAAATTGATGAGGGTAAAGTGATGGATGTTGTCTAGATGAACTTCAGTAAGGCCTTTGACAAGGTTCAATAAGGAAATAAGGTTGGTTAAGAAGGGTTAGTAAGGAATAGCAAGATGGATTAAAAAGTGGCTGTATGGGAGATGTCAGAGAGCAATGGTGGATGGATGTTTGTCAGGTTGGAGGTCAGTGACTAGAGGGGTACCTCGGGGATGTGTGTTGGGTCCACTGTTGTTTGTCATGTGAATCAATAATCTGGATGTTGGTGTGGTAAAATAGATTAATACGTATGTAGATGATACTAAGATAGGTGGTGTTGTGAATAATGAAGTAGATTTTAAAAAGTGTACAGAGAGATTTAGGTCATTTGGAAGAATGGGTTGAAACATGACAGATGGGTTTAATGTTGATAAGTATGAGATGATACATCTTGGCAGGACAAATCAAAATTGAATGTACATGGTAAATGATTGTGAATTGAGGAATGAAGTTGAACAGGCGGATCTAGGAATAACTGTGCATGGTTCCCTGAAGGTGGAATTTCATGAAGATAGGATGGTAAAGAAAGATTTTGGTGTGTTGGCCTTTATAAATCAGAGCATTGTGTATAGAAGTTGGGTTGTAATGTTAAATTGTACAAGGTATTGGTGAGGTCAATTGTGGAGTATGGTGTATAATTTTGGTAGGCATAATTATAGGAAAAGGTCAACAAAATAGAGAGAGTACAGAGGAGATCAATTAGAATGTTGACTGGGTTTCAGCAACTAAGACACAGAGAAAGGTTGAACAAGTTAGGTCTTTATTATTTAGGAACGATAGAAGGGGTCCCAACAAATACAAGGGAATGATGTATTCCTAAGGAACTATTTACTGGCAGTATCTCGTTCTATTACAGAATTAAGAACCAAGGGGCTGCTGGCACAGAGTCCCCATCTCGACTTTCCAATCCATTCTGTGAAAGCGGGGGACTGGAATCTTGTAACATCATGGAAGGAAGAAAAGCTGCAACCTAAGTGGACTGGACCCTACCTGGTGTTACTAATCACCGAGACAGCAGTACGAACAAAAGAAAAAGGGTGGACACACGCAAGCCGATTTAAGGGTCCTGTGGAGGCCCCATCAAACAATATCAGCCCGTGGACTGTGCGCAAAGGAGAGGAACCGTTGACTTTAATATTTAACAAGAATCCGCGGGAAAAATGAAGATTTCATGTTGGTGGGTCGTGTGTTGGGTGGTTACCCAACTATGTAAGCATACAGAGTGTTCAAATGCAGGAAAGTGGAAGGATGTGCAGATAGAACAGGGAGAATGAGTCTAAGGATTTGAAGATAATGATAGTAGCAGGAGAAACAGAATTAAGGCAATTATATGAGATGGGAATACCTACAGGAGGGAAGGGAGCCAACACCTGGCTTGCCTGGATGATGTACACGGCCAGGAGTATGCAACACACCAATTGCTACGCCTGTGCCGGAGCTAAGCCTCAGCTGGTTCCAGAACCATTTCCCTTGAATTGGGATAGGACACCTGGGGCTATGCCATGTATACTACAGCTATTCACGAATCCCATCCTACCAAAGGATGCGACCTGCCAGAGTTATCATTACCTATTCCCGGCTAGCAACAACAATACAAAGGCCGAAGGACAGACCCACGACCTCCTCCATTTAGAACTCCCCTTGGGGAGGAGGGATTTGAGTGCTATACCAGATATAACCCAGATGGACAGGAAATGGGGAAGGTGCTGAACTGCAATCAGACGTATAACATAACGGCTGAGGAACAGGGGCCACTGTTCAAAAGCTCCTGGCTGAGAAAGCAGATAGTCAGTAGAGCCGATGTCTGGTGGTGGTGCGGGGAGAATACCCTGTGGCCCCGGTTACCAGGGTCATGGACGGGAACCTGTACCCTCACACAACTGATGATGCCCTTCACCATAGCAGTAGAACATGCTGTAGAACTCAATGAAGGAAGCCGACGACAGAAGAGAGGGCCGAAGGACAGCCCCTTCGACACACACATATATATAGATGCGATAGGGGTGCCAAGAGGGGTACCCGATGAATTCAAAGCCAGAAACCAGATAGCTGCGGGCTTTGAGTCCATACTCTTCTGGTGGTCCACACTTAATAAAAATGTGGACTGGATCAACTACCTATACTACAATCAACAACGCTTTATAAATTACACTCGAGATGCGGTTGAAGGATTAGCGGAACAACTGACAGATACCAGCCTAATGGCCTGGCAAAATCGCATGGCCTTAGACATGCTACTGGCTGAGAAGGGAGGGGTGTGTGTAATGTTTGGGGAACAATGTTGCACCTTCATCCCCAACAACACTGCTCCTGATGGGTCAGTGTCGAGAGCCCTAGCAGGTCTCACCTCCCTGTCTATCGAATGAGAGGAAGATAGGAAGAGGCGAAGATTCTGCTGCTAGCATTAGAGAAGGGGCAGATAGTCTAAATCAAAGGTTGCGTAGCAAAAGAAAAAGTGTGGATTGTGAGGAATGGGTTAATAGGTATAGTTGATTTAGACAAGAACCCATTGTCTAGTAGGGAGTATAGTAGGGAGTATAGAATGGAGAATAAGGGGAGTAAAGGACAAGTACAAATGGTGACTTTTCAAGGATGAGAACAGAGAAGATAGCAACAGCCCAGCATAGAACTAGGGTAAAGGTCAGAAGAAACACTCAGTGCGCATGGGCAATGAACTTACATGAATATGTACACACACCCACTATGACAAGATGTCTCATTTAAATGCACATGCGATGCATGATATGGGAGGTGTCTTTGACGTCGGGTGGACGTTCCAGGACGTTCTCGTGGGAATGTGGGCTTTATGTTATGATTGGAAGAAGCACAATGGGGAGGGATGAGGGTGTGACAATGATACCCATTAAATGTATAAAGATGGAAGTCATCCCGATCCTCGGTGTGTCTTGACAGGGGAGACACCCAACTCTGCAGACTTGCTAATAAATAAACTTGTTTCTCTACATTCTCTACGCATCGTGAGTGTTCTTTCACAACTTGCGCCTGACACAAAGAATTTGGGATTTCAGAAGACAAGGAACTGCAGATGCTGGGATCTTGAGCAAAACACAAAGTGCTGGAGTAACTCAGTGCGCCAGGCAGCATCTGTGGAGAACAGGGATGGATGAACTCGTTGGAGACCCTCCGGCTATATTTAATCGCACTTTACTGGCTTCATCTTGCACTGGACGTTATTCCCTTTTCATGAAGACAGACGCAAAATTCTGGAGTAACTCAGTGGGTCAGGCAGCATCTCTGGAGAGAAGGAATGGGTGACGTTTCAGGTGAAAACCAGTCTGAAAAAGGGTCTCGACCGGAAACGTCACCCATTCCTTCTCTCCAGAGATGCTGCCTGACCCACTGAGTTACTCCAGCACTCTGTGTCTATCTTCGGTGTAAACCAGCATCTGCAGTTCCTTCGTACACACTCCCTTTAACTTGTACTTGTACACTGTGGTTTGCTCGATTGTAATCATGTATTGTCTTTCCACTGATTGGTTAGCACGCAACAAAAGCTTTTCACTGTACCTCGGTACATGTGACAATATACTAACCTGAATAACATTTGACAAACCGATCAGTCTGAAGAAGGGTCCCAACACAAAATGTTTTTTTGCAGCTTACATAATGTTGACTTTGTTTAGTTTAGAGATACAGCGTGGAAACAGGCCTGCACCATGTTCGCGCCATCCAGCGATCCCTGCACGCTAACACTATCCTACACACCCTAGGGACAATTTACATTTACACCAAGCCAATAAACCGGCAAACCTGTACATTTTTGGAGTGTGGGAGGAAACCGAAGATCTTGGAGGCCATTATATATACACACACTTAACTTTTTTTTCACTCTCGTTTATTATATTGTTAACAGTGTAATATGTTTACATATTCTGTTGTGCTGCAGCAAGTAATAATTTCATCATTCTATCAGGATCACATGATAATAGAACAATCTTCCTGCATCTAGCCTGTCCAACCCCTTAAGAATTTTGTACGTTTCTATAAGATCCCCCCTCAATCTTCTAAATTCTAGCGAGTACAAACCGAGTCTATCCAGTCTTTCTTCATATGAAAGTCCTGACATCCCAGGAATCAGTCTGGTGAACCTTCTCTGTACTCCCTCTATGGCAAGAATGTCTTTCCTCAGATTAGGAGACCAAGACTGTACGCAATACTCCCGGTGTGGTCTCACCAAGACCCTGTACAACTGCAGTAGAACCTCCCTGCTCCTATACTCAAATCCTTTTGCTATGAATGCTAACATACCATTCGCCTTCTTCACTGCCTGCTGCACCTGCATGCCTACTTTTAATGACTGGTGTACCATGACACCCAGGTCTCGTTGCATCTCCCCTTATCCTAATCGGCCACCATTCAGATAATAGTCTACTTTCCTGTTTTTGCCACCAAAGTGGATAACCTCACATTTATCCACATTATACTGCATCTGCCATGCATTTGCCCACTCACCCAACCTATCCAAGTCACCTTGCAGTCTCCTAGCATCCTCCTCACAGATAACACTGCCCCCCAGCTTCGCGTCATCCGCAAACTTGGAGATGTTGCATTCAATTCCCTCGTCCAAATCATGAATATATATCGTAAATAGCTGGGGTCCCAGCACTGAGCCTTGCGGTACCCCACTAGTCACTGCCTGCCATTGTGAAAAGGACCCGGTTACTCCTACTCTTTGCTTCCTGTCTGCCAGCCAGTTCTCTATCCACATCAATACTGAACCCCCAATACCATGTGCTTTAAGTTTGTATACTAATCTCTTATGTGGGACCTTGTCGAAAGCCTTCTGAAAGTCCAGATATAACACATCCACTGGTTCTCCCTTATCCACTACTAGTTACATCCACGAAAAATTCTATAAGATTCATCAGACATGATTTACCTTTCATAAATCCATGCTGACTTTGTCCAATGATTTCACCACTTTCCAAATGTGCTGCTATCCCATCTTTAATAACTGATTCTAGCAGTTTCCCCACTACCGACGTTAGACTAATTGGTCTGTAATTCCCCGTTTTCTCTCTCCCTCCCTTTTTAAAAAGTGGGGTTCCATTAGCTACCCTCCAATCCTCAGGAACTACTCCAGAATCTAAAGAGTTTTGAAAAATTATCACTAATGCATCCACTATTTCTGGGGCTACTTCCTTAAGTACTCTGGGATGCAGCCTATCTGGCCCTGGGGATTTATTGGCCTTTAATCCATTCAATTTACCTGACACCACTTCCCGGCTAACCTGGATTTCACTCAGTTCCTCCATCTCATTTGACCCCCAGTCCCCTGCTATTTCCGGCAGATTATTTATGTCTTCCTTAGTGAAGACAGAACCAAAGTAGTTATTCAATTGGTCTGCCACGTCCTTGTTCCCCATGATCAATTCACCTGTTTCTGACTGCAAGGGACCTACATTTGTTTTAACTAATCTTTTTCTCTTCACATATCTATAAAAGCTTTTGCAGTCAGTTTTTATGTTCCCTGCCAGTTTTCTTTCATAATCTATTTTCCCTTTCCTAATTAAGCCCTTTGTCCTCCTCGGCTGGACTCTGAATTTCTCCCAGTCCTCTGGTAGGCTGGTTTTTCTGGCTAATTTGTACGCTTCATCTTTTGTTTTGATACTAGCCCTGATTTCCCTTGTTATCCATGGATGCACTACCTTCCCCGATTTATTTTTTTGCCAAACTGGGATGAACAATTGTTGTAGTTCACCCATGCAGTCTTTAAATGCCTTCCATTGCATATCTACCGTCAACCCATTAAGAATCAATTGCCAGTCAATCTTGGCCAATTCACTTCTCATACCCTCAAAGTTACCTTTCTTTAAGTTCAGGACCCTTGTTTCTGAATTAACAATGTCACTCTCCATCCTAATGAAGAACTCAACCATATTATGGTCACTCTTGCCCAAGGGGCCACGCACAACAAGACTGCTAACTAACCCTTCCTCATTACTCAATACCCAATCTAGAATAGCCTGCTCTCTCGTTGGTTCCTCTACATGTTGGTTTAGAAAACTATCCCGCATACATTCCAAGAAATCCTCTTCCTATGCACCCTTGCCAATTTGATTCACCCAATCTATATGTTTTACCTTTGTTGCACGCATCTCTAATTTCCTGTTTGATGCCATCCCCAACTCCACTACTACTGTTAGGTGGCCGGTACACAACTCCACTAGCATTTTCTGCCCCTTAGTGTTTCGCAGCTCTACCCATATTGATTCCACATCCTCCAAGCTAATGTCCTTCCTTTCTATTGCGTTAATCTGCTCTCTAACCAGCAACGCTACCCCACCTCCTTTCCCTTTCTGTCTATCCCTTCTGAATATTGAATATCCCTGGATGTTCAGCTCCCAGCCTTGGTTAACCTGGAGCCATGTCTCCGTGATCCCAACTATATCATAGTCATTAATAGCTATCAGCACATTCAACTCATCCACCTTATTACAAATGCTCCTTGCATTGAGACACAAAGCCTTCAGGCTTGTTTTTACAACGCTCTTACCCCTTATACAATTATGTTGAGAAGTGGCCCTTTTTGATTTTTGCCCTGGATTTGTCTGCCTGCCACTTTTACTTTTCACCTTGCTACCTATTGCTTCTACCCTCATTTTACACCCCTCTGTCTCTACGCTCACACATTTAAGAAACCCTTTCCCTTTAACTCCATCCTCAACTATCCCATTCGACACCCCACCCCCCTTATTCAGTTTAAAACCACCCGTGTAGCAGTGGCAAACCTGCCTGCCAGAATGCTGGTCCCCACCTGTTCTGTTAAGATGCAATCCGTCCCTTTTGTACAGTTCCCTTTTACTCCAAAACAGATCCCAGTGATCTAAGAATCTAAATCCCTGCCCCGTGCACCAGTTCCTCAGCCACACATTCAGGTCCCGTATCTCCCTGTTCCTGCTCTCGCCAGCACGAGGAACTGGAAGCAAACCGGAGATAACAACCCTGGAGGTCCTGCTTTTCAGCATTTTTTCCGAGCTCTCTAAAGTCACGATGCAGAATATTCATCCTCTTCTTTCCGACATTGTTTGTGCCGACATGCACTACCACTTCCGGCTGTTCACCTTCGCCCTTGAGGATTTTCTGCACTCTGTCCATGACATCCTGGATCCTGGCACCAGGAAGGCAGCACACCATCCTCGAATCCGTCTGTTGCCGCAGAAACCCCTGTCCGTACCTCTCACAATGGAGTCTCCCACTACAATGGCGTTGCCTGACTTTGGCCTTTAGGTTTTGGCTCAACAGCCCTATTCGCATCGCAAGCCAGTCTGCTGCTCAGTGTTAAAACATCTTCCGTCCCCGACAGCTTCTAAGTGGGTGAACCTGTTCACAAGAGGTACAACACCTGGGGACGTTTGCATTCCATGCTTCCCTCCCTTTCTCACTGTCTCCCACCTTCTCTCTTCCAGTACCTTAGGTGTAACAATCTTACTGTAGGACTTGTCGAGGAAAGACTCCGTTTCTCAGACAAACCTGAGGTCATCCACTTGCTTCTCCAGTTCCCCAACACGGTCCTTCAGGAGCTGTACCTGGATGCACTTGTCACATTTGTAGCAGCCAGAGGCACCAGCAGTGTCCTTGACCTCCCACATACTGCAAGCATCACACTGAATCAGCTTGCCTGACATCTCCTTCTTTCGTCTCTCCCTCTGCAGTGTTTTGCGTAGCCTCTTCGCCGAAGACTCTCGAGCCAAAGACTCACACTTTTCTCACAGGGCACTTCCCTCACTGCCGCTCCCTAAGAGCAGTCTTGCTTATATTGACTGATAAATTGCCTAATTTACCAATTTACAATCCAAATTCCTCAGTTTTCAACTGTTTTCCCGCTTTGACTCACTTCTCTCCTCCCTTTTGGGCTAGAGCCAATCAGTGTTTTCTCTTGCTAATCTTCTCCTGCTGTTGCTTCCAAATCTACAGCAGCTCTGAGTAAAGTCTGCCTGCGCTTTGCCTCTCCTTTTCAACTGTTTTCCCCCCTCTGACTCACTTCTCTCCTCCCTCTTGTGCTCTAATTCTGCTCCCATTGCATCTGACTCAATTGCTTCTGAAATGCATAGACTATTATTGTTATTACTGCACTATTGTTGACCCTTAACTCCATGGAGTCTCGAACATGGGCTAACTCTGCCCCCATCACTCCTGAGAAGATTACGGAGAGTCGGTATGTCAAGGAGGAGTCTCTTGAACTTCTACAGGTGCACAGTAGAGAGCATGCTGACCGGTTGCATCGTGGCTTGGTTCGGCAACTTGAGTGCCCAAGAGCAGAGAAGACTGCAAAAAGTAGTAAACACTGCCCAGTACATCATCAACTCTGACCTCCCTTCCATCGAGAGGATCTATCGCAGTCGAGCCTCAAAAAGGCTGGCAGCATCATCAGGGACCCACACCATCCTGGCCACACACTCATCTCCCCGCTACCTTCAGGTATAAGGTACAGGAGCCTGAAGACTGCAACGTCCAGGTTCAGAAATAGCTGCTTCCCCACAGCCTGATGGCTGTTAAACTCAACTGAAACAAATTTCTGAACATTAATAGACCATTATCTATTTATTTGCACTTTACCTGCTTATTTATTGATGTGTGTATATATTTATATAATGGTATATGCACACGCTGATCTGTTCTGTATTTATGCCTACTATGTTCTGTTGTGCTGAAGCATAGCAAGAATTTCATTGTCCTATCTGGGACACATGACAATAAACTCTCTTGAATCTTGACTTGACTCAATTGCCTCTAAAATGTTTATCTGCGATGCGGTGCACTTTATTTTCACGGTTTGGGAGAGCGCGTAGAGTTTGCCACCAGTCTGGGGTGTTGGGTGAGGTTTTAAAACCTCTGGGAGGGGGTGAGTTTGGGATTTAAGAGCAAATAATGTGGGTGTTGGGGTGAAATTCATAATATTTTGAAATCGATCAACCAACACAGAGAAAAAGCTCATGATAAATGGCACAGAAATAGAAAGAGTATCTGAAATAAAATTTCTTGGCGTATTAATTGACAACAAATTAACTTGGAAATCTCACATAAATTATATTAAAGCCAAAATATCCAAATCAATTGCAATACTGAATAAAGCCAGAGATCTATTAAATCAAGCCTCCCTGTATATGTTGTACTGCTCCCTCATACTCCCATACATGATCTACTGTGTGGAGGTATGGGGAAACACATACAAAACAAATACACATCCAATCTTCATCCTCCAAAAAAGAGCAATACGAATTATACATAAAACCACCTACAGACAATCAACAAAACAATTATTTATCAGACTATAAACATTAAAATTTCAAGATCTGACAGATTATAAAACTATCCAAATTATGTTCAAAGCAGAAAATCAGCAATTGCCTTGTAATATCCAGGGGTTGTTCCAACGGAGAGAAAGCAAACACAACCTGAGAGGAACCTATATATTCGAAAAACCGGCAATAAGAACTAATGCAAAACTCCATTGTGTTACAGGCAAAAGGTGTTAGTCTCTGGAATAACTGCCATGATGAGCTGAAAAAATGTAAGACTCTATTCAAACTAAAAACACTCTTCAGAAACAAAAGATTGAATTGTTATGAGCTGGACAGTGATTTTCTTTTCTGTTTGGTTATTTCTTGTTTGTGGACAGTTCAACAGATTTTGGGTCCATTTGTTCCCATTATTTTGTTTCTCCATGAAAATGTATAGAAAATAAGAGGGGGGTAGGACCAGAAAGGTTTTCGAACTTCTTCTTACCCCTTTTGAACATGAACGATATTATTTGTATAGGGAGGTTTCACGGCAGTCGGGTCACGACCCATGACCCGTACTGTTGCTACGCCATGCCAAATGGATTACAGGCGATGAACTGCAGGTAGGCACTGACCATTTTGTTTCCAGCGTAGCGGGCCTGTTAAAAACCCGCCGAAATGGTCAATTTTTGCGCTGTAAATAATTATGGAAATCGGGATAAGCGTGAGAGACATTTAGCCAACTTCAGAATTCCACAAGTGAGGAGAAATGACGGTAGTTAGAAGCGAGAGCTGGAGGGACAACAACAGCCAAAGTGCTTGGTGAACATTGGCCGTTTGCTCACTGCATTTCATCAACTAAGGCTTTATTTGTGTTTTTTCTTGATTCCTTTGTCATCTAAAAAGTTTCAGAAGGGATAAATCTGGCTGTAAAATTTTTAAATCGCCCCTGGTTCTCAAGAGGGTTTTTACATACAAAAATAAAACGCCTCTGAAGCAAAATTTACAGCCAGATTTATCACTTCTGAGACT
>CM075994.1:7982130-8004630 GCA_038087875.1 Malacoraja senta
ACTATCTGCCTAGGTCACCTGATTCGTTAGCCCGAGTAAACTCGACACACCCCGGCAATGCAAGCCCAATGCGTGCGCAGGAAGGAACTGCAGATGCTGGTTGACACCCAAGGTAGGTACAAAGTGCTGGAGTAACTCAGCGGGACAGGCAGCATGGGTGACTAGCACTGAGGAGCACGACCTTGTCTGAAGAAGGGTCTCGACCCGAAACCTTCCCACCCATTCCTTCTCTCCAGAGACTCTGCCTGTCCCGCTGAGTTGCTCCGGCATTTTTGTGGCTGTCTTTCATACAAAGCAAAGCTGGACAAAATAAATCTAACACCATCCACATTGTCAGCGACGGGAGCAGAATGAGGCCATTCGGCCCATCAAGCCTCCTCCGCCATTCAATCGTGACCGACCTCTCCCTCCCAACCCCATTCTCCTGCCTTCTCCCCGTAACCCCTGACACCCGCACTAATCAAGAATCTATTGGACGCCTTCTTAAAAATTGCCGGCTGCCCTCCTTACCGATGACTGGAGGTTTTCGGGAGAATGGCCATCAAAATGAATTGGTTCTGGTTCATGCCAAAGAGATAGAATTGATGCTGGTTCATGCCAAAGAGATAGAATGGCACTTGATGGGCCGAATGGTCCAAAAGATTAACTGGATAGGTGGTGTTTCGGGTTGGGACCTTTTCAACAGGGTCCCGACCAGAAACGTCACCTATCCTTGTTCTCCAGAGATGCTGCCTGACCCGCTGATTACTCCAGCACTTTGTGTCTAGCACAGATATTGAGGATATAGACAATAGACAATAGGTGCAGGAGGAGGCCATTCGGCCCTTCGAGCCAGCACCGCCATTCAATGTGATCATGGCTGATCATCCCCAATCAGTACCCCGTTCCTGCCTTCTCCCCATATCCCCTGACTCCGCCATCTTTAAGAGCCCTATCTAGCTCTCTCTCGAAAGTATCCAGAGAACCTGCCTCCACCGCCCCCTGAGGCAGAGAATTCCACAGACTCACCACTCTCTGTGAGAAAAAGTGTTTCCTCGTCTCCGTTCTAAATGGCTTACTCCTTATTCTTAAACTGTGGCCCCTGGTTCTGGACTCCCCCAACATCGGGAACATGTTTCCTGCCTCTAGCGTGTCCAAACCCATAACAATCTTATATGTTTCATGGGCCAAATGCGGGCAGGCTGAATTAACAGCCGAATGGCCTACTTCTGCACCTATTGTCTATTGTCTATAGTGCAGATGGGACAGAGGACATAGGTTTAAGATGAGGTGGGGGGGGGGGGGCGGGGAAGATTTCATAGGAACCTGAGGGGTAACTTTTCCACATAAAGGGTGGTGGGTGTATGGAACGAGCTGCAGAGGAGGTAGTTAAGGCTGGGACTGTCGCTTTAAGAAAAATTTAGACAGGTGCAGGGATAGGTCAGGTGTGAAACATAGAAAATCGGTGCAGGAGTAGGCCAGTAGGCCATTCGGCCCTTCGAGCCAGCACCGCCAGCCAATATGATCATGGCTGATCATCCAGAATCAGTACCCCGTTCCTGCCTTCTCCCCATATCCCTTGATTCCGTTAGCCCCAAGAGCTAAATCTAACTCTCTCTTGAATACATTCAGTGAATCGGCCTCCACTGCCTTCTGTGGCAGAGAATTCCACAGATTCACAACTCTCTGGGTGAAAAGGTTTTTCCTCATCTCAGTCCAAAATGGCCGACCCCTTATTCTTGGGGATGTGGGCCAAACGCGGGCAGGTGCGACAGGCCAAGCTGGGACATGTTGGCCGGTGTGCGCAAGTTGGGCCGAAGGGCCTGTTTCAGAGCGGTAAGACTCTGAGAGTCCATGACAACATCACCACGGCAACAGCGAGACAAAAGCTCCCTGCTGCAGTAGTTGCTGAGTAAACAATGTTGTGGTCAAAGTAATCCGATCAGCGGTTCGTGAACACAGTCCACTCTCGCCTTTAGTTTCCGCGCCTGTATTGTGCATGGGACCCGTGCTCATAAGGGATAGGTGCTGATTTGGCCATTCGGCCCTTCAAAAATGGATCGACTGGGCTTGTATTCACTGGAATTTAGAAAGATGAGAGGGGATCTTATAGAAACAGTCAAGGGCCTGTCCCACTGTACGAGCTAATTCAAGAGCTCTCCCGAGTTAAAAAAAAAATCAAACTCGTGGTAAGTACGTAGAATGTACGTAGCGGGTACGTTGGAGCTCGGTGACGTCTCTTAGCGGCTCATAACACTAACAGGTACTCGGGAAACGCAGTCAGCTCATGAAGCTTTTTCAACATGTTGAAAAATGTCCACGAGAGCCCCGAGTACCTACGAGCGGCCATTACCGTAATTCTCCGAATTCGAATCAGGGGAAACGCAGGAGAACTCTTGAATTAGCTTGTACAGTGGGACAGCCCCCTTTAAAATTCTTAAGCGATTGGACCCGCTGGATGCAGAAAAAATGTTCCCGATGTTGGGGGAGTCCAGATCCAGGGGTCACACAGTTTAAGAACAAGGGGTAGGCCATTTAGGACTGAGATGAAGAGAAACTTTTTCACCCGGAGAGATGTGAATCTGTGGAATTCTCCGCCACGGAAGGCAGTGGAGGCCAATTCACTGGATGTTTTCAAGAGAGAGTTAGATTTAGCTCTTAGGGCTAACGGAATCAAGGGATATGGGGAGAAAGCAGGAACGGGATACTGAATGTGGATGATCGGCCGTGATCATATTGAATGGCGGTGCTGGCTCGAAGGGCCGAAGGGCTGAATGGCCTACTCCTGTGTTTCTATGTTTCTATCCCGCGATTCAATCATGGCTGATCTATCTCTCCCTCCCAACCCCATTCTCCCCATAACCCCTGACACCCGTACTAATCAAGAATCTATCTATCTAAATACCTTAAATATATCCACTGACTTGGCCTCCACAGCCTTCTGTGGCAATGAATCCCACAGATTCACCACCCTCTGGCTAAAGAAATTCCTCCTCATCTCCTTCATAAAGGTACATCATAACCTCTGACACCCGCAAACCCAACCTGTCTAATCCTTCGGCCCACCTAGTCTGAACCTACAAACCTGCACGTCTTTGGAGTCAATAGACAATAGGTGCAGGAGTAGGCCATTCGGCCCTTCGAGCCAGCACCGCCACTCAATGTGATCATGGCTGATCATCCCCAATCAGTACCCCGTTCCTGCCTTCTCCCCATATCCCCTGACTCCGCTATTGTTAAGAGCCCTATCTAGCTCTCTCTTGAAAGCATCCAGAGAACCTGAGGCAGAGAGTTCCACAGAGAATTCCACAGACTCGCCACTCTCTGTGAGAAAAAGGGTTTCCTCGTCCCCCCCGAGTGCGGGAGGAGACTGGACATTTCGGAGTAAACCCCGCGCAGGCCGCGGGGAGAGCGTGCAAACTCCGTGCAGGCAGCACCCGAGGTCGGGATGGAACCCGGGTCTCCGGCGCTGGGTGGCAGGGACTCTACCGCTGCTCCACTGTGCCAGGTCACGTTGGACAGCCGTGGGCAGAGTTATTTGGACACAGTGACGTGTGTCCACCGCACCTGTCGGTCAGTTGACATTGATTGTCACCGCACCCCTGTTCCCATTCCGGCTTCCTCCACCCCAAGATCACACCAATCGCTGTCCGCAGTCCGACAATTACCGCCGCTGGTTTAGTTTGGTCAGCGGGACAGGCAGCATCTCCGGAGAGAAGGGATGGGCGACGTTTCAGGTCGAGACCCTTCTTCAGACTGAAAGTAGAGAAGCACTGGAAACGACCCGAAACGTCACCCATTCCTTTTTCTCCAGAGATGTTGCCTGTCCCGCTGAGTTACTCCAGCACTTTGTGTCTTTCTACGGTATAAACCAGCATCTGCAGTTCCTTCCTACATAATCCAGCTCAATTATCTGCATGCGGCACGGTGGTGCAGCGGCAGAGTTGCTGCCTTACAGCGAATGCAGCGCCAGAGACCCTGGTTCGATCCCGGCTACGGGTGCTGTCTGTACGGAGTTTGTACGTTCTCCCCGTGGGTTTTATCCAAGATCTCTGGTTTCCTCCCACACTCCAAAGACGTGCAGGTTAATTGGCTGGGTATGAGTGTAAATTGTCCCTAGTGTGTGTAGGATAGTGTTAGTGTGCGGGGATTGCTGGTCGGCACGGACCCGGTGGGCCGAAGGGTCTGTTTCCGCGCTGTATCTCTAAACTAAACTAAACTACCTCCTCCGCTAGTATTTTTCGTTTCTACTACATAGAAGCAAAGTTTCCTGTGTGATACAGTGTGGAAACAGGCCCTTCGGCCCAACTTTCCCACACCAACCAACATGTCCCAGCTACACTAGTCCCACCTTGGTCCATATCCCTCCAAACCTGTCCTATCCATGTACCTGTCCAACTGTTTCTTAAGCGTTGGGATAGTCCCAGCCTCAACTACCTCCTCTGGCAGCTTGTTCCATACACCCACCACCCTTTGTGTGGAAAAAGTTACCCCTCAGATTCCTATTAAATCTTTTCCCCTTCACCTTGAACCCATGTCCTCTGGTCCTCGATTCCCCTACTCTGGGCAAGGGACTCTACTCTGTGCGTCGAAACCCATCTTCAGACAGATACTATCTGAGACTATCTGGGACTATCCCAACGTTTAAGAAACAGTTAGACAGGTACATGGATAGGACAGGTTTGGAGGGATATGGGCCAAACGCGGGCAGGTGGGACTAGTGTAGCTGGGACATGTTGGCCGGTGCGGGCAAGTTGGGCTGAAGGGCCTGTTTCCACACTGTATCACTCTGTGACTCTGTGACTCTATGACATTCCAGTTACGGTCTATATCCCACATCATGGAGCGAAATATGAGGTGCTGTTCCTCCAATTAGCGCTGGGCCTCACTCTGACAGTGGAGGAGGCCCAGGACAGGAAGGTCGGTGTGGGAACGGGAGGGGGAGTTAAAGTGTTTGGCAACCTGGAGATCAGGTAGGTTTAGGCGGACTGAGCGGAGGTGTTCAGCGGAACGATCGCCGAGCCTGCGCTTGGTCTCACCGGAATCCACACCTGGAGCAGCGTTCCTAACCTGCTTGGGGGGGGCCTACAACTGAATCGCGCGCGTGTACCAGAGGACATAGGTTGAAGGTGAGAGGGCAAGATTCAACACAAACCTGACCAGCAACGTCTCCACACAGAGGGTGGTGGGTGTACGGAACGAGCTGCCAGAGGAGGGAGTTGAGGCTGGGGCTATTGCAACCGGGAGATTGCTTCGGCCTAGGTAGACTGAGCGGAGGTGTTCAGCAAAACTAAAATCTTGCTTTGTCAGCCATATTAGCTCAGGCTTTAAGCCACTTATATTAAGACTTCACGTGTTCAGTAGTAAGGTAGTAATAATCCAACAAGCTGTACAGAAGCTACATATTATTATTATGCCAATTATTCCTTTATCAGTTCTCCTCTGTATAAGATTGGACTGAATTTCGAGCACAATTAAGAATCCTACAGCATCTATGTACCCGGGCGGAGCAGCGGTAGAGTTGGTGCCTCACAGCGTCAGAGACACGGGTTCCATCCTGACTACGGGTGCTGTCTGTACGGAGTTTGTACCTTCTCCCCGTGGGTTTTCTCCGAGATCTTTGGTTTCCTCCCACACTCCAAAGACGTGCAGGTTTGTAGGTTAATTGGCTCGGTATAAGTGTGAATTGTCCCCAGTGTGTGTAGGATAGTGTGAGTGTGCGGGGATCGATCGCTGGTCGGCGCGGACTCTAAACTAAACGTTAGTGAGGCTGCATTTAGAGTATTGTGTCGAGTTTCGGCCACCGTGTAAGACGAAAGATGTCGTCAAACCGGAAAAGGTGCAGGGGTTTACGAGGATGTTGCCAGGACTCGAGGGCCTTAGTTAGAGGGAGAGGTTGAGCAGGCTGGGACTCTATTCCTTGGAGCGCAGGAGGATGAGGGGTGATCTTGCAGAGGTGTATAAAATCATGAGAGGATTAGATCGGGTAGACGCAGAGAGTCTCTTGCCCAGAGTAGGTGAATCCAGGACCAGAGGACACAGGTTCAAGGTGAAGGGGGAAAAGATTTAATAGGAATCTGAGGGGTAACTTTTTCACACAAAGGGTGGTGGGTGTATGGAATAAGCTGCCAGAGGAGGTAGTTGAGGCTGGGACTATCCCAACGTTTAAGAAACAGTTAGACAGGTACATGGATAGGACAGGTTTGGAGGGATATGGAGCAAATGCGGGCAGGTGGGACTAGTGTAGCTGGGACATTGTTGACCGGTGTGGGCAAGTTGGGCTGAATCCACAATGTATCACTCTATGACTAGTGTAGCTGGGACATTGTTGGCCGGTGTGGGCAAGTTGGGCCTGTTTCCAGGCTGTATCACTCTATGACTAGTGTAGCTGGGACATTGTTGGCCGGTGTGGGCAAGTTGGGCCTGTTTCCAGGCTGTATCACTTTATGACTAGTGTAGCTGGGACATTGTTGGCCGGTGTGGGCAAGTTGGGCCTGTTTCCAGGCTGTATCACTCTATGACTAGTGTAGCTGGGACATTGTTGGCCGGTATGGGCAAGTTGGGCCTGTTTCCAGGCTGTATCACTCTATGATTAGTGTAGCTGGGACATTGTTGGCCGGTGTGGGCAAGTTGGGCCTGTTTCCAGGCTGTATCACTCTATGACTAGTGTAGCTGGGACATTGTTGGCCGGTATGGGCAAGTTGGGCAAGTTGGGCCTGTTTCCAGGCTGTATCACTCTATGACTAGTGTAGCTGGGACATTGTTGGCCGGTGTGGGCAAGTTGGGCAAGTTGCGCCTGTTTCCAGGCTGTATCACTCTAGGACTAGTGTAGCTGGGACATTGTTGGCTGGTGTGGGCAGGTTGGGCAAGTTGGGCCTGTTTCCAGGCTGTATCACGAAACTTAGACTAAAATAAACTAAAAAGAGTGATTGAAGTTAAACTGGCTGCAGTCCAACGCCCTGACAAATGAAATGGAGAGGTATTTGGATTTGAAACTCCATCCCCCTATTCAGAGACTCTTGATTAATCTCTCTCTGTGTTTTGACAATCAGCAAAATAGTGGCCACTTTGTGTCTATACAAAGGATATCCTGTTTTCTTTTGTTTTCCCGAAACTCAGGTCAAGGTCATTGGAAAAAACAAATTGTATAGGAAGGAACTGCAGATGCCGGTTTTAAACCGAAGATGAGACGCAAAATGCTGGAGTAACTCAGCGGGACAGGCAGCGTCTCTGGAGAGAAGGGATGGGTGACGTTTTGGGTCGAGACCCTTCTTCAGATTCGACCCGAAACGTCACCCATTCCGTCTCTCCAGAGATGCTGCCTGTCCCGCTGAGTTACTCCAGCTTTTTGTGTCTCACCTTCGGAAAAAAACGAAGTTGGGAGTCTGAGTGGGAGGGGGGTGGGGCGGAAGGAGAAGGAAACAAGGGGGGGATGTTGGCGTAAGGGCTTGTGGACAGGGCTGCAAGGATTCCTACACAAGGTAGACACAGAGTGCTGGAGTAACTCAGCTGGACAGGCAGGCGTCTCTGGAGAACATGGATGGGTGACGTTTCGGGTCGGGACCCTTCTTCAGACTGACAATAGGAGTTTTGTTTAGACACACAGCGTGCAAACAGGCCCTTCGGCCCTCCGAGTCCATGCCGACCAGCGTCCCCTCCACACTGAAGGGGCTGTCCCACTTTCGCGACCTAATTCACAACCTCTGACTCATACTCGCAGCAGGGTTGTCACGAGGTCGTAGGTAGGTTGTAGGTAGGTTGTAGGTAGGTCGTAGCAGGCCGTGATGCTAGTCGTAGGTACTCGTGGCATCAAGTAGGTCGGGGCGTTTTTCTAGCCTGATGAAAAATGTCCACGAGTAAAAAAGGTCGTGAATTAGGTTGTGAAAGCAGGGCAGGCCCTTAAATGGCCCTGTCCCACTATACGAGTTTACCCAAGAGCTCTCCCGAGTTTAAAAAAAAAATCAAACTCGTGGTAAGCACGTAGAATGTACGTAGCGGGTACGTCGGAGCTCGTGGACGTCTCTTAGCGGCTCGTAACGCTAACGGCAGGTACTCGGGAAACGCGGGTAAGCTCGGGAAGTTGTTCTCAACATGTTGAAAAATGTCCACGAGAGCCCCCCGAGTACCCACGAGTGGCCACTACCGTAATTCTCCGAGTTCGAATCAGGGGGGAATCTCGGGAGAACTCTTGAATCAGCTCGTACAGTGGGACAGGCCCCCTTTTACACTACCCTGCACACACTAGGGACAAGTTACAATCTTTACCGAAGCCAATCAACAACCTGCAAGCCACGCACGTCTTTGGAGCGTGCGTGGCTTGCATCTTAGTTTAGTTTAGAGATACACATACAGCGCAGCAACAGGCCCTTCGGCCCACCGAGTCCGTGCCGACCAGCGATCCCTGCACATTAACACCATCCTACACACTAGGGACAAATTACACATTTTTAAAACTGAAGCCAAGCGAACCTAGAAACCTGCACGTCTTTGTAGTGCGAGAGGAAACCGGAGCACCCGGAGGAAACCCACGCAGGTCACGGGGAGAACGTGCAAACTCCGTGCAGGCAGCGCCCGTGGTCAGGATCGAACCCGGGGTCTCTGGCGCTGTGAGGCAGCAACTCTACCACTGCGCCACCGTGCCGTACTTGAGTTTGACTTGATTGTATTTACGTATCGTACCATCTGATCAGATTGGGTAACAGACCGAACAAAGCTCCCCCCTGTATCTCGGTGCACCTGACAATAATGAACCCAAACCTATTGAGTTCCTCGCAAAGGAAGTTGCAAAGGAAGCTCTTGTTCATCAGATGAAGCCCTCTCCTTACTCCTAGCCTTGCCGAAGATTCACTTCAGCATAGACAAGGAACAGAGGATATTACTCTTTCATATTACAGAGTCATTGACCAAAATTACATTGCATTGACCAAATGGTGCCAGCACAACAACCTGGCCCTCAACACCAGCAAAACCAAGGAACTGATTGTGGACTTTGGAAAGGGGTAGGATAGGGGACCCACAGTCCCGTCTATATCAACGGGACGATGGTGGAAAGGGTCAAGAACTTCAAATTCCTGGGCGTGCATGTTTCCGAAGATCTCTCCTGGTCCCAGCACACTGACGCAATTATAAAGAGAGCACATCAGCGCCTCTACTTCCTGAGAAGATTACGGAGAGTCGGTTTGTCAAGGAGGACTCTCTCGAACTTCTACAGGTGCACAGTAGAGAGCATGCTCACCGGTTGCATCGTGGCTTGGTTCGGCAACTTGAGCGTCCAGGAGCGGAAAAGACGCTGAAAGTTGTGACCACTGCCCAGTCCATCATCGGCTCTGACCTCCCCACCATCGAAGGGATCTATCGCAGTCGCTGCCTCAAAAAGGCAGCCAACATCATCAAGGACCCACACCATCCTGGCCACACACTCATCTCTCTGTTGCCATCGGGCAGAAGGTACAGGAGCCTGAAATCTGTTACATCCAGGTTCAGGAATAGCTGCTTCCCCACAGCCATCAGGCTATTAAACTCGGCAACAAACAGACTCTGAACAAGAACAGCCTATTGCACTTTATCTGCTTATTGATGTGTATATTGAACTGAACTGTTCTGTATTTTTGCTTACAATAGTCTGTTGTGTTGCAGCAAAGCAAGAATTTCATTGTCCTATCTGGGACACATGACAATAAACTCTCTTGACTTGACTTGACTTGACTTGATAGTCATAGACTGATACAGCGTGGAAACAGGCCCTTCGGCCCAACTCGCCCAAACCGGCCAACATGTCCCAGCTACACGAGTCCCACCTGCCTGCGTTTGGCCCATATTCCTCCAAACCTGTCCTATCCATGTACCTGTCTAACTGTTTCTTAAACGTTGGGATAGTCCCAGCCTCAACTACCTCCTCTGGCAGCTTGTTCCATACACCCACCACCCTTTGTGTGAAAAAGTTACCCCTCAGATTCCTATTAAATCTTTTCCCCTTCACCTTGAACCGGCTAGATGCAGGATGGGGTTGGACAGGCTAGATGCAGGAAGATTGTTCCCGATGTTGGGGAAGTCCAGGACAAGGGGTCACAGCTGAAGGATAAGGGGGAAATCCTTTAAAACCGAGATGAGGAAAAACTTTTTCACACAGAGAGTGGTGAATCTCTGGAACTCTCTGCCACAGAGGGTAGTTGAGGCCAGTTCATTGGCTATATTTAAGAGGGAGTTAGATGTGGCCCTTGTGGGCTAAAGGGATCAGGGGGTATGGAGAGAAGGCAGGTACGGGATACTGAGTTGGATGATCAGCCATGATCATATTGAATGGCGGTGCAGGCTCGAAGGGCCGAATGGCCTACTCCTGCACCTATTTTCTATGTATCTATGTATCTATGAACCTGTGTCCTCTGGTTCTCGATTCCCCTACTCTGGGCAAGGGACTCTGTGCGTCTACCCGATCTATTCCTCTCATGATTTTATGCACATCTCTGGAGAAAATAAATAGGTGACATTTCGGTTCGAGACCCTTCGTCAGATTGAGAGACAGGGGAAAGGGGAACGAGGGATATCAAGGGTACTTAGGAGAAAAGAAAGGATATGCAGAAAGCAGTGATAATCAAGGGTCTCGACCCGAAACGTCACCCATTCCTTCTCTCCAGAGATGCTGCCTGTCCCGCTGAGTTACTCCAGCGCTTTGTGTTTATCTTCGGTTTCAACCAGCATCTGCGGTTCCTCCCTTAACTAAACTAAACTACTTTGTGAACTAGGAATTTACAAATAAAAGCTTATTTTTTAAGGAACAAAATGTGCGAAATCTTATCGATTGGCGTGCCCGCATCTAAGCTTCACCACGATAACATTACACCATCGCACAACCATTGACTGACGCGAGATTGAAGATTAAAAAGCCGTTACAAACAACAGTCCTAGAGTGATACAGCGTGGAAACAGGCCCTTCGACCCAACTTGCCCACACCGGCCAACATGTCCCAGCTACACTAGTCATAGAGTGATACAGTGTGGAAACAGCCCAACTTGCCCAACTTGCCCACACCGGCCAACATGTCCCAGCTACACTAGTCATAGAGTGATACAGTGTGGAAACAGGCCCAACTTGTCCAACTTGCCCACACCGGCCAACATGTCCCAGCTACACTAGTCATAGAGTGATACAGTGTGGAAACAGGCCCAACTTGTCCAACTTGCCCACACCGGCCAACATGTCCCAGCTACACTAGTCATAGAGTGATACAGCCTGGAAACAGGCCCAACTTGCCCAACTTGCCCACACCGGCCAACATGTCCCAGCTACACTAGTCATAGAGTGATACAGCGTGAAAACAGGCCCAACTTGCCCAACTTGCCCACACCGGCCAACATGTCCCAGCTACACTAGTCATAGAGTGATACAGCGTGAAAACAGGCCCAACTTGCCCAAACCGGCCAACATGTCCCATCTACACTAGTCATAGAGTGATACAGTGTGGAAACAGGCCCAACTTGCCCACAACAGCCAACATGTCCCAGCTACACTAGTCCCACTTGCCGGCGCTTGGCCCATATCCCTCCAAACCTGTCCTATCCATGTACCTGTCCAACTGTTTCTTAAACGTTGGGATAGTCCCAGCCTCAACTGCCTCCTCTGGCAGCTTGTTCCATACACCCACCACCCTCTGTGTGAAAAAGTTACCCCTCAGATTCCCATTAAATCTTTCCCCCTTCACCTTAAACCTATGTCCTCTGGTCCTCGATTCCCCCACTCTGGGCAAGAGACTCTGTGCGTCTACCCGATCTATTCCTCTCATGATTTTGTACACCTCTGCAAGATCTCCCCTCATCCTCCCGCGCTCCAAGAAAATAGAGACACAGCCTGCTCAACCTCTCCCTGTAGCTCACACCCTCCAGTCCTGGCAACATCCTCGGAACTCTTCTCTGCACCTTGTCCAGGTTGACATCTTTCCCATAATGCTGTGCCCAGCACTGAACGCAATACTCCAAATGAGGCCTCACCAACGTCTTATCCAACTGCAACTTTGCAATAATATGAGGAAACGTCCATTTCTGGACTTCCCCTTTGAGAGCAGAGTGGCTTAACACATTGAGCTTATATACTGCTTGACAGATTAGTTCTGCATTAGTAATACACGGCGTATGCAGTGTAAAAATAAGTGGCCTAGTGCATTGGCCACTGCAGCTGACAAGGCAACATTTCTGGTTAAGCTTTTTTTAGTTTGGAGACACAGTGCGGAAACAGGCCCTTCGTCCCCCCCCCCCCCCCCCCCGAGTCCAGCGATCGTCCATTCACACACCAGGTCTACATTATCCCAATTTCTCATCCACACGAGGGGGCAATGTACAGAGGGGGCCGATTAATCTACAAACCCGCACGTCCCTTTTGGGAGAGGAAATAAAGCAAAGCACAAATAAAGGCAGCACGGTGTCGCAGCGGTAGAGTTGCTGCCTCACAGCGCCAGAGGCCCAGGTTCCATTCTGACCACGGGTGCTGTCTGTGCGGAGTTTGCGCGTTCTCCGGGTGCTCCGGTTTCCTCCCGCACTCCAAAGACGCGCGGGTTTGTAGGTTAATTGCCGCCGGTAAAACGGTCAAATTGACCCCCCCCCCCAACCCAGTGTGTGCGCAGGATACTGCTAGTGTACGGGGGGGGGGGGGGTCGCTGGTCGGCGCGGACCCGGTGGGCCGAAGGGCCTCTTTCCGCGCTGTATCTCTAAACTGAACAAAACTAAAGCATTTTGGGTTTCTAAGCTGGATTTACAGAGTCACAGAGTAATATAGAAACAGGCCTGAAACGTCACCTATCCCCCTTCTCAAAAGATGCTGCCTGACCCGCTGAGTTCCTGGGCATCTGCTGGCTAGAGTATCAGAAGGGCATGTTTCCGTGCTGTATCTCTAAACCAAACTAAAACTGGATTTGCATCAACTCATTTCACTATGTGCCATCTGATAGACACTTCCTGCAGGTGCATTCGAGTGGCTGAATCATTTGTTGTCAAAATAGGCCATTCGGCCCAGCGTGCTAAAGCTAATCCACAGACCATGGACATCAAATGCTGGGGTAACTCAGCGGGACAGGCAGCATCTCTGGGAGAGAATGGCCCATCCTTCTCTCCGGAGACGGTCTCCCAATTTGAGGAAGGACGTCCTTGCTATTGAGGGAGTGCAGCGTAGGTTCACCAAGTTAATTCCCGGGTCTGACATGTGATGAAAGAATGGGTCGACTGGGCTTGTATTCACTGGAATTTAGAAGGATGAGAGGGCATCTTATAGAAACGTATACAATCCGTAAGGGATTGGACAGGTTTGGAGCGATATGGGCCAAACGCAGGCAGGTAGATGGCGCATGTTGGCCGATGTGGGCAAGTTGGGCCGAAGGACCCGGTTCCACGCTATATCGCTCTATGACTCTATAACTCGTTAAGTGCATTGTCATATGCACCAGGGCAACGAGTTTAATTCGGAGCACCGGGGAAATCCCACGCAGGTCACGGGGAGAACGTACAAACTCCGTACAGACAGCACCCGTGGCCGGGATCGAACCCGGGTCCCTGGCGCTGTAAGGCAGCAACTCTACCGCTGGGCCAGTGAATTTTTCATTGTACCCGTGAGGTGCAGGTCCCAATGAAAATCTTACTCGCAGCAGCAACTGGGAATACACTTAAATGATACAAGGCGGTGGAACAGAATACTGCACTAACACATGACCTTAGATCACTAGACCATGCAGAAACTGGGGACATCAACACAGAACAGTGGGGGGGGTGGTCAGTATGGGGGAGGGGGAGAGAGTGGGGGGAGAGAGGGGGGGAGACAGGGGAGAGAGAGAGAGACAGGGGGAGAGAGAGAGACAGGGAGAGAGAGAGAGACAGGGGGGAGAGAGAGACAGGGGGAGAGTGAGAGACAGGGGAGAGAGAGAGACAGGGGAGAGAGAGAGAGACAGGGAGAGAGAGAGACAGGGGGAGAGAGAGAGACAGGGAGAGAGAGAGAGACAGGGGGAGAGAGAGAGGCAGGGGAGAGAGAGAGAGACAGGGGGAGAGAGAGAGACAGGGGAGAGAGAGACAGGGGAGAGAGAGAGACAGGAGGAGAGAGAGAGAGAGACAGGGGAGAGAGAGGAGAGAGGGGGGAGAGAGAGAGAGACAGGGAAGAGGGAGAGACAGGGGAGAGAGAGACAGGGGAGAGAGAGAGACAGAGGAGAGAGAGAGAGAGACAGGGGAGAGAGAGAGAGACAGGGGAGAGAGAGAGAGAGAGACAGGGGGAGAGAGAGGAGAGAGGGGGGAGAGAGAGAGAGCAGGGAAGAGGGAGAGAGACAGGGAGACACAGGGAGAGAGGGGGGAAGGTGTTTCACTCACCGTGGGGGTCTCCAGGTCGGGGTCCCGTGGTCTGTAGGCGCTCAGCACCACTCCGGCCTCTCCTGACACCTCCAGCTTCACCCCGTCCAGCATGTGGCGAACTGACCGGCCCAGCATCAGGGTCCCTCCTGCACACTGCACCTGGACTACTCACTCCCCCCACCCACACCCCACGACCCACCCCTCACTCACTCACTCCCCTTGGGCTGCCAGTCCCCTCTGCAGAGAGGGGGTGACGGTGGGGGGCAGAGAGGGGGGTGAGGGTGGGGGGCAGAGAGGGGGTGAGGGTGGGGGGCAGAGAGGGGGTGAGGGTGAGGGGGCAGAGAGGGGGTGAGGGTGGGGGGGCAGAGAGGGGGTGAGGGTGAGGGGGGCAGAGAGGGGGTGAGGGTGGGGGGGCAGAGAGGGGGTGAGGGTGGGGGGGGCAGAGAGGGGGTGAGGGTGGGGGGGGGGGCAGAGAGGGGGTGAGGGTGGGGGGGGGGGGGCAGAGAGGGGGAGGGGTCTCACACGCCCTCTACCCTCGTCCCACCGACCCCCACACCCACATTAGTCCCTCACCACACCCGTTCCGTAACGG
Source organism: Malacoraja senta (assembly GCA_038087875.1). Taxonomy (NCBI): domain Eukaryota; kingdom Metazoa; phylum Chordata; class Chondrichthyes; order Rajiformes; family Rajidae; genus Malacoraja; species Malacoraja senta. Next base: position 7,997,021 of record CM075994.1, read on the forward strand.
GACGTCCCGGGGACGAGACAGAGAGAGAGGGAGAGAGGGAGAGGGGAGGGAGAGTGGGAGAGAGAGAGGGAGAGAGGGAAGGAGAGAGGGAAGGAGAGAGGGAAGGAGCGAGGGGGAGAGAGAGGGAGAGAGAGAGGGAAGGAGAGAGGGAGAGGGGGAGAGAGAGAGGGAGAGAAGGAGAGAGGGAAGGAGAGGGAGAGAGGAGAGGGAGAGAGAGGGGGAGAGAGAGAGGGAGAGAGGGAAGGAGAGAGGAAGGAGAGGGGAGAGAGGAGAGGAGGAGGGAAGGAGAGGGGGGGGGAGAGAGTGGGAGAGGAGAGGGAGAGAGGAGAGGGGGAGAGTGGGAGAGGGCGGCCGGGCAGCGGGTCGAAGAGAGCAGGCAGGCAGGGGGTCTCGGGTCCGCAGCAGCTGCAGCAGCAGCAGCAGATCAGCGGCGCTGCGGGGACACGGGCCGGGGGGAAGCTGCCTTAGTGGGAGGAGAGAGGGAGGAGACAGGGAGGAGAGAGGGAGGAGAATGAGAGGGAAAGAGAGAGGGGGGGAGGGTTGAAGGAGAGGGAGGGTGTGAGGGGAGAGGTGGAGAGAGGGATGAGTTGGGTGAGGGAGAGGGAGAGAGGGAGAGGGAGAGGGAGGAGTTGGGAGAGGGTGAGAGGGAGAGGGAGAGGGAGAGAGAGGGAGAGAGGGAGAGGGAGAGAGGGAGAGGGAGAGGGAGGAGTTGGGAGAGGGTGAGAGGGAGAGAGGGAGAGGGAGAGGGAGAGAGAGAGGGAGGAGTTGGGAGAGGGTGAGAGGGAGGAGGGAGGGAGAGGGAGAGGGAGAGAGGGGAGTGGGAGAGGGAGAGGGAGGAGTTGGGAGAGGGAGAGGGGGGAGTTGGGAGAGGGAGAGGGGGAGAGGGAGAGGGAGAGAGAGAGGGAGAGAGAGAGGTGGAGAGAATGAGGGGTAGGGGAGAGAGAGGGATGAGTTGGGAGAGGAGGAGAGGGGGAGAGGGGTTTTGTGTGTGGCAGGGTCTGTAGTATTTGTCAATGAACCAGCAGCCTGTTCACACCAACTGTATCACACAGATAGACACACACACACACACACCATGAGAGGAATAGATCGGGTAGATGCACAGAGTCCCTTGCCCAGAGTAGGGGAATCGAGGACCAGAGGACACAGGTTCAAGGTGAAGGGGGAAAGATTTAATAGGAATCTGAGGGGTAACTTTTCAGGGCGGTGGGTGTATGGAACAAGGTTTAGCCCTCCAAACCTGTCCTATCCATGTACATGTCTAACTGTTTCTTAAATGATGGGATAGTCCCAACCTCAACTACCTCCTCTGGCAGCTTGTTCCATACACCCACCACCCTCTGTGTGAAAAATGTTACCCCTCAGATTCCTATTAAATCTTTTCCCCTTCACCTTGAACCTATGTCCTCTGATCCTCGATTCCCCTTACTCTGGGCAAGGTGTCCACCCGATCTATTCCTCTCATGATTTTATACACCTCTGCAAGATCACCCCCTCATCCTCCTGCGCTCGAAGGAATAGAGACCCAGCCTGCTCAACCTCTCCCTGTAGCTCACACCCTCGAGTCCTGGCAACATGCTGAAGAATCTTCGCTGCATTCTTTCCCGCTTAACGACATCCTTCCTACAGCACGGTGACCAAGAACACACACACACACACACACACACAGAGGGGTGGGGCTGGAGTTGCCGCAGGGGATGCATACAATTATTCACAGTGACTGCACAAAATGTGAGGCAGATGCAAACGATGCATTTAGTTCCGAAAACAAAGTTAAACTTAGCCTCCTCCACTGTCAGAGTGAGGCCCAGCGCTAATTGGAGGAACAGCACCTCATATTTCACTTTAACTCCCCCTCCCCTTCCCACACTGAACACCTCCGCTCAGTCTACCCAGGCCGAAGCAATCTCCCGGTTGCAATAGCCCCAGCCTCAACTCCCTCCTCTGGCAGCTCGTTCCGTACACCCACCACCCTCTGTGTGGAGACGTTGCTGGTCAGGTTTGTGTTGAACCTTGCCCTCTCACCTTTAACCTATGTCCTCTGGTACACGCGTGCGATTCAGTTGTCGGCCCCCCCCAAGCAGGTTGGGAACGCTGCTCCAGGTGTGGACTCCTCTACATCGGCGAGACCAAGCGCAGGCTCGGCGATCGTTCCGCTGAACACCTCCGCTCAGTCCGTCTAAACCTACCTGATCTCCCGGTTGCCAAACACTTCAACTCCCCCTCCCATTCCCACACTGACCTTTCTGTCCTGGGCCTCCTCCACTGTCAGAGTGGGACCCAGCACTAATAGGAGGAACAGCACCTCATATTTCGCTTGGGCAGCTCACACCCCAGCGGTATGAACATTGACCTCTCTAACTTCAAGTAACCCTTGCTTTCCCTCTCTCTCCATCCCCTCCCCCCTTCCCAGTTCTCCCACCAGTCTGACTGCCCACGTTCTCCACCCGAAACGTCACCCATTCCTTCGCTTCACAGATGCTGCCTCAGCCGCTGAGTTTCTCCAGCATTTTTGTCTACATTTTATCTCAGTTTGCTTTGTTGTCACCTTCTGCCAGCTGACAATCGTCTATTCTACATTCTCCCGGATCCCCATCCCCTTTGTCCTGTTTTCACACCTTACACTTGCTTATCTATGTATCTCCCTCTCCCCTGACTCTCAGTCTGAAGAAGGGTCTCGACCTGAAACGTCACCCATTCCTTCTCTCCAGAGATGCTGCCTGTCCCACTGAGTTACTCCAGCATTTTGTACCTATCTTCGATTTAAACCGGCATCTGCAGTTCCTTCCTACACATGTTATCTGAATGATAACATACTTGGCTAATAAAGTATGATTATGATTATGAAAGGGAGGGTTACAGAGAACCTGGGTGTCTCTGTAGCCAGCACGGTGGCTACAGCGGTAGAGTTGCTGCCTCACAGCGCCGGAGACCCCGGTTCGATCCTGACCACGGGTGCTGTCTGTACGGAGTTTGTACCTTCTCCCCGTGACCCGCGTGGGTTTCCCCCGGGTGACTCTACTTTAAACTTCAGAGATACAGTGCAGAAAATGGCGCTACAGCCACCGTGCCATCCTCTGGTGCTCCGGTTTCCACCCACATCCCAAAGACCTGCGGGTTTATAGGTTAATTGGCTTCAGTAAATTGTCCCTAGTGTGTGTAGGATAGAACTAGTGCACAGGGATCGCTGATCGGTTTTATAATGGTCCTGGCAAGATGTCAAGCATCAGGCTCTAGAAACAGCAGATGCCAAACACACAATCTGCAAACGCTAGCATTGATTTCAAGAGGGCTTGTATACAAAAACAGGGATGTAACGCTGGGGCTCTATAAGGCGTTGGTCAGGCCCCATTTGGAATATTGTGAGCAGTTTTGGGCCCCGTATCTGAGGAAGGATGTGCTGGCTCTGGAGAGGGTCCAGAGGAGAATGATCCCAGGAATGAGTGGGTTAACATAGAAACATAGAAACATAGACATTAGGTGCAGGAGTAGGCCATTTGGCCCTTCGAGCCTGCACCGCCATTTGATATGATCATGGCTGATCATCCAACTCAGTATCCCATCCCTGTCTTCTCTCCATACCCCCTGATCCCTTTAGCCACAAGGGCCACATCTAACTCCCTCTTAAATATAGCCAATGAACTGGCCTCAACTACCCTCTGTGGCAGAGAGTTCCAGAGATTCACCACTCTCTGTGTGAAAGAAGTTCTTCTCATCTCGGTTTTAAAGGATTTCCCCCTTATCCTTAAGCTGTGACCCCTTGTCCTGGACTTCCCCAACATCGGGAACAATCTTCCTGCATCTAGCCTGTCCAACCCCTTAAGAATTTTGTAAGTTTCTATAAGATCCCCTCTCAATCTCCTAAATTCTAGCGAGTATAAACCAAGTCTATCCCGTCTTTCTTCATAAGACAGTCCTGACATCCCAGGAATCAGTCTGGTGAACCTTCTCTGCACTCCCTCTATGGCAATAATGTCCTTCCTCATGATGGGCGTTTGTCGGCACTGGGCCTGTACTCGCTGGAGTTTAGAAGGACGAGGGGGGGACCTCATTGAAACGTACAGAATAGTGAAAGGCCTGGATAGAGTGGATGTGGAGAGGATGTTTCCACTAGTGGGAGAGTCTAGGACCAGAGGGCACAGCCTCAGAATTAAAGGACGTTCCTTTAGGAAGGAGATGGGGAGGAATTTCTTCAGTCAGAGGGTGGTGAATCTGTGGAATTCTTTGCCACAGAAGGCTGTGGAGGCCAAGTCAGTGGATATTTTTAAGGCAGAGATAGATAGATTCTTGATTAGTACGGGTGTCAGGGGTTATGGGGAGAAGGCAGGAGAATGGGGTTGAGAGGGAAAGATAGATCAGCCATGATTGAATGGCGGAGTAGACTTGATGGGCCGAATGGCCTAATCCTGCTCCGAGAACTAATGAAGTAAGTGAACTAAATGTTTTTTCCTTTATCCTGTATCTGTTCACTTTGGACAGCTTGATTTGTGTATGTATATTATGTATTGTCTAGTTTAGAGATACAGCGCAGAAACAGGCCCTTCGGCCCCACCGAGTACACGCTGACCAGCGATCGATCCCCGCACACTAACTCTATCCTACACTAGGGACAATTTTGACATTTATACCCAAAGCCAATCAACCTACAAACCTGCACGTCTTTGGAGTGTGGGAGGAAACTGAACTTCTCAGAGAAAACCCACGCAGGTCACGGGGAGAACGTGCAAACTCCGTACAGACAGCACCCGTAGTTGGGATTGAACCCGGGTCTCCAGCGCTGTGAGGCAGCAACTCTACCGCTGCGTCACCGTGCCATGTATAGTAATTCCATGTCATATACGGAAATATAGTCATATATAGTCTTCCCGCCGACTGGTTAGAACGCAACAAAAAAAGCTTTTAACTGTTCCTTGGTACACGTGACAATATACTAAACTAAATTAATATAGATTTCCCTAACTTCAAGTAACCCCGGCATTTCCGCTCTCTCCATCCCTCCCCCACCCAAGTCGCACCAGCTTCTCGTTCTCACCCAGCAAACAGCTGACAATGGCCAGTTTCCTTTCTCATCCTTACATTTTTGCATACCTTTCGTTCATTGTTCTTTATCTCTCCACATCACCGTCAATATCGCTCGCTTCCCTAATCCCAAAACCAGTCTGAAGAAGGGCCTCGACCCGAAACGTCACCCATTCCTTCTCTCCAGAGATGCTGCCCGTCCTGCTGAGTTACTCCAGCATTTTGTGTCTATCTTCGGTTTAAACCAGCATCTGCGGTTCCTTGTTACACATACTAAATTAAGGCACGCTGGCTTACCCTTGGACTCTCTTGAATCGGATTTTACTGGACTTTATGTTGCATTAAATGTTACGGTATACCCTTGATCCTGAGTCTGAAGAAGGGTCTCGACCCGAAACGTCACCCATTCCTTCTCTCCAGAGATGCTGCCTGTCCCGCTGAGTTACTCCAGCATTTTGTGTCTATCACCCTTTATCCTGTGTCCATACACTGTGGACGGCTCGATTGTAATCGTGTGTTGTCTTTCCGCTGACTGGTTAGCACGCAACAACAAAAGCTTTTCACTGTACCTCGGTACATGTGACATTAAACTAAAATGTAAACTAAAATATTGCTGTTCCCAGGCATTGAGAGGAAAAAACTGGGATTAAGAGGAAGATAGATGGGTATCCAGGGGGGGCATTGCCCGTGGTAGGGTTCCAAGAAGCAACGTGCCTGGCGGGGGTAAACGGGATCAGCGCCCACTTTATGCAGATTTTTTTTTGATAATTGCACCTTGAAATGACCATTTTCTTGCCTGTTTAACCTTAATATATACTGTAATTTTTTTTAAATTGTACCTTAAAATAAAAATTTTACTTGTCTCGACCCGAAACGTCACCTATTCCTTCGCTCCATAGATGCTGCCTCACCCGCTGAGTTTTCTCCAGCATTTTTGTCTACCTTCGATTTTTCCAGCATCTGCAGTTCCTTCTTAAACATTTCACTTGTCACTTCGCAATTTACTCAGAACATTTGTGATAGTCATACCTTAAAATGACACCAACGCCTTGCTGGTTTACATAGAAACATAGAACATAGAAAATAGGTGCAGGAGTAGGCCATTCGGCCCTTCGAGCCTGCACCGCCATTCAATATGATCATGGCTGATCATCCAACTCAGTATCCTGTACCTGCCTTCTCTCCCATACCCCCTGATCCCTTTAGCCACAAGGGCCACATCTAAGTCCCTCTTAAATATAGCCAATGAACTGGCCTCAACTACCCTCTGTGGCAGAGAGTTCCAGAGATTCACCACTCTCTGTGTGAAAAAAGTTCTTCTCATCTCGGTTTTAAAGGATTCCCCCCTTATCCTTAAGCTGTGACCCCTTGGTCCTGGACTTCCCAACATCGGGAACAATCCTCCTCCATCTAGCCTGTCCAACCCCATAAGAATTTTGTACATTTCTATAAGATCCCCTCTCAATCTCCTAAATTCTAGCGAGTATAAGCCAAGTCTATCCAGTCTTTCTTCATATGAAAGTCCTGACATCCCAGGAATCAGTCTGGTGAACCTTCTCTGCACTCCCTCTATGGCTATAATGTCCTTCCTCAGATTTGGAGACCAAAACTGTACGCAATACTCCAGGTGTGGTCTCACCAAGACCCTGTACAACTGCAGTAGAACCTCCCTGCTCCTATACTCAAATCCTCTTGCTATGAATGCTAACATACCATTCGCTTTCTTCACTGCCTGCTGCACCTGCATGCCTACTTTCAATGACTGGTGTACCATGACACCCAGGTCTCGCTGCATCTCCCCATTTCCTAATCGGCCACCATTTAGATAATAGTCTGCCTTCCCGTTTTTGCCACCAAAGTGAATAACCTCACATTTATCCACATTATACTGCATCTGCCAAACATTTGCCCACTCACCCAGCCTATCCAATTCACCTTGCAGTCTCCTAGCATCCTCCTCACAGCTAACACTGCCCCCCAGCTTAGTGTCATCCGCAAACTTGGAGATGTTGCTTTCAATTCCCTCATCCAGTTCATTAATATATATTGTAAATAGCTGGGGTCCCAGCACTGAGCCTTGCGGTACCCCACTAGTCACTGCCTGCCATTGTGAAAAGGACCCGTTTACTCCTACTCTTTGCTTCCTGTTTGCCAGCCAGTTCTCTATCCACATCAATACTGAACCCCCAATACCGTGTGATTTAAGTTTGTATCCTAATCTCTTATGTGGTACCTTGTCGAAAGCCTTCTGAAAGTCCAGATACAACACATCTACTGGTTCTCCATGATTAAGTCATATTGAGAATATTATATATTGCACCTCCACCTACACCATTTTTAACATGATGTCTGTTCCTTGCTTGTTTACTAATTAGAGAGAAGTATCCTTTACGCAGGAAGTTTGTTGATCATTTTTTGATAATTATACCTTTCTTCTGCAGTTGTATTGGGCTCTGGTGAGACCACATCTGGAGTATTGTGTACAGTTTTGGTCTCCTAATTTGAGGAAGGACATCCTTGTGATTGAGGCAGTGCAACGTAAGTTCACGAGATTGATCCCTGGGATGGCAGGACTGTCATAGGAGGAAAGA
>CM075994.1:8012130-8014630 GCA_038087875.1 Malacoraja senta
CACCCAAGTCGCACCAGCTTCTCGTTCTCACCCAGCAAACAGCTGACAATGGCCAGTTTCCTTTCTCATCCTTACATTTTTGCATACCTTTCGTTCATTGTTCTTTATCTCTCCACATCACCGTCAATATCGCTCGCTTCCCTAATCCCAAAACCAGTCTGAAGAAGGGCCTCGACCCGAAACGTCACCCATTCCTTCTCTCCAGAGATGCTGCCCGTCCTGCTGAGTTACTCCAGCATTTGTGTCTATCTTCGGTTAAACCAGCATCTGCGGGTCCTTGTTACACATACTAAATTAAGGCACGCTGGCTTACCCTTGGACTCTCTTGAATCGGATTTGACTGGACTTTATGTTGCATTAAATGTTACGGTATACCCTTGATCCTGAGTCTGAAGAAGGGTCTCGACCCGAAACGTCACCCATTCCTTCTCTCCAGAGATGCTGCCTGTCCCGCTGAGTTACTCCAGCATTTTGTGTCTATCACCCTTTATCCTGTGTCCGTACACTGTGGACGGCTCAATTGTAATCGTGTGTTGTCTTTCCGCTGACTGGTTAGCACGCAACAACAAAAGCTTTTCACTGTACCTCGGTACATGTGACATTAAACTAAACTGTAAACTAAAATATTGCTGTTCCCAGGCATGAGACAGGAAAAAACTGGGATTAAGAGGAAGAGAGATGGGGGTCCAGGGGGGCATTGCCCCGTGGTAGGGTTCCAAGAAGCAACGTGCCTGGCGGGGGTAAACGGGATCAGCGCCCACTTTATGCAGATTTTTTTTTGATAATTGCACCTTGAAATGACCATTTTCTTGCCTGTTTAACCTTAATATATACTGTATTTTTTTTAAATTGTACCTTAAAATAAAAATTTTACTTGTCTCGACCCGAAACGTCACCTATTCCTTCGCTCCATAGATGCTGCCTCACCCGCTGAGTTTCTCCAGCATTTTTGTCTACCTTCCATTTTTCCAGCATCTGCAGTTCCTTCTTAAACATTTCACTTGCTTGTCACTTCGTAATTCACACAGAAAATTTGTGATAGTCATACCTTAAAATGATACCAACGCCTTGCTTGTTTACATAGAAACGTAGAACATAGAAAATAGGTGCAGGAGTAGGCCATTCGGCCCTTCGAGCCTGCACCGCCATTCAATATGATCATGGCTGATCATCCAACTCAGTATCCTGTACCTGCCTTCTCTCCATACCCCCTGATCCCTTTAGCCACAAGGGCCACATCTAACTCCCTCTTAAATATAGCCAATGAACTGGCCTCAACTACCCTCTGTGGCAGAGAGTTCCAGAGATTCACCACTCTCTGTGTGAAATAGTTTTTCCTCATCTCGGTCTTAAAGGATTTCCCCTTATACTTAAGCTGTGACCCCTTGTCCTGGACTTCCCCAACATCGGGAACAATCTTCCTGCATCTAGCCTGTCCAACCCCATAAGAATTTTGTACGTTTCTATAAGATCCCCTCTCAATCTCCTAAATTCTAGCGAGTATAAGCCAAGTCTATCCAGCCTTTCTTCATATGAAAGTCCTGACATCCCAGGAATCAGTCTGGTGAACCTTCTCTGCACTCCCTCTATGGCTATAATGTCCTTCCTCAGATTTGGAGACCAAAACTGTACGCAATACTCCAGGTGTGGTCTCACCAAGACCCTGTACAACTGCAGTAGAACCTCCCTGCTCCTATACTCAAATCCTCTTGCTATGAATGCTAACATACCATTCGCTTTCTTCACTGCCTGCTGCACCTGCATGCCTACTTTCAATGACTGGTGTACCATGACACCCAGGTCTCGCTGCATCTCCCCATTTCCCAATCGGCCACCATTTAGATAATAGTCTGCCTTCCCGTTTTTGCCACCAAAGTGAATAACCTCACATTTATCCACATTATACTGCATCTGCCAAACATTTGCGCACTCACCCAGCCTATCCAAGTCACCTTGCAGTCTCCTAGCATCCTCCTCACAGCTAACACTGCCCCCCAGCTTAGTGTCATCCGCAAACTTGGAGATGTTGCTTTCAATTCCCTCATCCAGATCATTAATATATATTGTAAATAGCTGGGGTCCCAGCAATGAGCCTTGCGGTACCCCACTAGTCACTGCCTGCCATTGTGAAAAGGACCCGTTTACTCCTACTCTTTGCTTCCTGTTTGCCAGCCAGTTCTCTATCCACATCAATACTGAACCCCCAACACCGTGTGATTTAAGTTTGTATCCTAATCTCTTATGTGGTACCTTGTCGAAAGCCTTCTGAAAGTCCAGATACAACACATCCACTGGTTCTCCATGATTAAGTCATATTGAGAATATTATATATTGCACCTCCACCTACACCATTTTTAACATGATGTCTGTTCCTTGCTTGTTTACTAATTAGAGAGAGGTATCCTTTACGCAGGAAGTTTGTTGATCATTTTTTGATAATTATACCGTTCTTCTGCAGTTGTACAGGGCTCTGGTAAGACCACATCTGGAGTATTGTGTA
>CM075994.1:8019630-8029430 GCA_038087875.1 Malacoraja senta
AGGGGGGGGGGGAGGGAATGGGAGAGATGAGGAGGGAAAGATGGGGAGTGGAGGGGGGAGGGGGAGAGGGGGAGTGGAGGGGGAGAGGGGAGGGGACTGGGAGAGGATGAGGGAGGGGAGATGGGGGAGTGGGGGTGGGGAGAGGGGGAGGGACTGGGAGAGGATGAGGAGGAAATGGGGGAGTGGGGGTGGGAGAGGGGGAGGGACTGGGAGAGGATGAGAAGGGGAGATGGGGGAGTGAGGGGGAGTGAGGGAGGGGGGGGGCTGGGAGAGGATGAGGGGGGAGATGGGGGAGTGAGGGGAGTGGGAGGGGTGGACTGGGAGAGGGGAGGGACTGGAGAGGGATGAGGGAGGGGAGATGGGGGAGTGGAGGGGGAGAGGGGAGGGAGAGGGGGTGGGACTGGGAGAGGATGAGGAGGGGAGATGGGGAGTGAGGGGAGTGAGGAGGGGAGAGGGAGATGGGAGAGGGGGAGGACTGGAGAGGATGAGGGGAAGATGGGGGAGGAGGGGGTGGAGGGGGAGAGGGGGAGTGGAGGGGGAGAGGGGGAGGGACTGGAGAGGATGAGGGAGGGGAGATGGGGGAGAGTCTTGGACCACCACTCACTTGCCCGCTCCATGCATGGTGTTGCTGTTCTTGCCCATCAGCAGATATCCGTGCCCTCCCTCAGCTGCAGCCGGCAGGAGCTGCGATGGAGAAATGTCCTCACCCTGTCCCCACCCGCACCGTCTCATCTGGGGGGAGGACAGACAAAACATGTTGGTCTAGACTTAATTTAGACTCAAGACAGACACAGAAATGCTGGAGTAACTCAGCGGGACAGGCAGCATCTCTGCAGAGAAGGAATGGGTGACTTTTCGGGTCGAGCCCCTTCTTCAGACTGAGAGTGAGGGGAGAGGGGAACGAGAGATATAGACGGTGATAAGGTCATAAGTGATAGGAGTAGAATTAGACCATTCGGCCCATCAAGTCAACTCCGCCATTCCATCGTGGCTGATCTATCTCTCCTCCTACCCCCCTTCTCCCCATAACCCCTGACACCCGCACTAATCAACAATATATCTACCTCTGCATTAAATATATCCACTGACTTGGCCTCCACAGCATCTGTGGCAAAGAATCCCACAGATTCACCACCCTCAGGCTGAAGAATGTAATGTAGAGATATAGAACAGATGAATGAAAGATATGCAAAAAAGTAAGGATGATAAAGGAAACAGGCCATTGTTAGCTGTTTGCTGGGTGAGAACGAGAAGCTGGTGCGACTTGGGTGGGGGAGGACGGAGAGCGAGGGAATGTCGGGGCTACCTGAAGTGAGAGAAATCCATATCATACCACTGGGTATGACCAGCCAACAGCTAACAATGGCCTGTTTCCATTATCATTTGTGTCTCTGGCCTTCTGTGTCTATCTTCAGTTTAAACCAGCATCTGCAGTTCCTTTCTACTTAACTTAGACTAATGGCTCTGTCCCACGGTCAGGCGGTTACTGGCGGTGAAGCGCGGCGTCCACGGAAGCGGGGACCGCGCGGCTGCCGCGGGAGAGCCGCGGGAGCGCTGCGCGGCTGCGTCCCACGAGCATGCGGTAAGTTAAACCTCACTGGAAGCTGTTGCCGCGCGTATGCCGGGTGGTCACCGCACGACCTGTCCCACGGGCCCGACTGGAATGGACGTCGCGCGGCGTCGGGTGATGACGTCATCGCGCAGCGCAACACGCTACGCGATGACGCGAGACGGCTCGCGGCGTACAAGAGGTGGCGGCCGGGCGGTAGGCTGACATTTTTTGAACAGTGTCAGCTTTCCTTCGGTGTCGGGACCAGCTACATATGGTCCCGGCAGTCTGCGTGGGACCGACACCGCGGTCCACGCGCGGTCTCTGGCGGTCCACGCGCGGTCCCAACTTCCTGCTACACCGCCAGTAACCGCCAGTAACCGTCTGCCCGTGGGACAGGCCTTTTAGTTTAACAGGTCAAACAGCATCTCTGGAGAAAAGGTTTTGGGTGGAAACATCACCAATTCCTTTCTCCAGAGATGCTGCCTGTCCTGTTGAGTTACTCCAGCTTTTGTGTCTGCCAGTATTTGCAGTTTCTTCCTACATATTAAACTAAATTCAGTTTAGTTTATTGTCACGTGTACCGAGGTGCAGTGAAAATCTTTTGTTGTGTGCTAACCAGTCAGCGGAAAGACAATACATGATTACAATCGAGCCGTTTACATAGATACATAGATACATAGAAAAAAGGTGCAGGAGTAGGCCATTTGGCCCTTCCGAGCCTGCACCGCCATTCAATATGATCATGGCTGATCATCCAACTCAGTATCCTGTACCTGCCTTCTCTCCATACCCCCTGATCCCTTTAGCCACAAGGGCCACATCTAACTCCCTCTTAAATATAGCCAATGAACTGGCCTCGACTACCCTCTGTGGCAGAGAGTTCCAGAGATTCACCACTCTCTGTGTGAAAAGTTTTTCCTCATCTCGGTCTTAAAAGATTTCCTCCTTATCCTTAAGCTGTGACCCCTTGTCCCTGGACTTCCCCAACATCGGGAACATCTTCCTGCATCTAACCTGTCCAACCCCATAAGAATTTTGTACGTTTCTATAAGATCCCCTCTCAATCTCCTAAATTCTAGCGAGTATAAGCCAAGTCTATCCAGTCTTTCTTCATTATGAAAGTCCTGACATCCCAGTTTGCAGTATTAGATACATGATAAGGGACTAACGTTTAGTGCAAGGTAAAGCCAGCAAAGTCTTTACTGCAATAAACATTATTCTCTTACCGATGTATCTATAATACATGAAACTTTAGAGATACAGCGCGGGAACAGGCCCTTCGGCCCACCGAGTCTGCACCGACCATCGATCCCCGCACACTAACACTATCCTACACACACTAGGGACAATTTACAATTTAATCAAAGCCAATTAACCTACAAACCTGCACGTCTTTGGAGTGTGGGATAAACGGGAGCACCCGGAGAAACCCACGCGGGTCACGGGGAGAATATTGGCACCTATCCATGTTCCCCAGAGATGTGTAGGAAGGAACTGCAAGGTGCTGTTTACACCGAAGATAGACGCAAAGCGCTGGAGTAACTCAGCGGACGGGCATGGTCTCTGGAGAGGTGGAAAGGGTGACGTTTCGGTCGAGACCCATTTTCAGACTTAGAGTCACGGGAGAGGGAGGCACCGAGGTAAGGAAGGTCAGGTGGAAAACAGGACATCAAAAGAGATGCCGGTGAAAGGAAAATGAAAAATAGATCGCTGTTAGCGAGGAGAAGGTGACAATGAAATAGACTGAGATAAAACTGGTGGGAGAACTGGGAAGGGGGAGGGGATGGAGAGAGAGGGAAGGGAAGTTAGAGAAGTCAATGTTCATACCGCTGGGTGTAAGCTGCCCAAGCGAAATATGAGGTGCTGTTCCTCCAATTAGCGCTGGGCCTCACTCTGACAGTGGAGGAGGCCCAGGACAGAAGGTCAGTGTGGAATGGGAGGCGTACAGGTTTGTGGGATAATTGGCTTGGTGTAAATGTAAATTGTCCCTAGTGTGTGTAGGATAGTGTTGATGTGCGGGGATCGCTGGTCGGCACGGACCCGGTGGGCCGAAGGGCCTGTTTCCGCGCTGTATCTCTAAACTAAACTAAATTCAACGTTACTGAGGCTGCATTTAGAGTATTGTGACCAGTTCTGGGCACCATGTTGTAGGAAAGATGTCGTCAAGCTGGAAAGGGTTCTGGGAAGATTTGCAAGGATGTTGCCAGGACTAGAGGGTGTGAGCTACAGGGAGAGATTGAGCAGGCTGGGACTCTATTCCTTGGAGCGCAGGAGGATGAAGGAAATGAATTCCTCACCCCAGTCACACCATATAACCATTACAGCACGGACACAGGCCATCTCGGCCCTTCAAGTCCGTGCCGAACTTAGACCATAACCCTCCATTCCTTTCCCGTCCATATACCCATCCAATCTATTTTTAAAGGATAAAATCGAACCTGCCTCCACCACTTCCACTGGAAGCTCATTCCACACAGCTACCACTCTCTGAGTAAAGAAGTTCCCCCTAATGTTCCCCTAAACTTCTGTCCCTTAATTCTCAAGTCATGTCCCCTTGTTTGAATCTTCCCTACTCTCAATGGAAAAAGCTTATCCACGTCAACTCTGTCTAACCCGCTCATAATTTTAAGACCTCTATCAAGTCCCCTCGTAACCTTCTGCGTCCAAAAATAAAGACCTAACTTGTTCAACCTTTCTCTGTAACTTAGTTGCTGAAACCAGGCAACATTCTAGTAAATCTCCTCTGTACTCTCTCTATTTTGTTGACATCCTTCCTATAATTAGGCGACCAAAATTGTACTCCATACTCCAGAATTGGCCTCACCAATGCCTTGTACAATTTTAACATTACATCCCAACTTCTATATTCAATACTCTGATTTATAAAGGCCAGCACCCCAAAAGCTTTCTTTACCACCCTATCTACATGAGATTCCACCTTCAGGGAACTATGCACAGTTATTCCTAGATCCCTCTGTTCAACTGCATTCCTCAATTCTCTACCATTTACCATGTACGTCCTATTTTGATTTGTCTGCCGAGATGTAGCACCTCACATTTATCAGCATTAAACTCCATCTGCCATCTTTCAGCCCACTCTTCCAAATGGCCTAAATCTCTCTGTAGACATTGAAAATTGACTTCATTATCCACCACACCACCTATCTTAGTATCATCTGCATACTTACTAATCCAATTTCCACACCATCATCCAGATCATTGATGTACATGACAAACAACAGTGGACCCAACACAGACCCCTGAGGCACCCCACTAGTCACCGGCCTCCAACCTGACAAACAGCCATCCACCAGAGAGTGGTTTCCTGAGAGTGGTTTCCACGGGCAGACGACTTGCCGACCGATGCGTTTAAATTCCCCCAGCAGCCGTGCGCCATTGAGTTGTGTGAACCCGACTTACCGTTCCTCCAGTAAATATCACGGACGGACATGGTGTACTTGTGGAAATATCCCACCGAGGTCTTGTTCAACACCTGCGCCACAAAGGCTGAAAGGCAATCGGAAGATAAGCGCTTTAGGAATATTAGGAGATGCCGGCTTTTCATTTGGGAGGGTCTCGACCCGAAACATCACCCATTCCTTCTCTCCAGAGATGCTGCCTGTCCCGCTGAGTTACTCAACAGTGAATGCTGTTTGCTGCAAACAGAATAATTACGTGTTTCCAAAGCCGTGGCGTTTCATTCCACACGTTGGTCCTCAACTCAAATGTAGCTATGGGGCGGCACGGTGGCGTAGCGGTAGAGCTGCTGCCTTAGAGCGGGTTCGATCCCGACCACGGGTGCTGTCTGTACGGAGTTTGCACGTTCTCCCGTGACTGCGTGGTTTTCCTCCGAGATCTTCGGTTTCCTCCCACACTCCAAAGACGTGCAGGTTCGTGGTTAATTGGCTTGGTACGAACATAATTGTCCCTAGTGTGTGTAGGATAGGGGATTGTTGGTCAGCCATGACTCGGTGGGCCGAAGGGCCTGTTTCCGCACTGTATCTCTAAACTAATCTAAATTATAACATGTTGTAAACAAACTTTTTCGATGTGTCTCATGAAGCTGAATCGGTTGGACTCATTTGTTTGATTGTAGCATCTCGCCCTGAGTAGTTATTGCAAGGTAGACATAAAAAGCTGGAGTAACTCAGCGGGACAGGCAGCATCTCTGGAGAGAAGGGATGGGTCCAATTGTGCAGGTTTGTAGGCTAATTGGCTGGGTATGAGTGTAATTTGTCCCTGTGTGTAAGATAGTATTAGTGTGCGGGGATCGCTAGTCGGCACGGACTCGGTGGGCCGAAAGGTTTCCGCGCTGTATCTCTAAACTAACTGAACTACCTCCTCCGCTAATATTTTCCGTTTCTTATACCTAGAAGCAACGTTTCCTGAGGTTTGTTAACCTGAAGGACAAATAAAATGGACGCCGCGTTCTAGCCACACGTACCATAATCCACAATTGGGCTGTAACAGGCAAATTCAGTCCGATCCTTCTCCAACAGATTATCAGGCAAAATATCTTGTTCATGAGGACAGCAACCTAGTGGATTTGTTCAATAAACAGTTTAGTTTCATTTATTATTGTCACGTGTATCGAGGTACAGCGAAGAGGCTTAGTTTGCGTTCTACACAGTCAGAGATTAAACCTAAATAGGTTCAAGCAATCCATAGTGGATAACACATAAGATTGTTAAGGGCTTGGACACGCTAGTGGCAGGAAACATGTTCCCGATGTTGGGGGAGTCCAGAACCAGGGGCCACAGTTTCAGAATAAAGGGGGGGCCATTTAGAACGGAGATGAGGAAACACTTTTTCACCCAGAGAGTTGTGAATCTGTGGAATTCTCTGCCTCGGAAGGCGGTGGAGGCCAATTCTCTGGATGTTTTCATGAGAGAGTTAGATAGGGCTCTTAAAGATAGCAGATTCAGGGGATATGGGGAGAAGGTAGGAACGGGGTACTGATTGGGGATGACCAGCCATGAACACAGTGCATGGCAGTGCTGGCTCGATGGGCCGAATGGCCTACTCCTGCACCTATGTCTATTGTCATTCAATCATGGCTGATCTATCTCTCCCTCCTAACCCCATTCTACAGCCTTCTCCCCTCAATGCCTGACACCGGCACTAATCAAGAATCTATCTATCTGCACTTGGCCTCCACAGCCGTCTGTGGCAAAGAATTCCACAGATTCACCACCCTCTGACTGAAGAAATTCCTCCTCATCTCCTTCCTAAAGGAACGTCCTTTAATTCTGAGGCTGTGGCCTCCAGTCCTAGACTCTCCCACTAGTGGAACCATTCTCTCCACATCCAC
Organism: Malacoraja senta; assembly: GCA_038087875.1. NCBI lineage: Eukaryota > Metazoa > Chordata > Chondrichthyes > Rajiformes > Rajidae > Malacoraja > Malacoraja senta. Next base: position 8,026,494 of record CM075994.1, read on the forward strand.
TCTATCCAGGCCATTTTTGGGAATTCTTTGCCACAGAAGGCCGTGGAGGACAAGTCAGTGGATATATTTAAGGCAGAGATGGATAGATTCTTGATTAGTATTCTTGGGTGTCAGGGGTTTTGGGGAGAAGGCAGGAGAATGGGGTTAGGAGGGAGAGATAGATCAGCTATAATTGAATGGCGGAGTAGACGCGATGGGCCGAATGCCTAATTCTGCTCCTATCACTTGTGAGCTTATGTGTTGTGGAGGCACACAGTGAGAGGCGGGGGGACTGGGGGCGGTTATCTGACTCTCAGTCTGAAGAAGGGTCTCGACCCGAAACGTCACCCATTCCTTCTCTCCAGAGATGCTGCCTGTCCCGCTGAGTTACTCCACAATTTAGTGTCTATCTAGGAGTTAACAGTTGCACCGTACCATTGGCAGCCCGCCAACAGTCTGTTTGTTTTTTTGTCTTTAAAAAAGAAAAAAATGTTTTAATTACATTTAGTGTGTGTTTAAAGTTTGTGTAAATGTTCTCCGGTTGTTTTATTTGGGGGAGGGTTTTGTTTTTTTCCAGTTTCTTACCTTGCCGGAGACGCGATGTTTCCGGATCGCATTCTCCGGTTGCTCTGCGGCCTAACCATTGATGGAATGAAGGCCTCCTCGGACTGACCTTGGGCCCCACCGCAAGACATGGACTTAACATCGGAAGTCGATCACTTGCCTGGGATCGACGCTCCAACGGTCTTTACATCAGGAGCTCACAGTCTCGGGAGTCAAAGGGAAGATGTAGATTGGCTATTTCATACTAGCCAATTATAGTGTTTGTTGGTAGTGATTCCGCCTATTATGTGCTTCATATTATCTAGTGCCTGCTTATGCTGGTTAGAGTGAGTACCACCTCGGAGATGTGATGTCTGCAGATCCTTGCTGCATGTAGATTTAATAAACATGTGTTGTATCTTGATGTGTGTTCGAGTCGACTCATTACATGGTGTCAGAAGTGGGATTCGAACCCACGTTCGAGTCGACTCATTACATGGTGTCAGAAGTGGGATTCGAACCCACGTTCGAGTCGACTCATTACATGGTGTCAGAAGTGGGATTCGAACCCACGTTCGAGTCGACTCATTACATGGTGTCAGAAGTGGGATTCGAACCCACGTTCGAGTCGACTCATTACATGGTGTCAGAAGTGGGATTCGAACCCACGTTCGAGTCGACTCATTACATGGTGTCAGAAGTGGGATGCGAACCCACGTTCGAGTCGACTCATTACAGAAGCGATTGAACTTTTTTTCTCATTACATCACAGTGAGGAATGTGGAGGAGTCACTGTGGTGGATGTTTATGTTAAAATGTGTTTTGTGTGTTCCGTTGCTTTTTAGTGGCAACTGAAAAACATACTTGGCTAATGAAGTATGATTGTGATTGTGATTATTGTGCGTTTACCTGCAGCACACGTGCACACCGGGCCCTCACATAGCTTCGTGGTCATGGTGTTTTGTTCGGGAGGGCTGTAGGACACAGTGCATCTGGTAGCTGAAAGCACACAGGCAGACACATACAGTCAGACACAGGGCGACACACAGTTAGAGGGATATTGCCCGCTCCCTCCATTCCCTGCACATCCATGCGCCCGTCCTAAATCCTCTTAAACCCCCCACTATCGTATCTGCCTCCACTACCACCCCTGGCAGTGCATTCTAGGCCCCGCCCATCGTCTGAAGAAGGGTCTCGACCCGAAACGTCACCCATTCCTTCTCTCCAGAGATGCTGCCTGTCCCGCTGAGTTACTCCAGCACTTTGTGTCTATCTTCTGTAACCTTTGCCCCTTTCACCTCAAAGTTAGGCCCTCTGGCCTTTGATTGTAACATCCTGTGAATTAGGTTCTACCTACCCTATCTACCAAAGATCCTTTAGCGAGCAAGATAGACCACTCGACGAAAAAGACGTAGTACGGTCCATGGGCAGATTGATGGGTAATTTCCGGCCCCATTTCCGTAACCGGCTTCCGTCTCCGCACCAAAGATCCCATAGGATAATAGTGCGGAGACGGAAACATCCTCGTAAAAATCCCGGTTACGGAAACATCCTCGTAAAAATCCGGTTACGGAAACATCCTCGTAAAAATAAATGTTCTTTGGTAAAAAATCTTCTCCTCATTTTCAGAATTATAATTTATTAACACAAACTGTTCCCCGCAACGTTGATTACACCCGGGTCGGGTTATGGAAATGGATGAAAAAAAGTCCCCCGTTCCGCTCCATTGCGTACTACACGTCAGCCCATTGCATTTAGCAGGAGTGGTCGATCTTGCTCCCCTATAGGATCTTTGCTATCTACTGTATGTCTAGTTTGACGTGTAGAAGGGTCTCGACCCGAAACGTCACCCATTCCTTCTCTCCAGAGACGCTGCCCGTCCCGCTGAGTTACTCCAGCATTTTAGTGTCTATCTTCTGTAACCCTTTGCCCCTTTCACCTCAAAGTTAGGCTCTCTAGCCTTTGATTGTAACATCCTGCAAAAATCAGCGTGTAGGAAGGAACTGCAGACGCTGGTTTAAAACGAAGATAGACGCAAAAAGCTGGAGTAACTCAGCGGGACAGGCAGCATCTCTGGAGAGAAGGAATGGGTGACGTTCGGGTCGAGACCCTTCTTCAGACTTAGTTTAGTCTAGTTTAGAGATACAGCAAGGAAACAGGCCCCTTCAGCCCACCGAGTCCGTGCCGACCAGCGATCCCCGCACACTAATACTATCCCACACACACTGGGGACAATTGACACTTAAATCAAGCCAATTAACCTACAAACCCGCACGTCTTTGGAGTGTGGGAGGAAACCGAAGATGTTGGAGGAATCCCACGCAGGTCACGGGGAGAACGTACAAACTCCGTACAGACAGCACCCGTGGTCGGAATCGAACCCGGGGTCTCAGGCGCTGTGAGTCAGCAACTCTA
>CM075994.1:8029630-8064630 GCA_038087875.1 Malacoraja senta
AAAATTAAACTATACTCTTTTTGTTTCATCCTAACTATCGGCCTATCTTTTTTCCATTGTTAGTTAACTTCTGGCATAGTCGCTAAACTAACTAAACTAAATTAACTAAACAAAGACAGGAGAGGGCAGTTTTATGAGTCTTTTGGACAATGGTTTGGAGGCTAGGAATGAACTGCAGATGCTGGTTTACACCGAAGATAGACACAGAATGCTGGAGTAACTCAGCGGGTCAGGCAGCATCTCTGGGGAGAAGGAACGGGTGACGTTTCGGGGTCGAGACCCTTCTTCAGGCTGAGAGTCAGGGAAAGGGAAATGAGTGATATGCAAGGGTGTGAAAACGACAGATCAAAGAGGACAGTGATCAATGAAATATAAGGTACACAAAAATGCTGGAGAAACTCAGCGGGTGCAGCAGCATCTATGGAGCGAAGGAAATAGGTAACGTTTCGGGTTGAAACCCTTCTTCAGACAATCAGTAATATTTAATCAGGAGGACAGTGGAACTAGTTGGAGAACTAGAGTGGGGGAGGGACGGAGAGAGAGGGGTAAAGCAAGGGTTACTTGAAGTTAGAGAGGTCAATGTTCATACCGCTGGGGTGTAAGCTGCCCGTGAAATATGAGGTGCTGTTCCTCCAATTAGCGCTGGGCCTGACTCTGACAGTGGAGGAGGCCCAGGACAGAAAGGTCAGTGTGGGAATGGGAGGGGGAGTTAAAGTGTTTGGCAACCAGGAGATCAGGTAGGTTTAGACGGACTGAGCGGAGGTGTTCAGCGGAACGATCGCCGAGCCTGCGCTTGTTCTCGCCGATGTACAGGAGTCCACACCTGGAGCAGCGTTCCCAACCTGCTTGGGGGGGCCGACAACTGAATCACGCGCGTGTACCAGAGGACATAGGTTAAAGGTGAGAGGGCAAGATTCAACACAAACCTGACGAGCAACGTCTCCACACAGAGGGTGGTGGGTGTACGGAACGAGCTGCCAGAGGAGGGAGTTGAGGCTGGGGCTATTGCAACCGGGAGATTGCTCGGCCTAGGTAGACTGAGTGTGTGGGAATGGGAGGGGGAGTTAAAGTGTTTGGCAACCGGGAGATCAGGTAGGCCATTCCTTCTCTCCGTCGCCCATTCCTTCTCTCCAGAGATGCTGCCTGACCTGCTGAGTTTGGTTTAGTTCAGAGATACAGCGTGGAGGTGAGCATGGCTTTAAGGTGAGAGGTGAGAAAGTTTAAAGGAGACCAGATTAAGTGGGACCCGTTGGGTCCCAGCATCACACGGGAAGGCTGGTCACCCAACGTAACATTCCACCCTCTCCACCAATTCCAATATCGCTGGCCAGTGGGGGGGGGTTCTGTTGCACTAGTATACGTATTGTGGGCCGAAGGGACTGCTTTCCAGAGGGCTAGTAGGGACATTGTGGGCCGGATGGATTATTGGGCTGGCAGCTCAATCACTGAGGCCAGGCAGCTCAGTCACTGAGGCCTGGCAGTATAGTCACTCAGACCTGGCAGGCTGGCAGCTGAGAAACTGCCAGAAATCTTTACAGAGGGTGGTGGGTGCCTGGAACGCGCTGCCAGGGGTGGTGGTGGAGGCAGATACGATGGTGGCGCTTTGGGGCGTCACGGTGGCGCAGCGGTAGAGTTGCTGACATACAGCGCTTTCAGCGCCAGAGACCCGGGTTCGATCCCGACTACGGGGTGCTTGCCTGTACGGAGTTTGTACGTTCTCCCCGTGACCCGCGTGGGTTTTCTCCAAGATCTTCGCTTTCCTCCCATACTACGAAGATCTCGGAGAAAACCCACGCGGGTCACGGGGAGAACGTACAAACTCCGTACAGACAGCGCCACTGGTCGGGATGGAACCCGGGTCTCCGGCGCTGTGAGGCAGCAACTCTACCGCTGCGCCACCGTGACGAGCAGTTACTCCAGCTTACGGTGCCCACAGGAGACACAATCTGCTCCGCCGTTAGCTGACCTGATCGAGGTACTTGGTGTCTGGCTCCAGCCCGCTGAGGAGGGTGATGTCAACCACGGCCATGCCCGTCCCCGAGATCAAGTTCTCATGTTCACCATCTTGCCTTCAAAGGGGGGAAGATCACAAAGGAAAGAGGTTTAGTACGGGGGTTACGGGCAGAAGGCAGGAGAAAGCATTTCGCTCGAGGAGGGCTAGAATACAAAAACAGGGATCGTAAAACAACATCGATAGTATAGAGAGCAAACTCAACGCTAGCATTTATTTCAAGAGGGCTGGTATAGGGAGGTTTCACGGCAGTCGGGTCACGACCCATGACCCGTACTGTTGCTACGCTACGCCAAATGGATTACACGCGATGAACTGCAGGCAGGCACTTACCTTTGTTTCCAGCGTAGCGGGCCCGTTAAAACCCGCCGAATGGTCAATTTTTGCGCTGTAAATAATTATGGAAATCGGGATAAGCGTGAGAGACATTTAGCCAACTTCAGAATTCAAAAAGTGAGGAGAAATGACGGTAGATTGAAGCGAGAGCTGAAAGGAACAACAACAGCCAGAGTGCTTGGCGAACATTGGCCGTTTGCTCACTGCATTTCATCAACTAAGGCATTATTTGTGTTTTTTCTTGATTCCTTTGGCATCTAAAAAGTTTCAGAAGGGATAATCGCCCCTGTTTCTCGTGGGTTTTTACATACAAAAATAAAACGCCTCTGAGGCAAAATTTACAACCAGATTTACCACTTCTGAGACTTTTTAGATACCAAAGAAATAAAAAACAAAACAAATAATGCCTTACCGTTAATGAAATGCAGCGAACAAACGCGATAATTCCCAATATTTTCAATTCCGATATCTGCACGGCCAATGTTCGCCAAGCACTTTAGCTGCTGTTGTCCCTTCAGCTCTTGCTTCTCTTTACCTTCATTTCGCTTCACTTTGGGAATTCTGAAGTTGGGTACATGTCTCTCACACTTACCCCGACTTCCACAATTTTTTACAGCGAAAAAATCCACTATTTTAGCGTTTTTTTAACGGGTAGGAAAGTACGCGTTTCTAGCATTAATAACATATACCGGAAGTGACGGGTGTCTTCCAGATGGATTGAGAGGCCCCGTGCGTCGAGCACTTTGAACCGGTGACCTTCCGTGAAACCTCCCTATACAAAAACAGGGATGTAATGCTGAGGCTCTATAAGGCGCTGGTCAGGCCACATTAGGAATATTGTGAGCAGTTTTGGGCTCCATATCTGAGGAAGGATGTGCTGGCTCCGGAGAGGGTCCAGAGGAGAATGATCCCAGGAATGAGTGGGTTAACCTATGATGAGCGTTTGCCGGCACTGGGCCTGTACTCGCTGGAGTTTAGAAGGATGAGGGGGCAGCTCATTGAAACGTACAGAATAGTGAAAGGCGTGGATAGAGTGGATGTGGGGAGGATGTTTCCACCAGTGGGAGAGTCCAGGACCAGAGGGCACAGCCTCAGAATTAAAGGACGTTCTTTAAGGATGGAGATGAGGAGGAATTTCTTTGGTCAGTGGGTGGTGAATCTGTGGGATTCTTTACCACAGAAGGCTGTGGAGGCCAAGTCAGTGGATATATTTAAGGCAGAGATAGATAGATTCTTGATTAGTACGGGTGTCAGGGGTTACGGGGCGAAGGCTGGAGAATGGGGTTAGGAGGGAGAGATAGATCAGCCACGATTTAATGGCGGAGTAGACTTGATGGGCCGAATGGCCTAATTCTGCTCCTATTCCTTCTGACTTTATGAGATCAAACTTAGAAGTTGATACTGCACATTACGACTGCATTAAAAATGGCGATGGGATGAGGAAACAGTTGTCACCACCAGGGTATCTTCCAACCTTACGGTGTGAAAGTTGAAGATAGACACAGGATGCTGGAGTAACTCAGCGGGACAGGCGGCATCTCTGGAGAGAAGGAATGGGTGATGTTTCGGGTCGAGACCCTTCCTCAGGCCACAAGGGTGGTGGGTGTATGGAACGAGCTGCTGGAGGAGATAATTGAGGCTTGGACCATCACAAAGTCTAAGTAACATCCAGTCTGCAGAAGGGGCTGGACCGTAACGTCACCCATCCCTTATCTCCACAGATGCTGCCTGTCCTGCTGAGTTACTCCAGCGTTTTGTGTCTTATGTGAGAAACACAGGGACAGGGACAGGGACAGGGAAAGATCTAGAGGGATATGGGGCAAAGGTGGGACTGGTGTAGATGGGGCATGTTGGGCGGCATGGACATGTTGGGCCGAAGGGCCTGTATCCGCGCTGAATGGCTCTATGAAGGATAGAACACGGCCAGATGGAAGATGGAGTGTTGTTCCTTGTGTTTGAAGAGATGGCTGTCCAACAGATAAGTCATTGAACCAACAGTGCAAGATGAACTAACTCCAGTCATGCTCACCACATGCAGACTTCATAGAAGACCGTCTGGTACTTGGCGGAGTCTGGGACGCTTCTTTTCCTTAGTCCAACCAGGCCGCGTTGCTTCCGGTGGGATTCAGCTGGAAGAGACACATCCCAGGTTGCATTAGGGCACTAATCCCACTAGCTGGTGTCCCCCACCCCGTCTCTACGGTGTGTGGCACTGCAGGATGTGAACTCCTCCTCCAACAGGCCAGTCGCAGTGAGACCAGGCCCCACACACAGGGGAGAGACGGAGACGGAGACGGAGACGGAGACGGAGACGGAGAGGGAGAGGGAGAGGAGGGAGAGGGAGAGGGAGAGGGAGAGGGAGAGGGAGGAGGGAGACGGAGACGGAGACGGAGACAGAGACGGAGAGGGAGAGGGAGAGGGAGAGGGAGAGGGAGAGGGAGAGGGAGAGGGAGAGGGAGACGGGAGACGGGGAGACGGGAGACGGGAGACGGGAGACGGGAGACGGGAGACGGGAGACGAGAGCCAGAGACAAAGAGAAGGACAGAGAGAAAGGGATAGAGAGAGAAAGAGATACGGAGAGGGAAGGGGCGATGGCTTGGGGTGAGAGAGTGAAAGAAAAGGGTAGAGAGGGAGAGGGAGGGAGGGTGGGGTAGAGAGGGGGGAAGAGAGGGAGAGGGGGAACGGGGAGGAGGGAAAAGAGAGGGAGAGAGGAAAAAGAGAGGGAAAGAAAGAGAGAGAGGGAAAGGAAGGGGGAGAGAGGGGGGTAGAGAGGAGGTTGATGAGAGAGGGGGAGAGAGGAGGAAGTCTAAAGGAATGTGGATAAGAAAGGTTGAGGGGGACATGGGCCACACCTGGGGACGAGCTCAGATGGGGTATCTTGGTTGGCATGGGTCAGTAGGGCCGAAGGGCCTGTTTTCTTCTGAAGGACGCAAGAAATCGCAGCGAATTGTGGACGCAGCCCAGACCATCACACAAACCGACCTCCCTTCCACTGTCTCCATCTACACCTCACGCTGCCTCGGCAAGGCCAGCAGCATAATCAAGGACCAGTCTCACCCGGGCTACTCCCTCTTCTCCCCTCTCCCATCGGGCAAGAGGTACAGAAGTGTGAAAACACACACCTCCAGATTCAGGGACAGTTTCTTCCCAGCTGTTATCAGGCAACTGAACCATCCTACCACAACCAGAGAGCGGTCCTGAACGACTATCTACCTCATTGGTGACACTCGGACTATCCTTGATCGGACTTTGCTGGCTTTACCTTGTACTAAACGTTATTCCCTTATCATGTATCTGTACACTGTGGACGGCTCATGTATTGTCTTTCTGCTGACTGGATAGCATGCAACTAAAGCTTTTCATAGGGTCATGAGGAATAGGAGTAGAATTAGGCCATTCGGCCCATCAAGTCCACTCTGCCATTCAATTATGGCTGATCTATCTCTCCCTCCTAACCCCATTCTCCTGCCTTCTCCCCGTAACCCCTGACACCGCACTAATCAAGAATCTATCACCGCCTTAAAAATATCCACTGACTTGGCCTCCACAGCCTTCTGTGGCAAAGAATTGCGCAGATTCACCGCCCTCTGGCTAAAGAAATTCCTCCTCATCCCCATCCTAACATTCTTTAATTCTGAGGCTGTGGCCTCTGGTCCTAGACTCTCCCACCAGTGGAAACATCCTCTCCACATCCACTCTATCCAGGCCTTTCACTATTCCGTGCACTTCAATGTGGTCCCCCCCCACCCTCATTCTTCTAAACTCCAGCGAGTACAGGCCCAGTGCCGACTCTGTGCCTCGGTATAGGTGACCATAAGCTGAACTGGAACGGAAAAGCTTTGGTGAAACAGGGCTTTGTATGCTCACTTACCATGCTTGATGTGGTTTTTGATGGTGATCGAGAGGTGAAGCTTGTCACAACTGCCAGAACCAAGCTCCATGATGTGGGATATAGACCGTAACTGGAATGTCATAGAGTCACAGAGTCACAGAGTGATACAGTGTGGAAACAGGGCCTTCGGCCCAACTTGCCCACACCGGCCAACATGTCCCATCTACACTAGTCATAGAGTGATACAGTGTGGAAACAGGCCCTTCGGCCCAACTTGCCCACACCGGCCAACATGTCCCAGCTACACTAGTCACTGAGTGATACAGCGTGGAAACAGGCCAACTTGCCCAACTTGCCCACACCGGCCAACATGTCCCATCTACACTAGTCATAGAGTGATACAGCGTGGAAACAGGCCCAACTTGCCCAACTTGCCCACACCGGCCAACATGCCCCAGCTACACTAGTCATAGAGAGATACAGTGTGGAAACAGGCCCTTCAGCCCAACTTGCCCACACCAACCAACATGTCCCAGCTACACTAGTCATAGAGTGATACAGTGTGGAAACAGGCCCTTCAGCCCAACTCGCCCATACCGGCCAACATGTCCCAGCTACACCAGTCGTAGAGTGATACAGTGTGGAAACAGGCCCTTCGGCCCAACTCGCCCGCACCGGCCAACATGACCCAGCTACACTAGTCCCACCTGCCTGCGCTTGGTCCATATCCCTCCAAACCTGTCCTATCCATGTATCTGTCTAACTGTTTCTTAAATGTTGGGATAGTCCCAGCCTCAACTACCTCCTCTGGCAGCTTGTTCCATACACCCACCAACCTTTGTGTGAAAAAGTTACCCCTCAGATTCCTATTAAATCTTTTCCCCTTCACCTTAAACCTATGTCCTCTGGTCCTCGATTCCCCTACTCTGGGCAAGAGACTCTGTGCGTCTACCCGATCTATTCCTCTCATGATCTAATACACCTCTGTAAGATCACCCCTCATCCTCCTGCGCTCCAAGGAAGAGAGACCCAGCCTGCTCAACCTCTCCTGTAGCTCACACCCTCTAGTCCAGGCAACATCCTCGTAAATCTTCTCTGTCCCTGTCCCAGCTTGCAGAAACAGTTGCATAAACAAGCTCCCATCTTATATTCCCCGTCCGTTGTTATATGCAGGGTAACGAATAACAAAGCTAAGTTCCCACACCAAAATTATTATATCGTTCAAGGAATCTTTTCCTCTAGCCACTATGATTGGAGCTAGTGGGGTTAGGAGATTATATCGATACGCATCCACAAACTCTCCACGAGACAGTCAATGCCGTGGAAAGTTAAATCTTCAAAACACAGTCTCTTGATTAATAGTTTCTTTACTGTCGTGGTAAAAACAGTGAGATATTCATCCAACCTTGTTTAAGTACATTTTGATCTTACTCATGGTCAAACTGGTGCATGGTCAAACTGGTGCATAGTCAAACTGGCGCATGGTCAAACTTACTCATGGTCAAACTGGTGCATGGTCAAACTGGTGCATGGTCAAACTGGTGCATGGTCAAACTGGTGCATGGTCAAACTGGTGCATGGTCAAACTGGTGCATGGTCAAACTGGGGCATGGTCAAACTGGTGCATGGTCAAACTGGTGCATGGTCAAACTGGTGCATGGTCAAACTGGTGCATGGTCAAACTGGTGCATGGTCAAACTGGGGCATGGTCAAACTGGTGCATGGTCAAACTGGTGCATGGTCAAACTGGGGCATGGTCAAACTGGTGCATGGTCAAACTGGGGCATGGTCAAACTGGTGCATGGTCAAACTCCATGCATGGTCAAACTGGTGCATGGTCAAACTGGTGCATGGTGGAACTGGTGCATGGTGGAACTGGGGCATGGTGGAACTGGTGCATGGTCAAGCTGGTGCATGGTCAAGCTGGTGCATGGTCAAGCTGGTGCATGGTCAAGCTGGTGCATGGTCAAGCTGGTGCATGGTCAAGCTGGTGCATGGTCAAGCTGGTGCATGGTCAAGCTGGTGCATGGTCAAACTGGTGCATGGTCAAACTCCATGGATACTCAAACTGGTGCAGGGTCTAAAGCTGGGAGTTCTCCCCCATGCTCCTTCAAGACTAAAACTAAAACTACTAGGGTGTCTGCGTGAGAATCCCAGCCGCAAACACGCCCCCGACTACGTATAAATCCCACCCACATCATTACAGGCTGATAAAATGTAACGGTATCTGGTTATAGTTTATAACATACAGAGACAAGCTCAATGGCTACTACAGATTCCATCTCCTGCACTGCCAAGTGCTACATAAAAGCCTCTCAGATGCCACTGTCTTATCTGCCTCCACTAACAACTTTTGTGCGTGCAAAAAAAACCAGATGTCCCGCACATCTCCTTTAAAGACACAAGACTTATAGGTGAAGAAGGGTGTAGGAAGGAACAGGTTTAAACTGAAGATAGACCCACAAAGCTGGAGTAACTCAGCGGGACGGGCAGCATCTCTGGAGAGAAGGAATGGGTGACGTTTCGGGTCGAGACCTTTCTCCAGACTGAGTGTTGGGGGAGGGGGATAGGAGAGATATAGACGGTGATGTAGAGAGATATGGAACAAATGAATGAAAGATGTGCAGAAAAGTCACGGTGATAAAGGAAGCAGGCCATTGTTAGCTGTGGGCTAGGTGAAAACGAGTTACAGACAATGAGACTCAACAAGACAACTGAGCAGGACCAAACTGAAGTATGCCCCACTCCAACCTACCTCGGAGTGACCCTTGACAGGACCCTATCCTTCAAGGAACATCTCAAAAGAACAGCAGCTAAGGTGAAGTCCAGAAACAATCTCCTCAGTCAGCTTGTTGGCTCAAAGTGGGGGGGCAGCAGCCCCCACACTGCGCATTTCAGCACTAGCCCTTGCATTTTCTTCAGCCGAATATTGCGCCCCTGTTTGGTCCAGGTCATCCCACACACACCATGTGGACACCCAATTGAACTCAACAATGAGGATCATCACAGGAACAATCCGCTCAACACCACTCCCCTGGCTCCCTGTCCTATCCAATATAGCACCTCCACACATCCGGCGAGTAGCCCTCACTCAAAGGATGCTCCAAAAGACCAAAAACTCCCCTCATCTGCCAATTCACATGGACATCTTCAACCCACCCACTGCTCGACTTCCATCTAGACGACCAATTTGGAAGAACCCACCACCAGCTGATTTCACCACCCAATCAGCTTGGAAAAAGGAATGGGAGTCCAAGGACGTCTCAAATATACATCTGGTGTCAGACCCAACCCTACCGGTCCCTGGCACCAATCTCCCAAGGAAGCAGTGGACGACGCTCAATAGATTCAGGACTGGACGGCCCCTGCTTGGCCAGCCTTCACAAATGGGGCAGCAGCCCAACCCCACGGTGTGCTTGTGGAGAGCAGCAAACAATGCTCTTTAGATTCTGGAGTAGTTCCTGAGGATTGGAGGGTAGCAAACGTAACCCCACTTTTTAAGAAGGGAGAGAGAGAGAAAACGGGGAATTACAGACCAGTTAGTCTAACATCGGTAGTGGGGAAACTGCTAGAGTCAGTTTATTAAAGATGGGACAGCAGCACATTGGGAAAGTGGTGAAATCATTGGACAAAGTCAGCATGGATTTACGAAAGGTAAATCATGTCTGACGAATCTTATAGAATTTTTCGAGGATGTAACGAGTAGAGTGGATAGGGGAGAACCAGTGGATGTGTTATATCTGGACTTTCAGAAGGCTTTCGACAAGGTACCACATAAGAGATTAGGATACAAACTTAAATCACACGGTATTGGGGGTTCAGTATTGATGTGGATAGAGAACTGGCTGGCAAACAGGAAGCAAAGAGTAGGAGTAAACGGGTCCTTTTCACAATGGCAGGCAGTGACTAGTGGGGTACCGCAAGGCTCAGTGCTGGGACCCCAGCTATTTACAATTTATATTAATGAACTGGATGAGGGAATTGAAAGCAACATCTCCAAGTTTGCGGATGACACTAAGCTGGGGGGCAGTGTTAGCTGTGAGGAGGATGCTAGGAGACTGCAAGGTGACTTGGATAGGCTGGGTGAGTGGGCAAATGTTTGGCAGATGCAGTATAATGTGGATAAATGTGAGGGTATCCACTTTGGTGGCAAAAACGGGAAGGCAGACTATTATCTAAATGGTGGCCGATTAGGAAATGGGGAGATGCAGCGAGACCTGGGTGTCATGGTACACCAGTCATTGAAAGTAGGCATGCAGGTGCAGCAGGCAGTGAAGAAAGCGAATGGTATGTTGGCTTTCATAGCAAGAGGATTTGAGTATAGGAGCAGGGAGGTTCTACTGCAGTTGTACAGGGTCTTGGTGAGACCACACCTGGAGTATTGCGTACAGTTTTGGTCTCCAAATCTGAGGAAGGACATTATAGCCATAGAGGGAGTGCAGAGAAGGTTCACCAGACTGATTCCTGGGATGTCAGGACTTTCATATGAAGAAAGACTGGATAGACTTGGCTTAAACTCGCTAGAATTTAGGAGATTGAGAGGGGATCTTATAGAAACGCACAAAATTCTTATGGGGTTGGACAGGCTAGATGCAGGAAGATTGTTCCCGATGTTGGGGAAGTCCAGGACAAGGGGTCACAGCTTAAGGATAAGGGGGAAATCCTTTAAAACCGAGATGAGAAAAACTTTTTTCACACAGAGAGTGGTGAATCTCTGGAACTCTCTGCCACAGAGGGTAGTTAAGGCCAGTTCATTGGCTATATTTAAGAGGGAGTTAGATGTGGCCCTTGTGGCTAAAGGGATCAGGGGGTATGGAGAGAAGGCAGGTACGGGATACTGAGTTGGATGATCAGCCATGATCATATTGAATGGCGGTGCAGGCTCGAAGGGCCGAATGGCCTACTCCTGCACCTATTTTCTATGTTTCTATGTATCTAATGCAACACATCATTGAAGCATGCCCACAAAAAAGACTTAAAGGAGGACTTGTCACCCTTCATACAGCAAATCAAGAGGCAACTGCTTGGCTAAAGGACTTTGCCTTCGCTAAATAAATAAACAAGATAACTGTGAAACCAGTACACAGTCTTGGGTGGGGGAGGGATGGAGAGAGAGGGGATGCGAGGGGGTCTCGAATACTGTGGCACAGTGTTCAGAAAATACTCACATTTAGTTTCCCCTTTCCTTTTCCAGAGACCTCGACCAAAATCTTCTCGTCAAGGGGGAACTAGTGGAGAGAGAGTTGCGTTAAAACCAACCGGCAGAAGGTGTAATTCTACCTCCCATTCCCACCATGACCTTTCTGTCCTCGGTCTCCTCCATTGTCAGAGTGAGGCTAAACGCAAATTGGAGGAACAGCATCTCATATTTCGCTTGGGCAGCTTACACCCCAGTGGTATGAATATTGATTTCTATCACTTCAGGTAGCCCCGGCATTCCCTCTCTCTCCATCCCTCCCCCACCCAAGTCACACCAGCTTCTCGTTCTCACCCAACAAACAGCTAACAACGGCCTGTTTCCTTTATCATCGTAACTTTTTAGCATATCTTTCATTCATTGTTCTTTATCTCTCCACATCACCGTCTATATCACTCGTTTCCCTTATCCCAGAACCAATCTGAAAGGCCTCGACCCTTATCCCTTATCCCTGACTCTCAGTCTGAAGAAGGGTCTCGACCCGAAACGTCACCCATTCGTCCTCCCCAGAGATGCTGCCTATCCCCGCTGAGTTACTCCAGCATTTTGTGTTTATCTTTGGATTGCGTCTGCAGTTCCTTCTTACAAAGAAGGTTCCGTGACACGATGGCACAGCGGTAGAGTTGCTGTCTCGGTACACTAGACAATAACAAGCTAACCTAAACTAAATTTACCTCTTGTAGATCCCTTTGATAACAGCGTATCATTGAACAAGTATCAATTGAGACAATCGCTTGTCAGTGTCCATGGCCTCCCACCGATAGACCGTGTATTTAAGAGACAATGGTGTATTGCGGGGGAGGTCACAGGGAAACTGTTTTTTTCCTCAAGGCTGATTTCTTACCAAGACAGCTTTTTTTCCTACCAAAGTCCCATCCTGTTCTCGTGGAAAAATTCCCATTGAGTCTATTTCTCCCGGATCTAGTGTTCGACTTTTCAACAAGATTTTCATCTTTAGGTTTAGATTTGGAGATACAGCGCAGAAACAGGCCCTTCGGCCCACTGAGTCCGCGCCGACCAGCGACCCCTACTAACACTATCCGACACACGCGAGGGACAATTTTTCTCTGGTACCTCTGCCAATTCTCTCCAGTCTGGTTTACTGGAAAAGTTTTGTGTTTGTTTACCGACTCAGGCACCTGATGTAAAGTACGTTGGCAAGATCTTATCGCCTACCAAGGTCAAAGTCAGTGTCGTGCTTGGTGGACGGAGCTGAACTGAACGAGCTAAATCCTGCTCAGGTACAGTTAGACAGGTACATGGATATTGTGCAGGGAAGGAACAGCAGATGCTGGTTTAAACCAAAATAGACACAAAATGCTAGAGTAACTCAGCGGGACAGGCAGCGTCTCTGGGTGAGAAGGAATGGGTGACGTTTCATGTCGAGACCCTTCTTCAGACTGACAGATACGAACTAGCAGCTTGTTTTAATGTTTTAATGAATTGTACACCTTCAATAACTTTTGGAACCTACAGAGGGCCACCTCAAAGTCCAGTCAAGAGTCTTGTAGGGTGGGCTACCTATTAGTTCAATCAAGAGTCAATGGTCTTGTTGGCTGGGCTCCAAGTCCAGTTGAAGTTCAAGTCTTCTTGGATTGGCTACATAGAACATAGACAATAGATGCAGGAGTAGGCCATTCGGCCCTTCGAGCCAGCACCGCCATTCAATATGATCATGGCTGATCATCCAAAATCAGTACCCCGTTCCTGCTTTATGAGTACAGGAGTAAAGAGGTCCTTCAGCAGTTGTACAGAGCCCTGGCGAGACCACACCTGGAGCATTGTGTGCAGTTTTGGTCCTCTAATTTGAGGAAGGACATTCTTGCTATTGAGGCAGTGCAGCGTAGGTTCACGAGATTGATCCCAGGGATGGCGGGACTGTCATATGAGGAATGATTGGAAAGACTAGGCTTGTATTCACTGGAATTTAGAAGGATGAGGGGGAATCTTATAGAAACATATAAAATTATAAAAGGACTGGACAAGCTAGATGCAGGAAAAATGTTCCCAATGTTGGGCGAGTCCAGAACCAGGGGCCACAGTCTTAGAAAAGGGGAGGCCATTTAAAACTGAGATGAGAAAAAACGTTTTCACCCAGAGAGTCGTGAATTTGTGGAATTCTCTGCCACAGAGGGCAGTGGAGGCCAAATCACTGGATGGATTTAAGAGAGAGTTAGATAGAGCTCTAGGGGCTAGTGGAATCAAGGGATATGAGGAGAAGGCAGGCACGGGATATTGATTGGGGATGATCAGCCATGATCACATTGAATGGCGGTGCTGGCTCGAAGGGCCGAATGGACCTCCTCCTGCACCTATTGTCTATGTTGCTATGTTTTCTTGGGGCTATGGAGAGCAGTGCTGTTCATTTAGCTGATAGCTCCAATTCACACTTTAGCTGAACCCTCACACTCTAGTCTTACCTTCAGCTCCTCCTGTGTCAGGGCGGTTTTCTGGCTCAGTAGAACGTCCGAGCTCTTTCCAAGGGCGCTGAACTTAATCCGGAAGTTAAAGTCCTCCTCTCGCTCGTACAGGGCGGCGTGGTATTTCGACAGGGCCTCCAACGCCACCACCGTGTCCTGTCAAGTAAAGCAGGCCCAATGTTGGGAACGCAGGAAAACTTTTCCCAATGTCCCCAATGTTGGGGGACGTGCTTGCTATTGAGGGAGTGCAGCGAAGGTTCACCAGGTTAATTCCCGGGATGGCGGGACTAACGTATGATGTAAGAATGGGTCGACTGGGCTTGTATTCACTGGAATTTAGAGGGATCTTATGGAAACATATAAAATTCTTAAGGGATTGGACAGGCGAGATGCAGGAAAAATGTTCCCGACGTTGGGGGAGTCCAGAACCAGGGGCCACACAGTTTAAGAATAAGGGGTCGGCCATTTAGGACTGAGATGAGGAAAAGATTTTTCACCCAGAGAGTTGTGAATCTGTGGAATTCTCTGCCACAGAAGGCAGTGGAGGCCGATTCACTGGATGTTTTCACGAGAGAGATATGGCGCTTAGGGCTAACGGAATCAAGGGATTATGGGGAGAAGGCAGGAACGGGGTACTGATTGTGGATGATCAGCCATGATCATATTGAATGGTGGTGCTGGCTCGAAGGGCCGAATGGCCCACTCCTGCACCCATTTTTTAACGTATCTATGTTAGACCTGACTTTACACCTTCGACTTTAGAGGGACAGCTTAGAAACAGGCCCTTCGGCCCACTGCGTCCACGCCGACCAGCGATCACCCCGTACACAAGCACTATCCTTGGCTCAAGATTTCAGCACCTGCAGTTCCTTTATCCCCACTTTTCACAAGTTCACAAGTGACAGGAGTAGAATTAGGCCATTCGGCCCATCGTGTCTAGTCCAACATTCAATCGTGGCTGATCTCTGCCTCCTAATCCCATTTTCCTGCCTTCTCCCCATAACCCTTGACACCCGTTCTAATCAAAAATTTGTGTATCCCTGCCATAAAAATATCCACTGACTTGGCCTCCACAGCCCTCTGTGGCAATGAGTTCCACAGATTAACTGCCCTCTGACTAAAGAAGTTCCTCCTCACCTCCTTTCCAAAAGAGCGCCCTTTAATTCTGAGGCTACGACCTCTAATCCTAGACTCTCCCACTAGTGGAAACATCCTCTCCACATCCACTCTATCCAGGCCTTTCACTATTCTGTACGTTTCAATGAGGTCCCCCCCTCATCCTTCTAAACTCCAGCGAGTACAGGCCCAGTGCCGGCAAACGCTCATCATAGGTTAACCCACTCATTCCTGGGATCATTCTTGTAAACCTCCTCTGGACCCTCTCCAGAGCCGGCACACATCCAGGGCCTGTATACACAAACAGGGATGTAACGCTGAGGCTCTATAAGGCGCTGGTCAGGCCCCATTTGGAATATTGTGAGCAGTTTTGGGCCCCGTATCTGAGGAAGGATGTGCTGGCTCTGGAGAGGGTCAAGAGGAGGTTTACAAGAATGATCCCAGGAATGAGTGGGTTAACATATGATGAGCGTTTGCCAGCACTGGGCCTGTACTCGCTGGAGTTTAGAAGGATGAGGGGGGGGTCCTCATTGAAACATACAGAATAGTGAAAGGCTCGGATAGATTGGATGTGGAGAGGATGTTTCCACTAGTGGGAGAGTCTAGGACCAGAGGCCATAGTCTTAGAATAAAGACAATTCCTTTAGGAAGGAGATGAGGAGGAATTTCTTTATTCAGAGGGCGGTGAATGTGTGGAATTCTTTGCCACAGACGGCTGTGGAGGCCACAAGTTAGTGGGTATTTTTAAGGCAGAGATGGATAGATTCTTGATTAGTACGGGTGTCAGGGGTTACGGGGAGAAGGCAGGAGAATGGGGTTAGGAGAGATAGATCAGCCATGATTGAATGGCGGAGGAGACCTGATGGGCCGAATGGCCTAATTCTGCTCCTATTCCTTATCACCTTATGACGAAATGGAACACTGTCGCCGCCCTTTGTGTGGTGCCTCTTTGCATACCTTGTGAGTGGGAGGTAAAACAAGGAATCTCGCTGTGACTTGTCGCATGAGGAATAAAGTGTCATTCATTCACCTGTGTGTGTTTATCGTCAACGTTATCGGCAGTGAGGTGGGGGTGGGTTCCCTGTGGGGGGGGTCATCATGGGGTGGGTGTTCCCTGTGGGGGGGTCATCATGAGGGGAGGGTGGGTTCCCTGTGGGGGGGTCATCATGAGGGGGGGTTCCTTGTGGTGGGGTCATCATGAGGGGGGGGGTTGGGTTCCCTGTGGGGGGGTCATCATGAGGGGGGGGTTCCCTGTGGGGGGGTCATCATGAGGTGGGGGTGGGTTCCCTGTGGGGGGGTCATCATGAGGTGGGGGTGGGTTCCCTGTGGGGGGGTCATCATGAGGGGGGGGGTTCCCTGTGGGGGGGTCATCATGGGGGGGGGGGTTCCCTGTGGGGGGGTCATCATGAGGGGGGGGTGGGTTCCCTGTGGGGGGGTCATCATGAGGGGGGGTCATCATGAGGGGGGTGTTCCCTGTGGGGGGGTCATCATGAGGGGGGGGTGGGTTCCCTGTGGGGGGGTCATCATGAGGGGGGAAGGGTTCACCATGAGGGGGGAGGGGTTCACCATGAGGGGTAATGGGGGAGGGGGGAGGGGGGAGGGGAGTTCACCATGGGGGGGGGTTCACCGTGGGGGGGGAGTGTTCACCGTGAGCGGGGGAGGTGAGGAGTTCACCTTGAAGGAGGGGGAGTGTTCACCGTGAGGGGGTGGGGGGGGGGGGTACCTGAGTGGACTGGAAGCCCCCGCCGTAGTTCTGCTGCTGTGTCAGCCACTCCACCACGGGCTTGCCGTACTCCACGTGGCCTCTAGCCAGGGCCTGCAGCAGGCCGTACGCCGTCGTCTCCACCGTTAACGCCGTTGCCGCGGGAGGAGAGCCGGCGTTGTCCTGTGTACCGTCGTCTGCCCTCCAGTAACGCCCACCGCCGTCTACCGGGGAAACAAGAACACAGCCTGTATTGTGGAGCACGCACGCGCACGCACACCTGGAGCAGAGCGTTAGTCTTTGTACACGATTATCGGCTAATTGTGTGTGAGTGTGAGTGTGAGTGTGTGTGTGTGTGAGTGAGTGTGGGGGGGAGGTGTGAGTGTGTGTGTGTGTGAGTGTGAGTGTGGGTGGTGGGAGGGTGTGAGTGTGCGAGTGTGTGCGTGATTGTGCGTGTGTGTGTGTGAGTGTGGGGGGGTGTGTGTGTCGAGTGTGTGTGAGAGTGTGTGTGAGTGTGTGTGTGAGAGAGAGAGAGTGTGTGTGTATAAATAAATATATATGTGTGTGTGTATATATATATATACAAACATGGAAGTCACAAAAAGCTGGAGTAACTCAGCGGGACGGGCAGCATCTCTGGAGAGAAGGAATGGGTGACGTTTTGGGTCGAGACCCTTCTTCAGACTCTCTCCAGTATTCTCTCCAGAGTTGCTGCCTTATAGCGCTCGCAGCGCCAGACCCGGGTTCGATCCCGACTACGGGTGCTGTCTGTACGGGGTTTGTACGTTCTCCCCGTGACCTGCGTGGGTTTTCTCCAGGTGCTCCGGTTTCCTCCTCCCACTTCCAAAGACGTACAGGTTTGTAGGTTAATTGGCTTGGTGCAAATGTAAATTATCCCGAGTGTGTCAAGGTTGGTGTGTGAATAGAAAATAGACAATAGACAATAGGTGCAGGAGTAGGCCATTCGGCCCTTCGAGCCAGCACCGCCATTCATTGTGATCACGGCTGATCATCCACAATCAGTACCCCGTTCCTGCCTTCTCCCCATATCCCTTGACTCCGCTATCTTTAAGAGCTCAATCTAACTTTCTCTTGAAAGCATCCAGAGAATTGGACTCCACTGCCTTCTGAGGCAGAGAATTCCACAGATTCACAACTCTCTGGGTGAAAAAGTGTTTCCTCATCTCTTACCCCTTATTCTTAAACTGTGGCCCCTGGTTCTGGACTCCCCCAACATCGGGAACTTGTTTCCTGCCTCTAGCGAGTCGAAACCCTTAATAA
Organism: Malacoraja senta; assembly: GCA_038087875.1. Lineage (NCBI taxonomy): Eukaryota > Metazoa > Chordata > Chondrichthyes > Rajiformes > Rajidae > Malacoraja > Malacoraja senta. The sequence continues at coordinate 8,047,526 of CM075994.1, forward strand.
TTTTATACCTTTCAATAAAATACCCTCTCATCCTTCTAAACTCCAGAGTGTACAAGCCCAGCCGCTCCATTCTATCAACATATGTCAGTCCCGCCATCCCGGGTATTAACCTGGTGAACCTACGCTGCACGCCCCTCAACAGCAAGGATGTCCTTCCTCAACTTAGGAGACCAAAACTGCACACAATACACAATGATCGCTGGTCGGCATGGACTCGGCGGGCCGAAGGGCCTGACCCCGTGCTGTATCTGTTAAGCTAACCCCACTATTGTCTCCTTCCACTGTGTGTTGATGATTTTGAAGGTTTACCAGCATCGTCAATGGCGATGTCTCTCAGCTTCTGCTCAGCCTCCTGTACTTTGGCCGTGTCAACTTGAGAGAAGGCAAGGGCGTACGCAGTGATCGCCACTGCGTAGGGCTGCCTGATATTCGGCAACTCTTGGTTCAGGTAGCCCACAGCTTTCCCAATGCTCTCCCTCTAGAGACAAGGATCATAGAAACATAGAAAACAGGTGCATGAGGAGGCCATTTGGCCCTTCATAGATACATAGATACATGAAAATAGGTGCAGGAGTAGGCCATTCGGCCCTTCGAGCCTGCACCGCCATTCAATATGATCATGGCTGATCATCCAACTCAGTATCCCGTACCTGCCTTCTCTCCATACCCCCTGATCCCCTTAGCCACAAGGGCCACATCTAACTCCCTCTTAAATATAGCCAATGAACTGGCCTCAACTACCCTCTGTGGCAGAGAATTCCAGAGATTCACCACTCTCTGTGTGAAAAAGTTTTTCCTCATCTCGGTCTTAAAGGATTTCCCCCTTATCCTTAAGCTGTGACCCCTTGTCCTGGACTTCCCCAACATCGGGAACAATCTTCCTGCATCTAGCCTGTCCAACCCCATAAGAATTTTGTACGTTTCTATAAGATCCCCTCTCAATCTTCTAAATTATAGCGAGTATAAGCCAAGTCTATCCAGTCTTTCTTCATATGAAAGTCCTGACATCCCAGGAATCTGTCTGGTGAACCTTCTCTGCACTCCCTCTATGGCTATAATGTCCTTCCTCAGATTTGGAGACCAAAACTGTACGCAATACGCCAGGTGTGGTCTCACCAAGACCCTGTACAACTGCAGTAGAACCTCCCTGCTCCTATACTCAAATCCTTTTGCTATGAAAGCCAACATACCATTCGCTTTCTTCACTGCCTGCTGCACCTGCATGCCTACTTTCAATGACTGGTGTACCATGACACCCAGGTCTCGCTGCATCTCCCCATTTCCTAATCGGCCACCATTTAGATAATAGTCTGCTTTCCTGTTTTTGCCACCAAAGTGGATAACCTCACATTTATCCACATTATACTGCATCTGCCAAACATTTGCCCACTCACCCAGCCTATCCAAGTCACCTTGCAGTCTCCTAGCATCCTCCTCACAGCTAACACTGCCCCCCAGCTTAGTGTCATCCGCAAACTTGGAGATGTTGCCTTCAATTCCCTCATCCAGTTCATTAATATAAATTGTAAATAGCTGGGGTCCCAGCACTGAGCCTTGCGGTACCCCACTAGTCACTGCCTGCCATTGCGAAAAGGACCCGTTTACTCCTACTCTTTGCTTCCTGTTTGCCAGCCAGTTCTCTATCCACATCAATACTGAACCCCCAATACCGTGTGCTTTAAGTTTGTATACTAATCTCTTATGTGGTACCTTGTCGAAAGCCTTCTGAAAGTCCAGATATAACACATCCACTGGTTCTCCCCTAACCACTCTACTAGTTACATCCTCGAAAAATTCTATAAGATTCGTCAGACATGATTTACCTTTCGTAAATCCATGCTGACTTTGTCCAATGATTTCACCACTTTCCAAATGTGCTGCTATCCCATCTTTAATAAGTGACTCTAGCAGTTTCCCCACTACCGATGTTAGACTAACTGGTCTGTAATTCCCCGTTTTCTCTCTCCCTCCCTTCTTAAAAAGTGGGGTTACGTTTGCTACCCTCCAATCCTCAGGAACTACTCCAGAATCTAAAGAGTTTTCAAAAATTATCACTAATGCATCCACTATTTCTGGAGCTACTTCCTTAAGTACTCTGGGATGCAGCCTATCTGGCCCTGGTGATTTATCGGCCTTTAATCCATTCAATTTACCCAACACCACTTCCCGACTAACCTGGATTTCACTCAGTTCCTCCATCTCCTTTGACCCGCGGCCCCCTGCTATTTCCGGCAGATTATTTATGTCTTCCTTAGTGAAGACGGAACCAAAGTAGTTATTCAATTGGTCCGCCATATCCTTGTTCCCCATGATCAATTCACCTGTTTCTGACTACAAGGGACCTACATTTGTTTTAACTAATCTCTTTCTCTTCACATATCTATAAAAACTTTTGCAGTCAGTTTTTATGTTCCCTGCCAGTTTTCTTTCATAATCTATTTTCCTTCCTAATTAAGCCCTTTGTCCTCCTCTGCAGGACTCTGAATTTCTCCCAGTCCTCTGGTATGCTGCTTTTTCTGGCTAATTTGTACCCATCATCTTTTGCTTTGATACTATCCCTGATTTCCCTTGTTATCCACGGATGCACTACCTTCCCTGATTTATTCTTTTGCCAAACTGGGATGAACTTCGAGCCTGCACCGCCATTCATTGTGATCATGGCTGATCATCCACAATCAATAACCCCGTTCCTGCCTTCTCCCCATATCCCTTGATTCCGCTAGCCCCTAGAGCTCTATCTAACTCTCTTTTAAATCCATCCAGTGATTTGGCCTCCACTGCCCTCTGTGGCGGAGAATTCCACAAATTTACAACTCTCTGGGTGAAAAAGTTTTTTCTCATCTCAATTTTAAATGGCCTCCCCTTTATTCTAAGACTGTGGCCCCTGGTTCTGGACTTGCCCAACATTGGGAACATTTTTCTTGCATCTAGCTTGTCCAGTCCTTTTATAATTTTATATGTTTCTATAAGATCCCCACTCATCCTAAATTCCAGTGAATACAAGCCCAGTCTTTCCAATCTTTCCTCATATGACAGTCCTGTCTCTTTCCTGATCAGTGGGATGCTGAAATATCCCCCTTTTACACATCTCGCTAAGTGACACTGGCTGAGGATGAGTCCAAGCCCAGAAGAAGGCCTGGGTGGAGTGGATGTGGAGATGACGTTTCCACTGGTGGGAGAGTCTAGGACCAGAGGGCACAGCCTCAGAATTAAAGGACGTTCCTTGCAGAAGTAGATGAGAAGGAATTTCTTTATCCGAATGCTCTGCAGCCTTCAGTGGCAAAGAATTCCACAGATTCACCATCCTCTGACTAACAAAATTCCTTCTCATCTCCGTTCTATAGGTACGTCCTTTAATTCTGAGGCTGTGCCCTCTGGTCCTAGACTCTCCCACCAGTGGAAACATCCTCTCCACATCCACTCTATCCAGGCCTTTCACTATTCGGTAAGTTTCATTGAGGCTGACTGGTTGCATCGTGGCTTGGTTCGGCAACTTGAACGTCCAGGAGCGGAAAAGAATGCAAAACGTTGTGACCACTGCCCAGTCCATCATCGGCTCTGACCTCCCCACCATCGAAGGGATCTATCGCAGTCGCTGCCTCAAAAAGGCAGCCAGCATCATCAGAGACCCATACAATCCTGGCCACACACTCATTTCACCATTGCCATCGGGAAGAAGGTACAGGAGCCTGAAATCTGTAACATCCAGGTTCAGGAACAGCTTCTTCCCCACAGCCATCAGGCTACTAAACATGACAGCAAATAAGCTCTGAACTACAACAGGATTATTATTATTGCACTATATCTGTTTAATTATTGGGTATGTGTGCATGTGTATTTAGACACACTGAACTTTGCTTCTCCTGTTCTGTATTGTGTTTACATATTCTGTTGTGCTGCAGCAAGCAAGAATTTCATTGTCCCATCTGGGACATATGAACTCTTGACTCATTCTTCTAAACTCCAGCGAGTACAGGCCTAGCGCTGTCAAAGGCTCATCGTACGTTAACTCAATCATTCCAGGCATCGTTCTCGTAAACCTCCTCTGGACCCTCTCCAGAGCCAGCACATCCTTCCTCAGATATGGGGCCCAGAATTGCCCACAACACTCTGAAGGAGGGTCTCGACCGCAAACGTCACCCATTCAATCTCTCAGTAGATGGTGCCCGTCCCGCTGAGTTACTCCAGCGTTTTGTGTCTATCTTCGGTGTAAACCAGCATCTGCAGTTTAACTTCCTACACAATACTCCAGACCAGCGCTTTGTAATATCCTTATTCCTGTCTCGGTACACTGTGGACGGCTCGATTACAATCATGTGTCATCTTTCCGCTGACTGGATAGCACGCAACAAAAAAGCGTTTCGCTGTACCTCGGTACACGTGACATTAAACCCAACTGAATTAAACTAAATCGAAGGTAGACACAAAACGCTGGAGTAACTCAGCGGGACCGGCAGCATCTCTGGAGAGAAGGAATGGGTGACGTTACGGGTCGAGACCCTTCTTCAGCATTGCAGTCTCTGTTTTTCGAATACTAGCCCTCTCCAAATAAATGCCAGCATAGCGTCCACCTTCCTTGCTACCGATTCGAGCCGCGCGACGTACCAGTTTAGCAGTAGACGGGTTGTTGGGCTGGAGGAAGGCGTTGAGGAAATGCTGAAGAGCCACGGTCACAAAGGCAGTCAGAGAGACCTCTCCCTCGGCTCCACCGACCCCTCCCTGCAGATAGAAAACCGGCCGTCACAGAGGCCAACGCCGCGCATGTGAAACAAACGGTGGAGCGATGCGGGGGATGCAATCAGCGGAGGGTAGAAACACTGCCTCACAGCGCCAGAGACCCAGGCTCGATTTACTTTAGTGTTGGAAGCAACTGCAGGTGCTGGGTTACGGAAATATAGTCTGGGTATCATGGTATCAGATCTGGGCAAAATGGTATCAAATCTGGGCACTATGGCATCAGTTCTGGGTACTATGTCACCAGTTCTGGGCACCATGTCATCAGTTCTGGGCACCATGTCATCAGTTCTGGGCACCATGTCATCAGTTCTGGGCACCATGTCATCAGTTCTGGGCATATGTCATCAGTTCTGGGTACCATCTCATCAGTTTTAGGGACATGTCATCAGTTCTGGGTACCATGTCATCAGTTCTGGGAACCACGTCATCAGTTCTGGGCACCATGTCATCAGTTCTGGGCACCATGTCATCAGTTCTGGGCACCATGTCATCGGTTCTGGGAATGATGTCATCAGTTCTGGGAACCATGTCATCAGTTCTGGGCACCATGTCATCAGTTCTGGGCACCTGATCATCAGTTCTGGGCACCATGTCATCAGTTCTGGGCACCATGTCATCAGTTCTGGGCACCATGCATGTCATCAGTTCTGGGCACTATGTCATCAGTTCTGGGTACCATCTCATCAGTTTTGGGGACATGTCATCAGTTCTGGGTACCATGTCATTATTTCTGGGTATCATGTCATCAGTTCTGGGCACCATGTCATCAGTTCTGGGCACCTGATCATCAGTTCTGGGCACCATGTCATCAGTTCTGGGCACCATGTCATCAGTTCTGGGCACCATGTCATCAGTTCTGGGCACCATATTATCAGTTTAGTTTACAGATACAGCACGGAAACAGGCCCTTCGGCCCACCGGGTCCGTGCCGACCAGCGATCCCTGCACATTAACACCCATTAGGGTCAATTTTTACACTTACACCAAGCCAATTAACCTACAAACCTGCACGTCTTTGGAGTGTGGGAGGCAACCAAAGATCTTGGAGAAAACCCATGCAGGTCACGGGGAGAACGTGCAAACTCCGTACAGACACCACCCGTCGTCGGGATCGAACCCGGGTCTCCGGCGCTGCATTCGCTGCAAGGCAGCAACTCTACCGCTGCTCCACCGTGACCGCCCCGTATCAGTTCTGGGCGCCGTGTTATAGGAAAGATGTTGTCAAGCTTGAAAGGGTTCAGAGAAGATTTACGAGGATGTTGCCAGGACTAGAGGGTGTGAGTTACAGGGAGAGGTTGGGGCAGGCTGGGTCTCTATTCCATGGAGCGCAGGAGGATGAGGGGAGATCTTACAGAGGTGTATAATATCATGAATGAATAGATCGGGTAGACGCACAGAGTCTCTTGCCCAGAGTAGGGGAATCGAGGACCAGAGGGCATAGGTTCAAGGTGAAGGGGAAAAGATTTAATAGCAATCTGAGGGGTAACTTTTTCACACAAAGGGTGGTGGGTGTATGGAACGAGCTGCCAGAGGAGGTAGTTGAGGCAGGGACTATCCCAACGTTTAAGAAACAGTTAGACAGATACATGGATAGGACAGGTTTGGAGGGATATGGACCAAATGCAGGCAGGTGGGACTAGTGTAGCTGGGACATGTTGGCCGGTGTGGGCAAGTTGGGCCGAAGGGCCTGTTTCCTCACTGTCTCACTCTATGACTCTGTGACTTCATAGTCATGTCTAGTCTTTCCGCTGACTGGTTAGCACGCAACAAAAAGCTTTTGACTGTACCTTGGTACATGTGAGAATAATAATCCAAACTTAACTCAGCTTAACCTTGGACTATCTTAAATCGGACTTTACCCTGCAGTAAACATTATTCCCTTTATCCTGTATGTGTACACTGTGGACGGCTCGATTGTAATCATGTATAGATCTTTCCGCCGACTGGATAGCACGCAACAAAAAAAGCTTTTAACTGTACCTTGGTACACGTGACATTAAACTAAACTAAACCAATATAGATTTCTCTAAGTAACCCCGGCATTCCCTCTCTCTCCATCCCTCCCCCACCCAAGTCGCACCAACTTCTCGTTCTCACCCAGCAAACAGCTAACAATGGCCTGTTTCCTTTTTCATCATTACTTTTACGCATATCTTTCGTTCATTTGTTCTTTATCTCCCCACGTCACCGTCTATATCTCTCGTTTCCCTTATCCCTGACCAGTCTGAAGAAGGGTCTCGACCCGAAACGTCACCCATTCCTGCTCTCCAGAGATGCTGCCCGTCCCGCTGAGTTACTCCGGCATTTTGTGTCTATCTTCGATTTAGTCCAGTTTAATATCACGTGTACCGAGATACAGTGAAAAGCTTTTTTCTTGCGTGATTTCCAGGCAGCGGGAAGACATGGTTACAATCGAGCCGTCCACAGTGTACGTTTGGTGTAAAATAAAGTCCAGTAATGTCCGATGGTCTCCATGAGGTCGATGGGATGTCAGGACCGCTCCCTGGTTGTGGTAGGATGGTTCAGTTGCCTGATAACAGCTGGGAAGAAACTGTCTCAGATTCTGAAGGTGTGCGTTTTCAGGGACAGGTTCTTACCAGTTAATTTCAGGCACCTGAACCTTCCTATCAACAACTAGATCCTGACCTTTGGTGCTATCCGTGTGGAGTTTGCACGTTCTACCCGTGACCATGTGGGTTTTCTCCGGGAGCTCCGATTTCCTCCAAAAACGTGCAGGTTTGTAGATTAATTGGCCTCGGTAAAAATTGTAAAATATGTCTAGTGTACGGGGTGATCGCTGGTCAGCGCGGACTCAGTGGGCCGAAGGGCCTGTTTCCGCGATGTATCTCTCTAGTCGATACACTTAAGGCAGAGATAGATAGATCCTTAATTAGTACGGGTGTCAGAGGTTATGGGGAGAAGGCAGGAGAATGGGGTTGGGAGGGAGAGATCGATCAGCTAAATGAGTGGCGGACAAGGCCAAACCTGCATGGCTTTCATGAGCAAGGGGTGGGGATCTTCGAAATGCCCGTCGCCTTTCTGTTCCTTGATCAGGTAGGAGACCGACTCGGAGACGATCCTCTCGTTCACCGCCAAGTGCCGCTTCACAATGGAGAATATTTTGACAATAAACGCCGTCAGCCTGAGAGGAAACAGTTCATTAGTTGTGTGAGGGCCCGGCATGCACTGGAGCTGCAGGTAACTGCGCGATAACCTCACCAGTCCACCCACCCCTGACTGTGTAGGAGTAAAGAGGCCCTTCTGCAGCTGTACAGGGCCCCGGTGAGATCACACCTGGAGTATTGTGTGCAGTTTTGGTCTCCTAATTTGAGGAAGGACATCCTTGCTATTGAGGCAGTGCATCGTAGGTTCACCAGGTTAATTCCCGGGATGGCGGGACTAATTGGAAAGATTGGAAAGACTGGGCTTGTATACACTTTAACTTTAACTTGAACTTGAATTTAGAAGGAAGAGAGGGCATCTTATGGAAATGTATAACATTATAAAAGGACTGGACAAGCTAGATGCAGGAAAAATGTTCCCAATGTTAGGGGAGTGCAGAACCGGGGGCCACAGACTAAGAATAAAGGGGAGGCCATTTAAAACTGAGATGAGAAAAAAACTTTTTCACCCAGAGAGTTGTGAATTTGTGGAATTCTCTGCCACAGTGGAGGACAATTCACAAGACAAATTAAAAAGAGAGTTAGATAGATTGTCCAATGTCCCTCCTAACCCTAATCTCCTGCCTTCTCCCCATAACCCCTGACACCCGTACTAATCAAGAATCTATCTATCTCTGCCTTAAATATATCCATTGACTTGGCCACCACAGCCTTCTGTGGCAAAGAATTCCGCAGATTCACCACCGTCTGGCTAATTCACGTTCTAAAGGAACGTCCTTTAATTCTGAGGCTGTGACCTCTAGTCCTAGACTCTCCCACTAGTGGAAACATCCTCCCCACATCCACTCTATCCAGGCCTTTCACTGTTCGGTAATTTTCAATGAGACCCCCCTCATCCAGAGATAGAGAGCGGAAACAGGCCCTTCAGCCCACGGAGTCGGTGCCGACCAGCGATCCCGAACACCAGCACTATCCTACACACATAGATACATAGATACATAGAAAATAGGTGCAGGAGTAGACCATTCGGCCCTTCGAGCCTGCACCGCCATTCAATATGATCATGGCTGATCATCCAACTCAGTATCCCGTACCTGCCTTCTCTCCATACCCCCTGATCCCCTTTAGCCACAAGGGCCACATCTAACTCCCTCTTAAATATAGCCAATGAACTGGCCTCAACTACCCTCTGTGGCAGAGAGTTCCAGAGATTCACCACTCTCTGTGTGAAAAAGTTTTTCCTCATCTCGGTCTTAAAGGATTTCCCCCTTATCCTTAAGCTGTGACCCCTTGTCCTGGACTTCCCCAACATCGGGAACAATCTTCCTGCATCTAGCCTGTCCAACCCCATAAGAATTTTGTACGTTTCTATAAGATCCCCTCTCAATCTCCTAAATTCTAGCGAGTATAAGCCAAGTCTATCCAGTCTTTCTTCATATGAAAGTCCTGACATCCCAGGAATCAGTCTGGTGAACCTTCTCTGCACTCCCTCTATGGCTATAATGTCCTTCCTCAGATTTGGAGACCAAAACTGTACGCAATACTCCAGGTGTGGTCTCACCAAGAACCTGTACAATTGCAGTAGAACCTCCCTGCTCCTATACTCAAATCCTTTTGCTATGAAAGCTAACATACCATTCGCTTTCTTCACTGCCTGCTGCACCTGCATGCCTACTTTCAATGACTGGTGTACCATGACACCCAGGTCTCGCTGCGTCTCCCCATTTCCTAATCGGCCACCATTTAGATAATAGTCTGCTTTCCTGTTTTTGCCACCAAAGTGGATAACCTCACATTTATCCACATTATACTGCATCTGCCAAACATTTGCCCACTCACCCAGTCTATCCAAGTCACCTTGCAGTCTCCAAGCACCCTCCTCACAGCTAACACTGCCCCCCAGCTTAGTGTCATCTGCAAACTTGGAGATGTTGCCTTCAATTCCCTCATCCAGTTCATTAATATAAATTGTAAATAGCTGGGGTCCCAGCACTGAGCCTTGCGGTACCCCACTAGTCACTGCCTGCCATTGTGAAAAGGACCCGTTAATCCTACTCTTTGCTTCCTGTTTGCCAGCCAGTTCTGTATCCACATCAATACTGAACCCCCAATACCGTGTGCTTTAAGTTTGTATACTATTCTCTTATGTGGTACCTTGTCGAAAGCCTTCTGAAAGTCCAGATACAACACATCCACTGGTTCTCCCCTATCCACTCTACTAGTTACATCCTCGAAAAATTCTATAAGATTCGTCAGACGTGATTTACCTTTCGTAAATCTATGCTGACTTTGTCCAATGATTTCACCACTTTCCAAATGTGCTGCTATCCCATCTTTAATAACTGACTCTAGCAGTTTCCCCACTACCGATGTTAGACTAACTGGTCTGTAATTCCCCGTTTTCTCTCTCCCTCCCTTCTTAAAAAGTGGGGTTACGTTTGCTACCCTCCAGTCCTCAGGAACTACTCCAGAATCTAAAGAGTTTTGAAAAATTATCACTAACCAGGTAGAATTTACAATTGAAACATTTTTCACCGAAGCCAATTAACCTACAAACCCTTGTGTAGGGACGAATTGCAGATGCTGGTTTAAGTAAGTAAGTAAGTAAGTTTATTGGCCAAGTATTCACATACAAGGAATTTGCCTTGGTGCTCCGCCCACAAGTAACATCATGACCTACAGTGACAGATACGAATGACTCCGAAAACACTAAACATTAATGATAAAACACCATTGATCAAGCATGTGAACCGGTTGAAAGAAGGGTCTTAACCCGAAAAGTCACATCTTCCTATTCACCGGAGATGCTGCCTGACCCTGTGTGTCACCTCCTTGTCAGCGAACAATGAACCATTCTACATTTCCTTATCGTCTACTTAGATCTGACCTTTCCCTTCCCTAGACTCCCTCTCCCCTGACTCTCAGTCTGAAGAAACGTCACCCATTCCTTCTCCCCAGGGACGCTGCCCGTCCCGCTGAGTTACTCCAGCATTTTGTGACTATCTTCGATTTAAACCAGCATCTGCAGTACTTTCCAACACAAATATCTATCTCTCCCTCCTAACCCCATTCTCCTGCCTTCTCCCCATAACCCCTGACACCCGTACTAATCAAGAATCTATCTGTCTCTGCCATAAATATATCCGCTGACCACCCACCATGTGCTGCTGGGGTGAGTTTTCCACGCCCCATAAGATCCATCGTCTTTCTTGAACTCCAAGATCTTGATGTAGCCTGGAAACAGAAAATTGCACCAGATCAATTCCTCGTCAGGACCGAACCCGTACAGACAGCACCCGTAATCAGGATCGAACCCGGGTCTCTGGCGATGTAAGGCAGCAACTCTACCGCTGCGCCACCATGCCGCCTATGGCAACAATAGACAGGAGTGAGGTTCTGGGTCTTGGATGAAGTTAATGTTACTTGGGAATGAGGATCAGGGGTCATGGATTAAGGTGACTTTAATCGGGAATGGGATTAGGGTCGTGGATTCAGGTGACGTTGGTCGGGAATGGGAATCAGGGTCATGGAGTAAGGTGACATTGGTCGGGAATGGGAATCAGGGTCATGGAGTAAGGTGACATTGGTCGGGAATGGGAATCAGGGTCATGGAGTAAGGTGACATTGGTCGGGAATAGGAATCAGGGTCGTGGATTGAGGTGACGTTCGTTGGGAATGGAGATCACGGTCAAGGATTGAGGTGACGTTAATCGGAAATGAGGATTAGGGACACCGATTGGAGTGACATTAATCGGGAATTGGGATCAGGGTCATGGATTAAGGTGTCGTTAGTCGGGAATTGGGACCAGGGTCATGGATTAAGGTGCCATTAGTTGAAAATTTGGATCAATGTCAAGGTGACGTTAATCGGGAATGGGGATCAGGGTCATGAATTAAATTGGCGTTAATCGGGAATGGGATCAGGGACATGGATTATGATGGCATTCGTTGGGAATGAGATCAGGGACATGGATTAAGGTGTCATTAGTTGGGAATGGATATAACGGGGTCATAGATTAAATTGACGTTAATCAGGAATGGGATCAAGGTCATGGATTAAAATGAGATTAGTTGGGAATGAAGATCAGGGGCACGGATTAAGGTGACATTAATCGGGAATGAGGATCAGGGGCACGGATTACGATTACGTTAAGTAGTAAGAAAACTGCAGATGCTGGTTTAAATCGAAGATAGACACAAAATGCTGGAGTAACTCAGCGGGACAGGCAGCATCTCTGGAGAGAAGGAATGGGTGACGTTTCGGGTCGAGACCCTTCTTCAGACTGATGACAGGGGAGGGGGCGGGACAAAGATAGAATGTAGTCGGAGACAGTCAGACTAGTGGGAGAACTGGGAAGGGGAGGGGATGGAGAGAGAGGGAAAGCAAGGGTTACTTGAAGTTAGAGAAGTCAATGTTCATACCGCTGGGGTGTAAAACTACCCAAGCAAAATATGAGGTGCTGTTCCTCCAATTAGCGCTGGGTCCCACTCTGACAGTGGAGGAGGCCCAGGACAGAAAGGTCAGTGTGGGAATGGGAGGGAGAGTTGAAGTGCTGGGCCACAGGGAGATCCCAGTTCTTCCACTAGTCTTAGTCTCCGACTACATTCTATCTTTGTCCCGCCCCCTCCCCAGACACCAGTCTGAAGAAGGGTCTCGACCCGAAACGTCACCCATTCCTTCTCTCCACAGATGCTGCCCGTCCCGCTGAGTTACTCCAGCGTTTTGCGTCTATCTTAAGATGGCTTTAGTTGGGAATGGGATCAGGGTCATGGATTAAGGTGACACTAATTGGGAATGAGGATCAGGGTCACGGATTAAGATAACGTTCGTTGGGAATTGGGGTCATGGAGCACGGATGAAGGTGCGGGGGGTCGGGAGGAGAAGATTCGCACCTGTCTCGATGTGGAGCAGCGCCTGGTCCTTGCGTTCGGCTGTGAGGGAGAGCCACTGCTCACTCTGGTCCAGGTATTCCACGGCAAAGACGGTGGGGGCCATGTGCATGGCCGTCTGCTCCGCACAGCCCGTCGGCACCTTGATGAGTTTGTCAATCCCAGCCGCGCTCAGCGAGTTCACCACCGCGTTACCCAGGATGGTCCCTACAGAAGACCAGAAGACCATGAATCCATGACTATAAGACCATGAAGATAAGACCATGAAGATAAGACCATGAAGATAAGACCATGAGGATAAGATCATGAAGATAAGACCATGAAGATAAGACCATGAAGATAAGACCATGAGGATAAGATCATGAAGATAAGAACCATGAAGATAAGACCATGAGGATAAGATCATGAAGATAAGACCATGAGGATAAGACCATGAAGATAAGACCATGAAGATAAGACCATGAAGATAAGACCATGAGGATAAGATCATGAAGATAAGACCATGAGGATAAGACCATGAGGATAAGACCATGAGGATGAGACCATGAGGATAAGACCATGAAGATAAGATCATGAAGATAAGACCATGAAGATAAGATCATGAAGATAAGACCATGAGGATAAGATCATGAAGATAAGACCATGAGGATGAGACCATGAGGATAAGACCATGAAGATAAGATCATGAAGATAAGACCATGAGGATAAGATCATGAAGATAAGACCATGAGGATAAGACCATGAGGATAAGACCATGAAGATAAGATCATGAAGATAAGACCATGAGGATAAGATCATGAAGATAAGATCATGAAGATAAGACCATGAGGATAAGACCATGAAGATAAGATCATGAAGATAAGACCATGAAGATAAGACCATGAGGATAAGACCATGAAGATAACCCCATGAAGATGAGACCATGAAGATAAGACCATGAAGATAAGACCATGTCCATAAGACCATGAAGATAAGACCATGTCCATAAGACCATAAGACCATTAGACCATAAGACATAAATCACACCATAAGACCATAACAACAAGGTGGCACAGCAGTAGAGTTGCTGCCTCACAGCGTCAGAGACCCGGGTTCGATTTTGACTCTGTGTGGAGTTTGCACCTTCTCCCCGTGACCTGCGTGGGTTTTCTCCGGGTGCTCCGGTTTCTACCACACTTCAAAGACGTGCAGGTTTGTAGGCTAATTGGCTTGGAATAAATGTAAAAATTGTCCCTAGTGTGTGTAGGATAGCGTTAATGTGCGGAGATACTGGTCGGCGCAGATTCGGTGGGCCGAAGGGCCTGTTTCCGCTCTGTATCTCCAAACAAAACTAAAGTAGAAGTACAGCACAGGACTTCGGCCCACAATGTCTGTGCTGAACATGAAGCCAAGACCAATTAATCTCCTCTCCCTGCATGTCCATGTGCCCGTCTCCGGTAAAAGCCACTTAAACATCACTATCGTATCTGCCTCTACCACCACCCCTGGCAGCGTGATCCAGGCATCCACTACTCTCTCTGTAAATAGGTTGCCCCGCACATCTCCTTTAAACTTTGCCCCTCTCACCTTACAGCTCCGCACAGACAGCACCCGTGGTCAGGATGGAACCCGGGTCTGTGGCGCTGTGAGGCAGCAACTCTACCGCTGAGCCACCCTGTCTCCTGTTTGGAGATAAAGCGCGGAAACAAGCGCTTCGGCCCACCGAGTCCGCGCCGACCAGTGATCACCCCGTACACTAGTTTAGTTTAGAGATACAGTGTGTAAACAAATCGGTAGTAAAGAAAGCAAACTCAACGCTAGCATTTATTTCAAGTGGGCTTGTATACACAAACAGGGATGTAATGCTGAGGCTCTATAAGGCGTTGGTCAGGCCCCATCTGGGATATTGAGAGCAATTTTGGGCACCATATCTGAGAAAGGATGTGCTGGCTCTGGAGAGGGTCCAGAGAAGGTTTATAAGGATGATCCCAAGCAATGAGTGGGTTAACCTATGATGAGCATTTGACGGTACTCGCTGGAGTTTAGAAGGATGAGGGGAACACCTCATTGAATCTTACTGAATATTGAAAGGCCTGGATAGAGTGGATGTGGAGAGGATGTTTCCACCAGTGGGAGAGTCTAGGACCAGAAGTCATAGCATCAGAATTAAAGGACGTTCCTTTAAGAAGGAGATGAGGAGGAATTTCTTTAGTCAGATGGTGGTGAATCTGTGGAATTCATTGCCGCAGAAGGCCGTGGAGGCCAAGTCAGTGAATATTTTTAAGGCAGAGATAGATAGATTTTTTGTTTAGTACTGGTGTCAGGGGTTATGGGGAGAAGGCTGGAGAATGGGGTTGGGAGGGAGAGATATACCGGCCATGATTGAATGGCGGAGTAGACTTGATGGGCCGAATGGCCTAATTCTACTCCTATCACTTCTGACTTTATGACGTTGTGAAACAGGGACTTTTGGCCCACCGAGTCCACGCCAACCAGCGATCCCCAGCAACTCTACCGCTGCACCACTGTGCCATCCCCACCCTGTTGTTAACAATGGTTTGTTAACATTGGCCACCATCTTGCCTCCAGCAGGCAGGTTAGGAACTGACTCTGTGCCATATTTACCAGTGGGTTTGATGTAGACGTAATTTCTGGCATCGGGAACAACATTGGTTGGTGAACGTTCCAAAATTTCAATGGATCTTTTCTCTGGAGAAGCAAAACAAAGGTTTAGTTTTAGTTGGAAGGAACTGCAGATGCTGGTTTACACTGAAGATAGACACAAATATCCAAGGACCCCGACAGTCCTTTCAGGTGAGGCAGAGGTTCACTTGCACCACCTCCAACCTCATCTACTGTATCCGCTGTTCCAGGTGTGGACTCCTGTACATCGGTGAGACCAAGCGCAGGCTCGGCGATCGTTTCACTGGACACCTCCGCTCAGTCCGCCTAAACCTACCTGATCTCCCGGTTGCCAAACACTTCAACTCCTCCTCCCATTCCCACACTGACCTTTCTGTCCTGGGCCTCCTCCACTGTCAGAGTGGGACCCAGCGCTAATTGGAGGAACAGCACCTCATATTTCACTTGGGCAGTTTACACCCCAGCGGTATGAACATTGACTTCTCCAACTTCAAGTAACCCTTGCTTTCCCTCTCTCTCCATCCCCTCCCCCTTCCCAGTTCTCCCACCAGTCTTATTGTCTCCGACTACATTCTATCTCTGTCCCGCCCACTCCCCTGACGTCAGTCTGAAGATGAGTCTCGACCCGAAACGTCACCCATTCCTTCTCTCCAGAGATGCTGCCTGTCCCGCTGAGTTATGGACCCGTCCCACTTAAAGGCCTGTCTCACGAGTTTGCGGTCATTGGCGGTGAAACAGGAAGTATCTACCGCTCGTGGACCGCCAGAGACCGCGGGTTCGGTCCAACGCACACCGCCGGGGTCGTGCGGGGTTGGTCCCAACCCCGCACGGTGCTCACAAAAAAACAACAATGTCGAAAAATCTTTTCCTACCGCACAGCCGCCGCCAGTGAGGCACGAGTGCGGCACGGGCACCGCCACAGCCGCCACCAGTGCGGCACGAGCGCCGTGAGTCCAACTTTCACCGCCACGGCCGGCGCCAGTGAGGCACGTGTGCTGCACGGGCACCGCCACAGCCCCGCGATCCGAAATGACGTCATCGCGTAGCGCGTCGTGTCGCGTGATGTCGTCATCACCCGACGCCGCAAGCTCGTGGAACCGGCCGTACGGAGATCACTCGGCCCCCGCGCAGCATCCGTGCGGCGCTCTCGCGGTTGCCGTGCGGTCCCCTCTTCCGGCGACGTCAATGACTTTCACCGCCAATGACCGCAAACCCGTGGGACGGAGCTAGGCGATTTTTTTCGGCCACTGTCACAGTTGTAGCAGGTCGCCGAAAAACCTGCGACTGGACTCCCCCCCCCTACGACAATGTCTACAACAACCTACCTAGTCGAGGTCAAGCTACGGCAAGCTACCGACAACCGGCGACCCAGTAGGACGTCCGCCTACGACCACACCTACGACAACCAACGTCCACCCGCGACAAGCTACTACAAGGTAAGACAATTCAGTCGCCGGTACCTGTCGCCGGGTGACGTGGGTGGTCGCCAATGGAATTCACCGAAGTCAGCACCGGTGACAACCTACGTCATCCTGGCGACGTCAGGCTACGATCGTTGGCCTCCAGCCCACGGGTGGCGACTGTCGCCGAAAAGTTTTGAACATTTCGAAATCCAGCGGCGACCAGAAAAAAGGTAGGACTCTTTGGGCTACGGAGGAGACCGTACAGGTGACCATGTGGTGACAGCCTAGTCGCCTGTAGTCGCCTAAGTGGGACAGGGGCATTACTCCAGCA
>CM075994.1:8069630-8095851 GCA_038087875.1 Malacoraja senta
CTGACCCGCTGAGTTACTCCAGCAGTTTGTGTCTTATTTCACCATCTACAAACCTGCACGTCCTTCCTTCACCATCTACAAACCTGCACGTCTTTGGGGTGTGGGAGGAAACCGAAGATCTCGGAGAAAACCCTCGCGGGTCACAGGGTGAGCGTGCAAGCTCCGCATGGAAAGAGCCCGTGGTCGTGATGGAACCCGGGTCTCTGGCGCTGTGAGGCAGCAACTCTACCGCAGCGCCACCGTGCCGCGCATAGGTAACGTTGAGACAAGGAGCAGAGGGAATTAGGTTATTAATACTGTGTTCAATGTCTTACCGAAACAGTCTGTGGAGAATAGTTGTACAAGGTCACTTTCACAATCACTTGCTCATTCTTCTTCACAGAATAAGGTAAATTCATGGCAAGAAAAAATGGTCGAAACACTTTCATCTTCTTTGGCTCCTCGACGCAGAATCCTTCAATTACAAATTGTCCACAATCAGTTCAGTATTTCCGATTCTTAACATTGCTGTTGAGATGTGTAGGAAGGAACTGCAGGAGCTGGTTCACACTGAAGAGAGACGCAAAACCCTGGGGTAACTCAGCGGGACAGGCAGCATCTCTGGAGAGAAGGGATGGGTGACTTTTCTGATGGACACTCTTCTTCAGACTGAGAGTTGAGGGAAAGTCAGAGGGTGGTGAATCTGTGGAACTCATTGCCACAGAGGGCGGTGGAGGCCAAGACAGTGGATATTTTCTAGGCAGAGATAGACAAATTCTTGATTCGAACGGGTGTCAAGGGTTATGGGGAGACGGCAGGAGAATGGGATTAGGAGGCAGAGATCAGACATGGTTGGATGGCGGAGTGGACCCGATGGGCCGAATGGCCTAATTCTACTCCGATAACTTGTGAACATGAAAGGTAGACAAGAGATATAGAAGGTACCATAACTATAAACTGAGCTATTTTTAATTGTCAATAAATATACATCAAATGCTTCATCTCTGCCACAGAAGGCAGTGGAGGTCAATACACTGGATGTATTCAACAGAGAGTTAGATTTAGCTCTTAGGGCTAACGGAATCAAGGGATATGGGGAGAAAGCAGGAATGGGGTACTGATTCTGGATGATCAGCCATGATCATATTGAGTGGCGGTGCTGGCTCGAAGGGCCGAATGGCCTACTCCTGCACCTATTTCCTATGTTTCTATGTTTCTAAGACTCACTGAGGAAATGTTACCTTTTTTTTCAAACATGCCCACTGCTTGAATTTCCCAAGTGGTTATGGAATCGGGAATATCGCTCGTTATCCTGAAATAAATTGGAAAGCAAAAGGAAACCGATGAAACAAAGTGGAAAAAGCAACACTACAGATAGACACAAAAAGCTGGAGTAGGGACCCGAAACGTCACCCGTTCCTTCTCTCCAGAGATGCTGCCTGACCCGCTGAGTAACTCCAGCATTTTGTGTCTGTCTAAGACATGCGAGACTTGCTCTGTGCATGAATGATTCTTTGCAGCTGAACAAGGGGTGGCACGGTGGGGCAGCGGTAGAGTTGCTGCCTCACAGCGCCAGAGACCCGGGTTCGATCCTGACTACGGGTGCTGTCTGTACGGAGTTTGCACGCTCTCCCCGTGACCTGCGTGGGTTTTCTCCGAGATCTCTGGTTTCCTCCCACACTCCAAAGACGTACAGGTTTGTAGGTTAATTGGCTTGGTGTAAATGTAAAATTGTCCCTAGTGGGTGTAGGACAGTATTAGTGTGCGGGGATCACTGGGCCGGTGGGCCGAAGGGCCTGTTTCTGCATCGTATCTCCAAACTAAACTTATATAGACACAAAAAGCTGGAGTAACTCAGCGGGACAGGCAGCCTTTCTGGAGAGAAGGAATGGGTGACGTTTCGGGTCGAGACCGTTCTTCAGACTGAGAGTCAGAGGAATATGGGAGGGAAAGGTGTGAAAGTCTGTGGAATTCTCTGCCTCAGAGGGCGGTGGAGGCCGGTTCTCTGGATACTTTCAAGAGAGAGCTAGATAGGGCTCTTAAAGATAGCGGAGTCAGTGGATACTGGGAGGAGGCAGGAACGGGGTACTGATTGGGGATGATCAGCCATGATCACATTGAATGGCGGTGCTGGCTCGAAGGGCCGAATGGCCTACTCCTGCACCTATTGTTTATTGTCTATTGAAAACGAGAGATCAAAGTTCAAGGAAAATGTAGGATGTAGGAAGGAACTGCAGAAGCTGGTTTAAACCAAAGACAGATACAAAATGCTGGAGCAACTCAGCGGGACAGGCAGCATCTCTGGAGAGAAGGAACGGCTGACGTGTCGGGTCGAGATCCTTCTTCAGACTGGGATGCTGCCTGACCCGCTGAGTTACTCCAGCGCTTTTTGTAGTTTTTTTTTCAAAAGCAGCATCTGCATTTCCTTGTTCCTGCACAGCTGTTAAAAAAGGAAAAGGTGATGTTTTGGATCGAGACCTTTCTTCAGACAGATTCATTGTTAGCTGAAGGGAAGGAGACATTGAATCGACCCAACAGTGCATTTATTCTGGCTTTGCGAAAGTTGGCAGAAGTTAAATTTGTTAACATTTTTTTTTGAACCAAAAATAAATGTGATCAATTATTCACAATAATAATATGAATGGAACAAAACATTACCAATAAACCCACCACCATCATGCAATGTAAGACAAATAAAGGGTGGTGAACCTGTGGAATTCATAGCCTTAAGGGCCTGTCCCACTGTACGAGGTAATTCAAGAGTTTCTCCCGAGTTTTCCCCTGATTCGAACTCGGAGAATGTCCGTAGCGGTTCCTTTGGAGCTCGTGGATGTCACATAGCGGCTCGTACGAGTAACGGTAGGTACTTGGGAAATCTGGTAAACAAGTGCCGTTTTTTCAACACTGTGAAAAATGTCCACGAGTAAAAAAATACTCGTGATGACATTTTTTTTTACTTTTTACTCGTACGAGCCGCTACGTGACATCCACGAACTCCTACGGACCCGCTACGGGCATTCTCCGAGTTCGAAGCGGGGGAAAACTCAGGAGAACTCTTGAATCACCTCGTACAGTGGGACAGGCCCTTTAGGATTAAAGGACGTTCTTTTAGGAAGGAGATGAGGAGGAATTTCTTTCGTCAGAGGGTGGTGAATCTGTGGAATTCTTGCGCCCAGCGGTCCCGGAAATCCCCCAGAGCGCCCGTGGACAGCGCGTGGCCCCTCTCGTGCCACCCAGGCGCGGGCGTGACTCCGGGAGAGTGGCGGGGCGAGCACCTCACCTGTGGTTGCCCGCTTGTCCGGCTGAGACGGTTTCCCACAGCCAGCTCTGGGGAAAGGCACTCCGTACATGGACTGAACTCTCGTCGAAGAGCTCCTCATTTATGTCCACCACATCGAGGTCCACTTGAGCTGGAGAAGGGCGAGAGAGAGGGCATTTCAGTGGCGCAGCGGTAGAGTTGCTGCCTCACCGCACCAGAGACCCCGGTTCGATCCTGACCACAGGTGCTGTCTGTACAGAGTTTGTACGTCCACCTCCCACACTCCAAAGACGTGCAGGTTTTAGGTTGATTGGTTTGGTATAAGTGTAAATTACACGTACGCGCATGCACACACACACACGCACGAGCACACACACACACTCACATATACATTCACATATAGGCACACACATACGCAAGCACACACATGCGCGCACACATATACACCCACACAGGCACACACACACACAAGCACCCACACAAAGGCACACACACGCACACACGCACTTACACACTCACACGCGCACACTCACACGCTTACATATACATTCACACACAGGCACACACACACATGCGCACACACACACACACACACACACAGGCACACACACACATACACACTCACACACATACACACTCACACACATACACACTCACACACAGGCACACACACACAGGCACACACATACACGCGCACACACATACACACTCACACACAGGCACACACACACGCAAGCACGCATGCACATACACACACACACGCACGCTCACAGATTCACCCGAGGTCAGAGGACCAATTATCCTACAAACCTGCACGTCATTGGGAGTGCGGGAGAAAACCGGAGCGCCCGGTGAAAACCCACGCAGGTCACGGGGAGAACGTTCAAACTCCGTACAGACAGCGCCCGTGGTCGGGATCGAACCCGGGTCTCTGGCGCTGTGAGGCAGCAACTCTACCGCTGTGCAGCTGAATTGCCCGTCTAAAGCACAGGTTGGGGAAGATTGACAGCAAGGCCACAGACATCTAATGAGTGTTTGTCCGCACTGGGCCTGTACTCGCTGGGGTTTAGAAGGATGAGGGGGATCTGATTGAAACTCACCGAATCGTGAAAGGTCTGGATAGAGTGGATGTGGAGAGGATGTTTCCACTGGTGGGAGAGTCTAGAACTAGAGGCCACAGCCTCAGAATTAAAGGACGTTCTTTTATGAAGGAGCTGAGGAGAAATTTCTTCAGTCAGAGGGTGGTGAATCTGTGGAATTCTTTGCCACAGAAGGCTGTGGAGGCCGTCAGTGGATATTTTTAAGGCAGAGATGGATAGATTCTTGATTAGTACAGGTGTCAGAGGTTATGGGGAGAAGGCAGGAGAATGGGGTTTGGAGGGAGAGATAGATCAGCCATGATTGAATGGTGGAATAGACTTGATGGGCCGAATGGCCTAATTCTGCTCCTATCACCTATGACCTTATGACAGACAGGAAAAGGGAAAGTGCAACGAGACTTGGGTGTGCTTGTACATCAGTCACTGAAAGTAAGCGTGCAGGTACAGCAGGCAGTGGTGAAAGCGAATGGCATGTTGGCCTTCATTGCGAGAGGATTTGAGTATAGGAGCAAGGAGGTCCTACTGCAGTTGTACGGGGGCCCTGGTGGGACCACATCTGGAGTATTGTGTGCAGTTTTGGTCTCCTAATTTAAGGAAGGACAGTCTTACTATTGAGGGAGTGCAGCGTTGGTTCACCAGGTTAATTCCCGGGATGGGGGGGACTGACATATGCTGAAAGAATGGATCGACTGGGCTTGTATTCGCTGGAATTTAGAAGGATGAGAGGGCATCTTATAGAAATATACAAAATTAGTAAGGGATTGGACAGGCTAGATGTAGGAAAAATGTTCCCGATGTTGGGGGAGTCCAGAACCAGGGGTCACAGTTTAAGAATAAGGGGTAGGCCGTTTAGGACTGAGATGAGGAAAAACGTTTTCACCCATGGAGTTGTGAATCTGTGGAATTCTCTGCCACAGAAGGCAGTGGAGGCCAAATCACTGGATGTTTTCAAGAGAGAGTTAGATTTTGCTCTTGGGGCTAATGGTATCAAGGGATATGGGGAGAAAGCAGGAACGGGGTACTGATTGTGGATGATCAGCCATGATCACATTGAATGGCGGTGCTGGCTTGAAGGGATGAATGGCCTACTCCTGCACCTATTGTCTAGGTTTCTAAGGCAGGAGAATGGGGTTGGGAAGTGAGATAGAGCAGCCATGATTGAATGGCGGAGTAGACTTGAAGGGCCGAATAGCCTAATTCTGCTTCCATCACTTAGGACCTTATGACCAAAGACAGACACAAAATGCTGGAGTAACTCAGCGGGACAGGCAGCATCTCTGGAGCGAAGGAATGGGTGACGTTTCGGGTCGAGACCCTTCTTCAGACTGATGTCAGGGGAGGGGGCGGGACAAAGATAGAATGTAGTCGGAGACACAGACTAGTCGGAGAACTGGGATGGGGGAGGGGATGGAGAGAGAGAGGGAAAGCAAGGGTTACTTGAAGTTAGAGAAGTCAATGTTCATACCGCTGGGGTGTAAGCTGCCCGTGAAATATGAGATGCTGTTCCTCCAATTAGCGCTGGGCCTCACTCTGACAGTGGAGGAGGCCCAGGACAGAGAGGTCAGTGTGGGAATGGGAGGGGGAGTTAAAGTGTTTGGCAACCGGGAGATCAGGTAGGTTTAGACGGACTGAGCGGAGGTGTTCAGCGGAACGATCGCCGAGCCTGCGCTTGGTCTCGCCGATGTAGAGAAGTTTTTTTTTTATATATTTATTTTTTTTAATTTTATTTTTTAAAATATTTTTTATAATATTTTTCGAAGACCCTATAAGAGCGAAATTAAAAACAAAAAGAAAAAGAGTTAAGAAATAGGCCCTAAGAAAAGAAAAGAGAAAGAGAAAAAAAAGCGAAACAAATGGTTTTTTTTTTGAGCATCACGTAAATAGGACATACCAACTCTTCAACTATCATCCCCCCTTACCCGACCTCAATTTTTTATTTTTTTTAAAGTACTTTTGCACCCTATGTTTGTAATAATTCTATAAATGCAGACCACGTCAGGTGGAAGTGATCTGGTTTACCTGCTAGGAGGAGTCTTATCTCTTCAAGGTGTAATGTTTCAAACATATTTGAAATCCACATATTTATAGTTGGTATTGGAGCCTTCTTCCAAAATTTTAGAATTAGCTTTTTTCCAGTTATTAACCCATAATCCATTAATTTCTTTTGAAACACATTTAATTCTGGATCATCTTCCGTTATTCCGAAGATAATCCATTCTGCTTTGGGTATCAGTCTTGTTTTAAATAACTTTGTAAAGATTTCAAAAATTTCATTCCAAAATTTTTGAATTTTTGTACAGAAGACAAATGAGTGCGCTATAGTTGCTTCTTGGGATTGACATTTATCACAAATAGATGATACGTTTGGGAAAATTTTATGAATTTTAGTTTTCGAATAATATAATCTATGTAAAATTCGATGTAGAGAAGTTGACACCTGGAACAGCGGATACAGTAGATGAGGTTGGAGGAGGTGCAAGTGAACCTCTACCTCACCTGGAAAGACTGTCGGGGTCCTTGGATGGAGTCGAGGGGGGAAATAAAGAAACATAGAAACGTAGAAAATAGGTGCAGGAGTAGGCCATTCGGCCCTTCGAGCCTGCACCGCCATTCAATGTGATCATGGCTGATCATCCAACTCAGTATCCTGTACCTGCCTTCTCTCCATACAGGGTCACAAGGGCCACATCTAACTCCCTCTTAAATATAGCGAATGAACTGGCCTCAACTACCTCTGTGGCAGAGAGTTCCAGAGATTCACCACGCTCTGTGTGAAAAATGTTTTTCTCATCTCGGTCCTAAAGGATTTCCCCTTAATCCTTAAACTGTGACCCCTTATCCTGGACTTCCCCAACATCGGGAACAATCTTCCTGCATCTAGCCTGTCCAACCCCTTAAGAATTTTGTAAGTTTCTATAAGATCCCCCCTCAATCTTCTAAATTCTAGCGAGTACAAGCCGAGTCTATCCAGTCTTTCTTCATATGAAAGTCCTGCCATCCCAGGAATCAGTCTGGTGAACCTTCTCTGTACTCCCTCTATGGCAAGAATGTCTTTCCTCAGATTTGGAGACCAAAACTGTACGCAATACTCCAGGTGTGGTCTCACCAAGACCCTGTACAACTGCAGTCGAACCTCCCTGCTCCTATACTCAAATCCTATACTCAAGGGGGAGGTAAAGGGACAGGTGTTGCATCTCCTGCGGTTGCAGGGGAAAGTACCTGGGGAGGGGGTGGTTTGGGTGGGAAGGGACAAGTTGACCAGGGTGTTGCGGAGGGAACGGTCTCTGCGGAAAGCAGAAAGGGGAGGAGAGGGGAAGATGTGGCCAGTAGTGGGATCCCGTTGGAGGTGGCGAAAGTGTTGGAGGATTCTGTGACAGGCAAGCGTCTCTCTTACATCTCCCCAGAGTCTTTATTCGGGGCTGCGTCCTCCTGCCCTCCAACTTGTATTCACAGCACCTCTTGAAGACGTGGCGACACTGGCTCTCCTTCACACGCTCGGCCCGCTGCTCACAGCTAAGGGGCATCAGGTTCATGAAGATGCCGTCCAGACAACACTTCCTCAGCCTGTGGTCAGAGTACCCGCTCACTGCAAGGGGCACAACGGCAACGTGCCATCAACAACAAGAGCCAAGAGAGTCGAGAGTCAACGTGTTTCATTGTCATATGTCTCAGATAGAACAATGACATTCTTACTGGCAGCAGCACGACACAATATGGAAACATAGTACACTGTAAACTATATAATAAACGAGAAACAAGCTCAGTGTGTGAATATATACACATACTCTCACACACACACACACATAGGCACATATATACACTGTACACACACATACACACACTTACATATTTCTACACACACACACACACACACATGTACACATACACACATATATACACACACACATTTCTCTTCACACACTTGTATACACACATATATACACGTACACATACATGTACACATACACACATAGATACACACACACATATACACACACACACATATGTACACATACACACATATATACACACACACATATACATATATACATACACATATGTACACATACAAACATGCCACAGAAGGTAGTTGAGGCCAGTTCATTGGCTATATTTAAGAGGGAGTTAGATGTGGCCCTTGTGGCTAAAGGGAGATCAGGGGGTATGGAGAGAAGGCAGGTACAGGATACTGAGTTGGATGATCAGCCATGATCATATTGAATGGCGGTGCAGGCTCGAAGGGACGAATGGCCTACTCCTGCACCTATTTTCTATGTTTCTATGTTTCTATATACACACACACACATATACACACACACACACATATGTACACATACACACATATATACACACACACATATACACACACATATGTATACATACACACATATATACACACACATACACACATACATGTACACATACACACATATAGACACACACATACACATATATACACACACATATGTACACATACACACATATACACACACACATATACACACACATATGTACACATACACACATATATACACACACACATATACACATATATAAACACACATATGTACACATACACACATATATACACAAACACATATGCGCATATATACACACACACATACATGTATACATACACACATATAGACACACACACATATACACATATATATACACACACATATACACATATATACACATACATATGTATACATACACACATATATACACACACATACACACATATATATACACACATATATACACAAACACATATGCGCATATATACACATATATATACACACACACATATACACATATATACACACACATATGTATACATACACACATATATACACACACATACACACATACATGTACACATACACACATATAGACACGCACATACACATATATACACACATATGTACACATACACACATATACACACACACATATACACACACATATGTACACATACACACATATATATTTTCTATTTTCTATGTTTCTATGTTTCTATATACACACACATACACATATACACACACACACATATGTACACATACACACATATATACACACACACATATACACATATATACACACACATATATATACATACACACATATATACACACACATACACACATACATGTACACATACACACATATAGACACACACACATATATATACACACACACATAAGTACATGTACACACATATACACACATACAGATACACACACATATGTATATATGTACACACACACACACCCACACACATATATCTATATATACACACACATATATACATACACATACACATATATATATATATAGCTGGAGCGATGGACTAGCTGGGCAAGGTCCACAAGGTGGGTTCAAATCCCCGTCCCGTCCCCTCCGCGCGGTTCACAGACTCGCCAGCCGCCTGCCATTGTTGCGGGCTGGAAGAGTCTGTGTACCACGTGTACATGGAGTGCGTGAGGCTGCAGCCCCTGTTCCAATATCTAAAGGGGCTGCTCCTTTGCCTTCTGGCTGCACTTCACACCCACCACCCTCATCTCTGGACACCCTGTGCGTAGGGGAGAGGGTGGGGCTGAAGATGTCCTGGTTGGGTTGCTTCTGGGCCTGGCCAAGCTGGCCATCCACGAGTCACGGCGCCAGGCGGTGGAGGGCTCTGCCCGAGCCGGCTGCCCGCCCCTTTTCCGGGGTTACGTCCGCGCCCGGGTGGGGTTAGAGAGGGACCACGCGCTGTCCACGGGCACCCTGGGGGATTTCAGGACCGCTGGGCACCGCGGTGGGGTGGAATGTATCCTTGACAAGGAGCCTAACATAGTTGTCTGAAAATGTAGTGTCTTAGATAATTTGTGGATTTTGTACTATGGTGGGTAGGCTTTGTTTGGTATCGGAATTAAATTAATTATTTTTGACGCAAAAAAAAAACCCGCACGTCTTTGGAGTGTGGGAGGAAACCGGAGATCCCGGAGAAAACCCACGCGGGTCACGGGGAGAAGGTACAAACTCCGTACAGTCGGGATAGAACCGTGGTCTCCGGCGCTGTGAGGCAGCAACTCTACCGCTGCGCCACCGTGACCGCCCAAAGTTGACCCATCAATGGGAAGTTGTTTAAATGTGACAGGGATATTAATGGACGGTAATAATGAACACATAGTCTCACGTATGCCAGAGAATTGCTCCTGTAGACGTATTTCTCTCCTCTGCCTTTCGACTCGCTTCTTGCATGAATAGTCTGGGGGGAAAAAATCAAAAAAATAAAGCCATTAATGATCAACAGTGATAAGTTCTGTAGAAGACTCATTCACTATTCGGGCGGCAAGGTGGCGCAGCGGTAGAGTTGCTGCCTCACAGCGCCAGAGACCCGGGTTCGATCCCGACTACGGGTGCTGTCTGTACGGAGTTTGTACGTTCTCCGCGTGACCTGCGTGGGTTTTCTCCAAGATCTTCGGTACAGGTTTGTAGGCTAATTGGCTTCAGTAAAATTGTAAATTGACCTTGTGTGTGTAGGATAGTGTTAATGTGCAGGGATCGCTGGTCAGCGCGGACTCAGTTGGCTGAAGGGCTGAAGTATCTATATTACTAAAAGTCTGATCTTGACCACTTCCTGTTGCTCTGTATATTGATTTTAGAAAAAACGCTGCCACGTACGGCTGTGATTTTTGGCCATCTTAATCAGTCCCCTCTTCTGCGCAGGACAAGAGGATTTTTCCCATCGATGAAAAATAAAAGAGTTATTAGTGTTTAAAAAATGTTGGGATTCTCTCTCCTGAAGGCCATGCTCGTTCCGGAGGGATTATAAAACCCGGAAGTGTGGAGGTGCCTCAGTTCTCTGCAAGATGTGGGAGTGAGAGGTCACAATTCTCAGTCTGAGCTGTGAATAACACTGAACACATGTCTACTAAACTGTGAGTGGTTTTACTGACCTGTCAGTGCCCTTAATGTGGTTTGAAAATGCAAAAGTGTGCTTTGCTTTTGAAAGTGCTAAAGCTGTGTTGCCTTTGGTTTTGAAAGTGCTAAAGCAAGCTGTGTTGCCTTTGGTTTTGAAAGTGCTAAAGCGAGCTGTGTTGCCGTTGGTTTTGAAAGTGCTAAAGCGAGCTGCCTTGCCTAATTGGAGCTGCCTTGCCTAATTGGAGCTGCCTTGCCCAATTGGAGCTGCCTTGCCATTCGATATAATTAAAAGTCTAATCTTGACCACTTCCTGTTTGCGCTTTAAATTGATTTTAGAAAAAATGCTACCACGTACGGTTGTGATTTTTGGCCATCTTACTCAGTCCCCCTCCGCCCATCGATGAAAAATAAAAGAGTTATTTGTGTTTAAAAAATGTTGAGATTCTCTCTCCTGTCAAACATGCCATGAAGGCCACGTCACTTCTGGTGGGAGGGGGGGAGGGACTATAAAATCCGGAAGTGTGGGTGTAGCTCAGTCTACGCAAGATGAGGGAGGGAGAGGCCATGACTCGCTGTCCTTAGTGGCCTTGCACCCTGCTTGAAATGGCATGAAACTGCACTTGAATTTGGTGCCCTTGCACCCTGCTTGAAATGGAATTTCAAGGAATAGCCGTGAGTCAACTGCCAGCCCACCAGCCGTGATTGAGCTGCCAGCACAACAGGCTTGAGTGACTGAGCCGCCAGCCCAAGAATCCATTTGACCCACAATGTCCACACAAGCCCTCTGGAAACCAGGCCCTTCAGTGCACAACACCCATACTAGCGCTCCAGAAAGCCCCCCCCCCCCACCAATATTGTAATTGGTGGAGAGATGGAATATTGCGTTGGGCGACCAGCCCTCCTGTGTGATGCTGGGACCCAACGGGTCCCACTTTGTCTAGTCTCTAAACTATTCTGAGGCTAGGGCTTCTGGTCCTAGACGCAACCACTAGAGGGTGGTGAATCTGTGGAATTCTTTGCCACAGACGGCTGGGGAGGCCAAGTCAGTGGATATTTTTAAAGCAGAGATAGATAGATTCTTGATTAGTATGGGTGTCAGGGGTTATGGGGAGAAGGCAGGAGAATAGTGTTAGGAGGGAGAGATAGATCAGCCATGATTGAATGGTGGAGTAGACGATGGGCCGAATGGCCTAATTCTGCTCCTATCACTTATGACCTTATGATTTTCACATTAACTATATTTTAGAGAATTGTCAATATTTTGCAAAAATATATACTTGACTTTTGTCTGGAACTGGTGCTATAATACTTTGAACTCTATTCTGCACTCTGTATCTTCCCCTTTGCTCTACCTATTGTACTGGTGTTTGACTTTATTGTATCTCTGTATAATTTAGTTCAGACGTACAGCGCAGAAACAGGCCCTTCGGCCCACAAGGTCCGCGCTGACCAGTGATCACCGCACATTAACACAGCCCTACACACACACTAGGGACAATTTTTACATTAACACCAAGCCAATTAACCTACCAATCTGCACGTCTTCGGAGTGTAGGAGGAAAGTGAAGATCTCGGAGAATACCCACGCAGGTCACGGGGAGAACGTACAAACTCCATACAGACAGCACCCATAGTCGGGATTGAACCGGGGTCTCTGGCGCTGTGAGGCAGCAACTCTACCGCTGCGCCACCGTGCCGTCAGGGCTACTTGAAGTTAGAGAAGTCAATGTTCATACCGCTGGGGTGTAAGCTGCCCAAGTGAAATATAAGGTGCTGTTCCTCCAATTTGCGCTGGGCCTCACTCTGACAGTGGAGGAGGCCCAGGACAGAAAGGTCAGTGTGGGAATGGGAGGGGGAGTTAAAGTGTTTGGCAACCGGGAGATCAGGTAGGTTTAGGCGGACTGAGCGGAGGTGTTCAGCGGAACGATCGCCGAGCCTGCGCTTGGTCTCGCCAATGTAGAGAAGTTGACACCTGGAACAGCGGATACAGTAGATGAGGTTGGAGGAGGTGCAAGTGAACCTCACCTGGAAGGACTGTCAGGGTCCTTGGATATTTGTGTCTATCTTCAGTGTAAACCAGCATCTGCAGTTCCTTCCTACTAAAACTAAACCTTTGTCTTATCCACTATGTGAGGTTATCCACTTTGGTGGCAAAAACAGGAAAGCAGACTATTATCTAAATGGTGGCCGATTAGGAAAAGGGGAAATGCAACGAGACCTGGGTGTCATGGTACACCAGTCATTAAAAGTAGGCATGCAGGTGCAGCAGGCAGTGAAGAAAGCGAATGGTATGTTAGCATTCATAGCAAAAGGATTTGAGTATAGGAGCAGGGAGGTTCTACTGCAGTTGTACAGGGTCTTGGTGAGACCACACCTGGAGTATTGCGTACAGTTTTGGTCTCCTAATCTGAGGAAAGACATTCTTGCCATAGAGGGAGTGCAGAGAAGGTTCACCAGACTGATTCCTGGGATGGCAGGACTTTCATATGAAGAAAGACTGGATAGACTCGGCTTGTACTCGCTAGAATTTAGAAGATTGAGGGGGGATCTTATAGAAACTTACAAAATTCTTAAGGGGTTGGACAGGCTAGATGCAGGAAGATTGTTCCCGATGTTGGGGAAGTCCAGGACAAGGGGTCACAGTTTAAGGATAAGGGGGAAATCTTTTAGGACCGAGATGAGAAAAACATTTTTCACACAGAGAGTGGCGAATATCTGGAATTCTCTGCCACAGAATGTAGTTGAGGCCAGTTCATTGGCTATATTTAAGAGGGAGTTAGATGTGGCCCTTGTGGCTAAAGGGATCAGGGGGTATGGAGAGAAGGCAGGTACGGGATACTGAGTTGGATGATCAGCCATGATCATATTGAATGGCGGTGCAGGCTCAAAGGGCCGAATGGCCTACTCCTGCACCTATTTTCTATGCTTCTATGTCTTGCTTCTCCAGAGAAAAGATTCATTGAAATTTTGGAACGTTCACCAACCAATGTTGTTCCCGATGCCAGAAATGACCTCTACATCAAACCCACTGGTAAATATGGCACAGAGTCAGTTCCTAACCTGCCTGCTGGAGACAAGATGGTGGCCATTGTTACCTGAAAGATCAGTGTGGGAATGGGAGGGGGAGTTAGACAATAGACAATAGACAATAGGTGCAGGAGTAGGCCATTCGGCCCTTCGAGCCAGCACCGCCATTCAATGTGATCATGGCTGATCATCCCCAATCAGTACCCCGTTCCTTTAAGAGCCCTATCTAGCTCTCTCTTGAAAGGGTCCAGAGAACCAGCCTCCACTGCCTTCTGAGGCAGAGAATTCCACAGACTCACAACCCTCTGGGTGAAAACGTTTCTCCTCATCTCCGTTATTTTAGAGATTAGAGATTCCTTTATTTGTCATTCAGACCTTTCGGTCTGAACGAAACTTCGTTGCCTGCAGTCATACATATAATAATAAATAACAAAACACACAATAAACACAAATTAACATCCACCACAGTGAGTTCACCAGGCACCTCCTCACTGTGATGGAGGCAAAAGTCTTAAAGTCTCTGTCTCTTCCCTCTTTGTTCTCCCTCTGCGCTGAGGCGATCCAGGCTTCTGACGTTGTGACCCTGCCGGGTGATGGTAAGTCAGTCCCGCGGCTGAATCCGTGCTCCGTCCGCGACGGGCCGGTTCAAACTCCGCGGCCCGGGGGTGGCCGAAGCTGCCGCCCTCCAGTCCAGCGGACGCAGCTGTAGTTGCGGGAGCCCCAGAAAAACAGGTCACCCACCTGTGACCTGCGAGCTCCCGACGATGTCGTCCACCAGGCCCGCGGCCGAGCCTCCGGACTCAGGTCGCCACCAGCGTCCTCGGTCGCCACCGCCGGAACGCCACCGCAGCCCCGAAGTTGGCCAGCCTCATGCTGGTAAGTCCTGCCTCTGCCTCCGGAGCCTCGAGGTCGGTCGGTCGCAGTTGGAGTTGGAGGCTGGCAGCTCCGCCATTAGGGCCTCAGCGCAGACGGAGGCAGAGAAGGGGGATACGACAAGAAAAAGTCGCATTCCCCCGAAGGAAGAGACAAAAGTCATGTTTCACCCCCCCCACCCCACACATACACAACCCAATAAACTAAAATTTAAACTAAAACAGGACAAAAGAAAACAACAACAAAAGTAAAAACAGACGGACTGCAGGCGAGCGCCACTTCCGGATCTACTCCATCAAACCCACAGCAAGTTGACTGTCTTTAACACTGACTGATTTGGGTGTATGGAACAAGCTGCCAGAGGAGGTAGTTGAGGCAGGGACAACAACAGCATTAACAGGACACTTGGACGGGTACATGGGTACAAAAGATTCAGAACGATATACGGGCCATTTGCCCACTGCCCATATGGGACTAGCTTAGATAGGGCATCTTGGCCAACATGGACGAGCTGGGCCAAAGGGCCTGTTTCCATGCTGTGTTTCTCGAAACATCCTCAGTCCATTTTCCTCCACACATAGAAACATAGATACATAGACAATAGGTGCAGGAGTAGGCCATTCAGCCCTTCGAGCCTGCACCGCCATTTGATATGATCATGGCTGATCATCCAACTCAGTATCCTGTACCTGCCTTCTCTCCATACCCCTGTTTCTCTCCATACATATTGGTCAAATCTTTCAACGAGGGGGGCACTTCATTCAAACATACAGAACAGTTAAAGGCCTGGATAGAGTGGATGTGGAGAGGATGTTTCCACTAGTGGGAGAGTCTAGGACCAGAGGCCACAGCCTCAGAAGTAAAGGGCGATCTTTTAGAAAGGAGGTGCGGAGGAACTTCTTTGGTGGCTGGTGAATCTGTGGAACTCATTGCCACAGAGGGCTGCGGAGGCCACAAGTCAGTGGATATTTTGAAGGCCGGGATAGATAGATTCTTGATTAGAACGGGTGTCAAGGGTTATGGGGAGAAGGCAGGAGAATCGGATCAGGAGGCAGAGATCAGCCATGATTGAATGGCGGAGTAGACGTTATATAATTAGGCCGAATGGCCTAATTCTATAACTTGTGAACACTCATAGAATACCAACACATTTGTGTTGCAGCAACTTTGTACCTCTGTATCATTTTAATGGTGACTAAAGTCTTTAGAAACTTTAGTCACCATTACTAAAGTTGGACAGGTACATGGATAGGACAGGTTTAGAGGGATATGGGCCAAGCGCAGGCAGGTGGGACTAGTGTAGCTGGGACATGTTGGTTGGTGTGGGCAAGTTGGGCCTGTTTCCGCTTTGTTCTTCCTCTGCGCTGAGGCGATCCAGGCTTCTGATGTTGTGACCCCGCCAGGTGATGGTAAGTCAATCCCGCGGCTGAATCCGTGCTCCGTCCGCGACGGGCCGGTTCAAACTCCGCGGCCCGGGGTGGCCGAAGCTGCCGCCCTCCAGTCCAGTATTCTTATACCCCTTATTCTTAAACTGTGGCCCCTGGTTCTGGACTCCCCCAACATCGGCAACATGTTTCCTGCCTCTAATGTGTCCTATCCCTGAATAATCTTATATGTCTCAATAAGATCCCCTCTCATTCTTCTAAACTCCAGAGTATACAAGCCCAGCCGCTCCATTCTTTCAACATATGACATTCCCGCCATCCTGGGAATTAACCTTGTGAACCTACGCTGCACTCCCTCAATAGCAAGAATGTCCTTCCTCAAATTAGAGGACCAAAACTGCACACAATACTCCAGGTGTGGTCTCACCAGGGCCCTGTACAACTGCAGAAGGACCTCTTTGCTCCAATACTCTGGCAACCGGGAGATCAGGTAGGTTTAAAATACGAGGTGTTGTTACCCTGTCTATATCCCGACATATCGACATTGGACAAGAAACTCAGACCAGCGTCCATAAACACCTCTGAACTCTTCGCTCCTCCACCGTAGAAACATCCCAGGTCGTAGGAATTCATGGCTTCAAACACCTGTTTGAAGAGAAAAGAGGATGGATCAGAGATTCGTTGCGTGCTTTGATCCGTCCTGTTCACACCTGTCCCTTCCGAATCTCTGTGTCTCCCTCTCCCCGACTTTCAGTCTGAAGAAGGGTCTCGACCCGAAACATCACCCATCCCTTCTCTCCAGAGACGCTGCCTGTCCCGCTGAGTTACTCCAGCATTTTGTGTCTGTCTTCGATGTAAACCAGCATCTGCAGTTCCTAGATCAATTGAGACAACCTGACCCATTGCAGGATGTTTATTGTGGGGTAACTTTTTCACACAGAGGGCGGTGGGTGTATGGAACAAGCTGCCAGAGGAGGTAGTTGAGGCTGGGACCATCCCAACATTTAAGAAACAATTAGACAGGTGCATGGATAGGACAGGTTTGGAGGGATATGGACCAAGCGCGGGCAGGTGGGACTAGTGTAGCTGGGCATGTTGGCCGGTGTGGGCAAGTTGGGCCGAAGGGCCTGTTTCCACGCGGTATCACTCTATTGACCGGCCAATGTTGGTAACTGGTCTCACTGCTCCAGAAACCCAGGTTCAATCCTGACCTCGAGTGCTGCCTGTGTGTAGGTGAGGTCTATAATCTGTGCAGAGTTCATTAGAATTGCCTTCTCTCCAGAGATGCTGCCCGACCAGCTGAGTTACCCCAGCTTTTTATGTCCAGGCGTACTCTAGCCCTATCCCCGAACTCGATCTCTACCCCTGGTCCGATCCCTCCCTATGTCCAAGGCACCTCACAGGCCCTTCGTCTCTTCAATGATGTCCGTTTACCATGGTCCCCACTCCCTCATCTTCACTATGGACGTTCAGTTGCTCTGTACCTCCGTCCCCCAGCAGGAAGGACAAAGCCCTCCTTTTCTTCCTCGACTGCAGAACCAGGCAACCTACTGACACTCTCCTCCGCCTAATGGAGCTGGTCCTCACCCTTATATAGAAAGATAGAAATATAGCAAATAGGTGCAGGAGGAGGCCATTTGGCCCTTTGAGCCAGCACCGCCATTCATTGTGATCAGTGCTGATCATCCACAATCAGTAACCCGTGCCTGCCTTCTCTCCATATCCCTTGATTCCGCTAGCCACGGGAGCTCTATCTAATTCTCTTTTAAATCCATCCAGTGAATTGGCCTCCACTGCCCTCTGTGGCAGAGAATTCCACAGATTCACAACTCTCTGGGTGAAAACGTTTTTTCTCATCTCAATTTTAAATGGCCTCCCCTTTATTCTTAGACTGTGGCCCCTGGTTCTGGACTCCATCAACATTGGGAACATTTTTCCTGCATCTAGCTTGTCCAGTCCTTTTATAATTTTATATGTTTCTATAAGATTCCCCCTCATCCTTCTAAATTCCAGTGAATATAAGCCCAGTCTTTCCATTCTTTCAACATATGACAGTCCTGCCATCCCGGGAATTAACCTGGTGAACCTACGCTGCATTCCCTCAATAGCAAGGATGTCCTTCCTCAAATTAGGAGACCAAAATTGCACCCAATACTCCAGGTGTGGTCTCACTAGGGCCCTGTACAACTGCAGAAGGATCTCTTTACTCCCATACTCAACCCCTCTTGTTATGAAGGCCAACATACCATTAGCTTTCTTCACCCATTCCTTCTCTCCAGAGATGCTGCCCCGCCTCACAGAGTTACTCCAGCATTTTGTGTCTCTCTTGTGGGCCGAAGGGCCTGTTACTGTGCTGTACAGTTCTATGTTCTATCTTCTATGGGCCATGTTGGTCGGCATGGGCCAGTTGGGCCGAAGGGCCTGTTTCCATGCTGTATGACTCAGCAAAGATTTGTTCTGTACTTTCATAAGTTCATAAGGAGCAGAATGAGACCATTCAGCCCATCAATTTTACCCCGCCATTCAATCTTAGCTAATCTATCTTTCTATCTATTCAGTCCAGGCCATTCCTTCTCTCCAGAGATGCTGCCTGACCCGCTGAGTTTAGTTTAGTTTGGAGATACAGCGTGGAAACAGGCCCTTCGGCCCGCCGAGTCCGCACCGACCAGCGATCCCCGCACACTAACGCCATCCTACACCCACTAGGGACAATTTTTACATTGACCAAGCCAATTAACCTACAAACCTCTACGTCTTTGGGATGTGGGAGGAAACTGAAGATCTCGGAGAAAACCCACGCAGGTCACGGAGGAGAACGTACAAACTCCATGTAGACAGCACCCGTAGCCGGGATCGAACCCGGGTCTCTGGCGCTGCATTCGCTGTAAGGCAGCAACTCTACCGCTGCGCCACCGTGACTCCAGCTATTTTGTGTCCATCCTCATGCATTACCTTCCTGGGAGCGAGCCAGTTCTTGTTGTTCACGATGTACATTGCCGAATCGACTGCAACAAAGGAGACATTCGCAGCATCGTTGGTGGAGAAGTGGAGATCGAACTTGCTGCCCGGTTTATACACTTCATCCAGATCCTTCATCTCCACCTGTGAAGGGAAACAGACGGCATTCTCTGGTCAACCTGCAGAACCATCCACTCGCAATCAATCACAGTAATACTATATTAGCCAAGTATGTTTTGCCACATACGAGGAATTTGATTTGCCATACAGTCATACCAATAAAAAGCAACAGAACACACAAAATACATTTTAACATAAACATCCACCACAGTGACTCCTCCACATTCCTCACTGTGATGGAAGGTGAAAAAAAGTTCAATCTCTTCCCTTCTTTGTTCTCCTCGAGCCTTCCGTTGACGGGACGATCTTCACTCCCAGAGCCGGCGGTTGGGCCCTCCCTGTCGGGCGATCAAGCTCCTGCATCGGGGTGAATTCAGCACCCCCGTGCCGGCCATCGGACCCCGCCTCGGGACTGGTCGAACCTCTGTGTTCGTTGGAGCCCCCCCCCCCCCCCCGATTCGGCCTCTCCTGAGACTGCGAGCCCTTGATGGTAAAGTCTGCCGGCCGCGGCTGGGGGCGGTCCCAGGCAAGGGATCAGCTCCGATGATAAGTCCACGCCCCGCGGTGGGGCCCAAGGTCAGTCCGATGAGGCCTCCAGCTCCATCGATGGTAGGCCGCAGAGCAACCGGAGAATGCGATCCGAAAATTAATCGCATCTCCGGTAAGGTAAGAGAAAAATTACACAAACTATTAACACACACTAAAAATGTTTTAAAAGGCGAAAAAAACAGAAAGATTGTTGGCAGGGCCGCCTATTGTGTGGCGCCCCCTGGTGGAAACTGAAACTGTTTCTGACAGCGTGGAAACAGGCCCTTCGGCCTCACTTTTCCGGCCAACATGTGCCAGCTACACTAGTCCCACCTGCCTGCGCTTGGTCCATATCCCTCCAAACCTGTCCTATCCATGTACCTGTCTAACTGTTTCTTAAACGTTGGGATAGTCCCAGCCTCAACTACCTCCTCTGGCAGCTCGTTCCATACACCCACCACCCTTTGTGTGAAAAAGTTACCTCAGGCTTCTATTAAATCTTTTCCCCTTCACCATTATTAAGAAAGCACATCAGCGCCTCTACTTCCTGAGAAGATTACGGAGAGTCGGTTTGTCAAGGAGGACTCTCTCTAACTTCTACAGGTGCACAGTAGAGAGCATGCTGACCGGTTGCATCGTGGCTTGGTTCGGCAACTTGAGTGCCCTGGAGAGGAGAAGACTATAAAAAGTAGTAAACACTGCCCAGTCCATCATCGGCTCTGACCTCCCTACCATCGAGGGGATCTACCACAGTCGCTGCCTCAAAAAGGCTGGCAGTATCATCAAGGACCCACACCATCCTGGCCACACACTCATCTCCCTACTACCTTCAGGTAGAAGGTACAGGAGCCTGAAGACTGCAACGACCAGGTTCAGGAACAGCTACTTCCCCACAGCCATCAGGCTATTAAACCTGGCTCGGACATAACACTGAACTTTACTAGCCAATACTGTTATTTGCACTTTATCAGTATATTGACCATTGTGTATATATTTATAGAATGCCTTGTAGTAAATGCCTACTATGTTCTGTTGTGCTCAAGCAAAGCAAGAATTTCATTGTCCTACCAGGGACACATGACAATAAACTCACTTGACTTGACTTAAACCTGTGTCCTCTGGTCCTCGATTCCCCTACTCTGGGCAAGAGACTCTGTACGTCTACCCGATCTATTCCTCTCATGATTTTGTACACCTCTATAAGATCACCCCTCATCCTCCTGCGCTCCAAGGAATAGAGACCCAGCCTGCTCAACCTCTCCCCTGAAGCTCACACCCTCTAGTCCTGGCAACATCCTCGTAAATCTTCTCTGTACCCTTGTGTAGGAAGGAACTGCAGATGCTGGTTTAAATCGAAGGTAGACACAAAATGCTGGAGTAACTCAGCGGGTCAGGCAGCATCTCTGGAGAGAAGGAATGGGTGATGTTTCGAGTCGAGACCTTTCTTCAGACTAGTACCCCCACTTACGCGACTTTTTCGGCGACTGCCGGCAGCCGTCGTAGGGTCGTTGCAGGTCGCCGAAAATTTTCAACATGTTGAAAATCCAGCAGTGACCAGGAAGACTCTTTGTGCGACTGAGGTGAAGCCTCTATGGTCGTGAGTAGTCGCCCAAAGAGTCGTACCTTGTTCTGGTCGCCGCTGGTTTGAAAATTTTAGGCGACCTGCAATGAACTATGCGGCTGCCGGCAGTCGCTGGAAAAGTCGCGTAAGTGGGACAGGCCCAGCAGAGATAATTCCCCGAACTAGTGTGTGGGGAGTGGATGGGAAAGTGGACCTGGTTGAGGGAGGAGGCAGAGCATCTCCGGAGATGCTGCCTGAGCTGCCGAGTTACTCCAGCACTTTGGGTCTTTTTATTGCTGCGCTTTGCGCGGGGAGAGCGGGTTTCTCACCCGTCCACGGCACTTGTCCTCCACGTCGACCCACACCGAGTTAGCCACCATCTCATCCTTGCCGGCGGAGCGGGTGTAGTAGTAGGCGAGAAGCCGGAACGTCGGGATCATGTCTGGGATCACCAGCAGCTGCAGCCTGGTGGGATCGTCCTTCACCAACCTCTCAGCCCAGAGGATACGGCCTTTACTCGTAACCTGGGAGAGGGGAGAGGGGTGGTGGGGGGGAGGAGGGGAGAGGAGGGAAGAGGAGGGAAGAGGGGAGGAGGGGAGAGGAGAGGAGAGGGGAGAGGAGAGGAGAGGAGGGGAGGGGAGGGGAGGGGAAAGGAGAGGAGGGGAGGAGGGGAGAGGAGAAGAGGGGAGGGGAGGGAAGAGGAGAGGAGGGGAGGGGAGGAGAAAGGAGAGGAGGAGGGGAGAGGAGAAGAGGGGAGGGGAGGGGAGTGGAGAGGAGAGGAAAGGAGGGGAGTGGAGGGGAGGGGAGGGGAAAGGGGAGGAGGGGAGGGGTGGAGGGGAGAGGAGAAGAGGGGAGGGGAGGGGAGTGGAGAGGAGGCAGCCTAAGGTCAGTTGTTAATACCATCGGGCATTCTCATTACATTCTCATCATTAAACCTTCGAAGATAGACACAAAATGCTGGAAGTCACAAGTTCTAGGAGCAGAATTAGGCCACTCGGCCCATCGAGTCCTCCGCCATTCAATCGTGTCTGATCTATCTCTCCCTCCTAGCCCCATTCTCCTGCCTTCTCCCCATAACCCCTGACACCCGCACTAATCACGTTGTGTGGGGATCACTGGTCGGTGTGGACCCAGTGGGCCGATGACCTGTGTCCGCGCTGTATTTTCCCTAAAACTAAAACTAGAACCAAAAAGCGAAATCTGTCTATCTCTGCCTTAAAAATATCCACTGATTTGTCCTCCACAGCCGTCTGTGGCAATGAATCCCACAGATTCACCACCCTCTGACTAAAGATATTCCTCCTCATCTCCTTCCTAAAAGTACGTCCTTTAATTCTGATGCTGTGACCTCTGGTCCTAGACTCTCCCACTGATGGA
Organism: Malacoraja senta; assembly: GCA_038087875.1. Lineage (NCBI taxonomy): Eukaryota > Metazoa > Chordata > Chondrichthyes > Rajiformes > Rajidae > Malacoraja > Malacoraja senta. Next base: position 8,092,710 of record CM075994.1, read on the forward strand.
AACATCCTCTCCACATCCACTCTATCCCAGGCCTTTCACTATTCTGTACGTTTCAATGAAGTCCCCACCCCCCCCCACCCCCCTCACAAATTGCACAGTTTAACGGTTGGCCGAAAGGCCTGTTTCATAAGGACATCAAGTGATAGGAGCAGAATTAGGCCATTCGGCCCATCAAGTCTACTCTGGCATTCAATCATGGCTGGTCTATCTGTCCCTCCTCAGCCCATTCTCCTGCCTTCTCCCCGTAACCCCAGACGCCTGAGCTGTGTGGGGGTGGAGAGAGGGTTTTACTAACAATGTAGTAGATGTGATCGATCTTCCCTCCGTCTCCCTGGGTGATGGCTCGGAACTCGATGTCCAGCCGTTCCCCCACCCTCACCATCGTGCGGGGGGCTTGGATGTGGAGATAGCTCCGGCTGGGCGAGTGGTAAATCGCGGCCATTACATTGGCCTCACGCCCATCGCTCCCCTCTCCAGCGATCACCTGAACAAAGACACAAGTTCACAAGTTGTAGGGTGCAGGGAGGAACGGCAGATGCCGGTGTACATCGAAGATAGACACAAAGTGCTGGAGTAACTCAGCGGGACGGGCAGCATCTCTGGAGAGAAGGAATGGGGGTCGAGACCCTTCCTCAGACTGAAATGTCTGTCTCAAGAGGTCAGTCTGAAGAAGCATCCCGACCCGAAACGTCAGCCATCCTTTCCGTAAATCGGCCCATGGAGTCCACTCCGCCATTCAATCAGGGCTGATCTCTGTCTCCTGATCTAATTTTCCTGCCTTCTCCCCATAACCCTTGACACGATATGATACGATACAATACGATCGAATTTTATTTATCCCAGGAGGGAAATTGATCTGCCAACGGTCATAAAACACAAGATAGACAATAGACAATAGGTGCAGGAGGAGGCCATTCACTGTGATAATGGCTGATCCTCCACAATCATTACCCCGTTCCTGCCTTCTCCCATATCCCTTGACTCCACTACCTGTAAGAGCTCTATCTAACTCTCTCTTGAAAGCATCCAATGAATTGGCCTCCACTGCCTTCTGAGGCAGAGAATTCCACAGATTCTCAACTCTCTGGGTGAAAAAGTTTTTCCTCATCTCCGTTCTAAATGGCCTACCCCTTATTCTTAAACTGTGTCCCCTGGTTCTGGACTCCCCCAACATCGGGAACATGTTTCCTGCCTCTAGCGTGTCCAATCCCTTAATAATCTTGCATGTTTCCATAAGATCCCCCCTCATCCTAAATTCCAGTGTATACAAGCCCAGCCGCTCCATTCTATCAACATATGACAGTCCCGCCATCCCAGGAATTAATCCCGTAAAAAATACATGAAACATGAAATTAAGGTGATGAGTGGAAAGGATTGGGAACACCCGTTCTAATCAAGAATTTGTCTGTCTCTGCCTTAAAAAATGTTCACCAACTTGGCCTCTACAGCCCTCTGTGGCAATGAGTTCCACAGATTCAACCTCTGACTAAAGAAGTTCCTCCTCACTTCCTTTCTAGAAGACTCTCATACACCGAGCCGTCTTCAGAAGGATCAAACAACGGGGGAGGTCTTACCTAATACAGACGCAGAGCTGGAGTAACTCAGCGGATCAGGCAGCATCTCTGGAGAGAATAGTTCGGCAAAGTTTCAGGTCGAGACGATTCTTCAGACTGAGTTTCTTCCCAGTTGTTATCAGGCAACTGAACCATCCTACCACAACGAAAGAGCAGTCCTGAACCACTATCTACCTCATTGGAGACCCTCGGACTATCTTTGATCGGACTTTGCTGGATTTAACTTGCACTAAACGTTATTCCCTTATCAAGTACCTGTACACTGCAGGGGCGGAAATCGCTATCAAAACATAGGGGACAAACAATTACTTGGTGGCCGCGCGCGCACACACACACACGAGGCTTCGGCCGTGGGCCGTGTGGACGATAACATCGGGAGGTGACCTGGTTGGTGACCGACTCCGAACTCCAGCAACAGCAGCTTCGTCCGCCCCGAATCGTGGGGCTTGAATCGGCCCGTTCGCGGGGCCTTTCATCGCCCGGCGCGGCTTAAAAACTGGCGCGGGATCTTCCATCGCCCGTCGGGGCCTCAACATCAGGAGCCTCAATCGCCTCGACGCAGCAATTTGACCACGGGGTGATGGAAGATCCCGCGGCCGATTTTAAGCCCCGCCGGGCGATGAAAGGCCCCGCGAACGGGCCAGTTCAAGCTCCGCTCTATGATGTTTGCTCCACCAGGACGTCTCCCTCCTCCAATCACCGCGCTCTATCCTCAGTGCCACCCCCCTACTTCCGCCTCTGACCGACACTTTCCTCCTCCAATCATTGCGCTGAATCATCCTGTCCCGCCCCCCCCCCCCATTGCCTGCTGACTGACATCTCTCTCGTCCAATCAGCGCCCTCGATCATCAGTCCCACCCCCATTGTCTGGCGGAAAACGGAGATATTAATAGATTTTTGTTTCACCGAATTTCAAAATCCGGATTACAAAAGATTGTCCCCCACCTCTCAAAACATGGAGGGGACGTGCCCCCCGTCCCCCTGGGATTTCCGCCCATAAACTGTAAATGGCTCGATTGTAATCATTTGTTGCCTTTCCGCTGACTGGATAGAACACAACAAAAGCTTTTCACTGTTCCTCGGTACAACGTGACAAGAAATTAAACTACACTAAAACAGGCAATAAACTAAACTGAACTGAAACAGACAGAGTGGTGGAGTAACTCAGCGGGTCAGGCAGCATCTCTGGAGAACATGGATAGGTGACGTTTCACACAGTGCTGGAGTAACTCAGCGGGTCAGGCAGCATCTGTGGAGAGCATGGATAGGAGACGTTTCACAGAGTGCTGCAGTAACTCAGCGGGTCAGGCAGCATCTCTGGAGAACATGGATAGGTGACGTTTCGGGTCGGGACCCTTCTTCAGACTGATTGTAGTAGGGGAGAAAGCTGGAAGAGAATAGAGGTGAGGTAGTAGGGCAAGTGATGGGTGGATACAAGGAACTGCAGATGTTAGTTGGCAAAAAAGGATAAAAGTGCTGGAGTAACTCAGCGGGTCAACAGCTCTGGGAGAACATGGATAGTGGACGTTTCGGGTCGAGAAAATCTTCAGACTGATTTAGTGCGTTCC
>CM075994.1:8096051-8207502 GCA_038087875.1 Malacoraja senta
AGACCAGACACTAGATGCTCAGACTCCAGGCCAGACGACCAATATTTAGGCTCAGACACCCAATGCTCAGACTCCAGCTGAAACTCCAGCTCAGACAATAGACGTTCAAACTCCAGATCAGCTGCACAATTCCCAGACTCCAGCCCAGACACTAGACGCTTAGACTCCTGCTCAGGCACTAGACGCTCAGACTCCTGCTGAGACGACCGATACTCAGACTCGGGCTCAGACTCCCAATGCTCAGACTCCAGCTCAAAATCCAGCCCAGACACCCAATGCTCAGACTCCAGCCCGGACGACTGATACTCAGACTCCAGCCCGGACGACTGATACTCAGACCCCATCCCAGACAACTGATACACAGACTCCATGTAGACTAAAGTAAACTAAACTAAACTCCACCGTTCGAGACTCCCTCGGCCATTTGAACATTTGATGCTCAGCTGGTCGACTCAGACTCTGGAAACGGATGCTCGGACTGAGACTGTGGCTCAGACGCTCAATGCTCAGACACTCGAACACTGGTTCAGCTGCTTGATGTTCGAACACCCTCAGCTTCTCGAATGCTCAGATGCTCAGACGCTCAGACTCCGGTTCAGATGCTCAGACTCCAGCTCAGACGCTCAGACTCCGTCTCAGACATTGCGGCTGACCCAGACGCTGGGACTGTCTCAGACGCTTAGACTCCAGTTCAGACGCTCAGACTCCAGCTCATACGCTCGGCGCCCTCTCCCAGCCCTGTTGACAAAATACAGGTTTAGAGTCACAGAGTGATACAGTGTGGAAACAGGCCCTTCGGCCCAACTTACCCATTCCGACCAACATGTCCCAGCTACATTAGTCCCACCTGCCCGCGTTTGGTCCATATCCCTCCAAACCTGTCCTATCCATGTACCTGTCTAACTGTTTCTTAAACATTTAGTTCAGCTTTGTTCAGTTTAGTTTAGAAATTCAAAGTGTAAAATGGCCCTTTGGCCCAACTTGCCCACACCGACCAACATGTAGTTCCACTTACTTGTGTTTGGCCCATCGCTATATACCTAAAAGTCTTCATTGTGTGTGTGTGCGTGCGTTCGTGCATGCGTGCGTGCGCGCGTGCGTGTGTGTGTGTGTATGTGCGCGCGTGCACGCATCTGGTTAATTCCCATCTTCTTCCAAACACTAGGCCACAACCTTCCCATTTTCACACATCCTATTTATATTTCCCCCCTGGTGGCGATGAACATCTTCCCGTCGCATTTCCACCTATATTTCAGAAGTTATTAATCGTTGAAATAATAAAAAAGCCAAAACCGCCTTCTCACAGACATCTTCCATCCATCTCACAGTGATGATGTCACAATGCCTCTCACAGTGCACCAATCACAATGGGCTCTCAAGCTGGCTGCCAACTGCCACAATGACATCACAATGGGACGTCGCCAATGGTAACGAGGTTGCTGCCCCCTCTACCAATATCTGAAGGGGCTGCTCATCAAGTTCTGGTTGCATTTTGATCCCACGATCCTAGTGTTTGGGCACAAGGCAGGGAGAGGGGAGGACCGATCGAGGTGGGGGGGGAACTTTCATTGCCCCTCCCTCACCCAAACCCCCCACCCGCCCCCCTGCCCCCGCACCACGCCACCCACCCGCACCACCCCCCCCGGGTGAACATCGACGCAGCACAACCCCCCCTGCATTGGGGGACGGGGCCCAACGGGTCCCACTTAGTCTAGTATCTCTCTAAACCTTTTGCTATCCTTGTACCTGTCTAAATGTTTCTTAAGTGTTTAGCCTAGCTTATCTTTGCTTATTTTAGCTTATCTTAGTTTGGTTTAGTTTAATTAAGTTTAGAAACACAGTGTGGAAACACGCCCTTCAGCCCAACTTGCCCTCACCGGCCAACATGTCCCAGCTACACTAGTCCCACCTGCCTGCGCTTGGCCCAGATCCCACCAAACCTGTCCTATCCATGTACATGTGTAACCCTTGCTTTCCCTCTCTCTCCATCCCACCGGCTTCCGAGACCAGTCTGACTGTCCCCGACTACCATTTTATCTCTGTTTCTTTTGTCGTCACCTCGTCCCAGCTAACAATGCTCTATTTCACATTTTTCTTGAACCGCATCCCCTTTGTCCTGTATTCACACCTTACACATTCTTATCTAAGTTTCTCCCCCTCCCCTGACTTCAGTCTGAAGAAGGGTCTCGACCCAAAACATCACTCATTCCTTCTCTCCAGAGATGCTGCCTTTCCTGCTGAGTTACTCCAGCCTTTTGTGATCATCTGTCTAACTGTTTCTTAAACGTTGGGATAGTCCCAGCCTCAACTACCTCCTCCGGCAGCTCGTTCCATACACCCACCACCCTTTGTGTGAAAACATTACCCCTCAGATTCCTATTAAATCTTTTCCCCTTCACCTTAAACTCATGTCCTCTGGACATTCTTGCCATAGAGGGAGTACAGAGAAGGTTCACCAGACTGATTCCTGGGATGGCAGGACTTTCATATGAAGAAAGACTGGATAGACTCGGCTTGTACACGTTGGAATTCAGAAGACTGAGGGGGGATCTTATAGAAACGTACAAAATTGTTAAGGGGTTGGACAGGCTAGATACAGGAAGATTATTCCCGATGTTGGGGAAGTCCAGAACTAGGGGCCACAGTTTAAGGATAAGAGGGAAGACTTTTAGGACCGAGATGAGGAAATCATTTTTTACACAGAGAGTGGTGAATCTGTGGAATTCTCTGCCACAGAAGGTAGTTGAGGCCAGTTCATTGCTATATTTAAGAGGGAGTTAGGTGTGGCCCTTGTGGCTAAAGGGATCAGGGGGTATGGAGAGAAGGCAGGGATGGGATACTGAGTTGGATGATCAGCCATGATCATATCAAATGGCGGTGCAGGCTCAAAGGGCCGACTGGCCTACTCCTGCACCTATTTTCTATGTTTCTATGTTTCTATGTTTCTATGGTCCTCGATTCACCTACTCTGAGAAAAGATTCTATCCGATCTAGTCCTCTCATGATTTCATACAAGATCACTCCTCATCCTCCTGCGCTCCAAGGAATAGAGTCCTAGCCCGCTCAACCTCTCCCTATAGCTCACACCCTCGAGTCCTGGCAACATCCTCGTAAATCTTCTCTGAACCCTTTCCAGCTTGATGACATCTTTCCTATAACACGGTGCCCAGAACTGAACACAATACACTGAAGGTACACAGAAATGCTGGTGAAACTCAGCGGGTGCAGCAGCATCTATGGAGCGAAGGAAATAGGCAACGTTTCGGGCCGAAACCCTTCTTCAGACTAATAGGGGGTGAGGAGAAGAAAGGAAAAAAGGAAATAAGGCGGAGGAGGAGCCCAAGGGCTGGGGGATGGGAGGAGACAACCAGAGGGCTGATGAAGGGGAGGGGACAGCAAGGGCTAGCAGAGTTGGGAGAACTCAATGTTCATGCCCCTAGGATGTAGACTGCCCAAGCGGAATATGAGGTGCATTTCCTCCAATTTCCGGTGTTGCTCGCTGTGGCAATGGAGGAGACCCAGGACAGAGAGGTCAGATACGGAATGGGAGGGGGAGTTGAAGTGCTGAGCCACCGGGAGGTCAGGTACACCTCCGGTCGGTCCGCAATAACCTACCTGACCTCAAAATAAGGGACAAATTCCCCACGGCAATTCGTTGAGCGACTCGGCCGTGTCTGGGTGAATGATGAGTTGGCCCCGGGTGCTGGACTACACACAAAGCCCAGCCGGCGGGGCCAGCTGAGGAGTTTTGGCCCCGGGGGCCGCGCAACGTCGCGCTCAAAGTCCGGCACCCCATCCAACTCATGAACCGACGATCGGCCATGAGAAGGAGGGGTGGTGGTGTCGGCGGTAAGCGAAGGTTCGAAGGTCGGACAGCTGGCCGGGCTGCCGACCGACGGGGCCACGGGCGAGACGCTGCTGCTGCTGCTGCTGCTGCACACCATGGGCTGCACTACGTCGGGACGGGTGAGGCGGGGCCGGACGCGGCGCTCCGACCCGACGGTCCCCTCGACCCGAGTAGTAGCAGTCAAATACGGGACAAGGGCGGTCCCGTACGGGACAAACCAATTTAGCCCAATATATGGGACAGTTGTCAACCCTATGTTGGCCGGTGTAGGCAAGTTGGGCCGAAGGGCCTGATTCCACGCTCTATTACTCTATAAGCCCTACCATTCACTGTATAGGTCCTTCCAATGTTAGACTTCCCAAACATACAACACCTCAGTTTAGTTTAGTTTAGTTGAGTTTGGTTTAGACATTAAAACTAAACGATACTTGAAGAATTATCCTTAACTTTCGATTAGTTCTTCAGCCCATCTCCCTGCCTCACTTCTCCACCCATGAATACTCTGCATTCGGTACAGAATAGACAACTCCTGCCTCCCTATCTTATACTTAGAGCGGCACGGTGGCGCAGCGGTAGAGTTGCTGCCTCACAGCGCCAGAGACCCGGGTCGGATCCTGACTACGGGTGCTGTCTGTACGGAGTTTGTACGTTCTCCCCGTGACCTGCGTGGGTTTTCTCTGAGATCTTCGGTTTCCTCCCACACTCCAAAGACGTACAGGTTTGTAGGTTAATTGGCTTGGTGTAAATGTAAAAATTGTCCCTAATGTGTGTAGGATAGTGTTAGTGTGGGGGATCGCTGCTCAGTGCGGTAGGGATAGATAGATTCTTGGTACACACAAAAATGCTGGAGAAACTCAGCGGGTGCAGCAGCATCTATGGAGCGAAGGAAATAGGCAACGTTTCGGGCCGAAACTCTTCTTCAGCTTATCGGCCCGAAACGTTGCCTATTTCCTTCGCTCCATAGATGCTGCTGCACCCGCTGAGTTTCTCCAGTATTTTTTGTGTGTACCTTCGATTTTCCAGCATCTGCAGTTCCTTCTTAAATAGATAGATTCTTGATTAGTACGGGTGTCAGAGGTTATGGGGAGAAGGCAGGAGAATGGGGTTAGGAGGGAGAGATAGATTAGCCATGATTGAATGGCAGAGTAGACTTGATGGGCCGAATGGCCTAATTCAGCTCCTATCACTTATGACCTGCCCAACCGATCAAGATCCTGCTGCAATTTTTGACAACCATCTTCATTATCTACCCACTTTAAATTCATCTGCAAACTTGCAAATCAAAACTTGCTAATTGAGTCTGAAGAAGGGTCTCGACCCGAAAAGTCACCCACTCCTTCTCTCCAGAGATGCTGCCTGTCCCAGCTGAGTTACTCCAGCTTTTTGAGGGGAGAGCTCCCCTTCCCCTCACCCCACTCACCATCAACACCATCACAGTCACATCTGTGGAGTCTTTTAAGTTCCTGGGAACCATCATCTCCAGGGACCTTAAATGGGGGGCTACCATTGACTCCACAGTCAAAAAGGCACAACAGAGGATGTACTTCCTACGGCAGCTGAGGAAGCACAATCTGCCACAGGTAATGATGGTCCAATTCTACACGGCCTTTGTAGAGTCTGTTCTCACCTTCTCCATCATGGTCTGGTTTGGCTCAGCTACCAAGCACGACACCTGGAGGCTGCAGCGAATCGTCCGATCAGCAGAGAAGGTTATTGGCTGCAACCTTCCCTCCATTGATGAACTGTACACTGCAAGGGCCAGGAGGCGAGCGGGCAAGATCATCTCTGACCCCTCTCACCCTGGCCACAAACTCTTTGAATCACTTCCCTCTGGAAGGCGACTCCGGATTGTCAAAGCTGCCACAGCCAGACATAAAAACAGTTTTTATCCACGAGTAGTTGCTCTACTCAACAGCCAAAAATCTGTAGCCTCCCTTTGATCTGGTATTTTGTTGGTCCACATGCTTGATCAATGGTGTTTTGTCATTAATGTTTTATTATTATTAATGTTTAGTGTTTTCTGAGTCATTCGTAACTGTCACTGTATGTCATGTTGTTACTTGTGGGCGGAGCGCCAAGGCAAATTCCTTGTATGTGAATACTTGGCCAATAAACTTACTGACTTACTTGTGTCTATCTTCGGTATAAAGTCAAGTCAAGTGAGTTTATTGTCATGTGTCCCTGGTAGGACAATGAAATTCTTGCTTTGCTTCAGCACAACAGAACATAGTAGGCATTTACTACAAGGCATTCTATAAATATATACACAATGGTCAATATACTGATAAAGTGCAAATAACAGTATTGGCTAGTAAAGTTCAGTGTTATGTCCGAGCCAGGTTTAATAGCCTGATGGCTGTGGGGAAGTAGCTGTTCCTGAACCTGGTCGTTGCAGTCTTCAGGCTCCTGTACCTTCTACCTGAAGGTAGTAGGGAGATGAGTGTGTGGCCAGGATGGTGTGGGTCCTTGATGATGCTGCCAGGCTTTTTGAGGCAGCGACTGTGGTAGATCCCCTCGATGGAAGGGAGGTCAGAGCCGATGATGGACTGGGCAGTGTTTACTACTTTTTGTAGTCTTTTCCTCTCCAGGGCACTCAAGTTGCCGAACCAAGCCACGATGCAACCGGTCAGCATGCTCTCTACTGTGCACATGTAGAAGTTAGAGAGAGTCCTCCTTGACAAACCGACTCTCTGTAATCTTCTCAGGAAGTAGAGGCGCTGATGTGCTTTCTTAATAATGGCATCATTGTTCTCGGACCAGGAAAGATCTTCAGAGATGTGCACGCCCAGGAATTTGAAGCTCTTGACCCTTTCAACCATCGACCCATTGATATAAACGGGACTGTGGGTCCCCATCCTACTCCTTCCAAAGTCCACAATCAGTTCCTTGGTTTTGCTGGTGTTGAGGGCCAGGTTGTTGTGCTGGCACCATATGGACAGTTGCTCGATCTCTCTTCTATACTCTGACTCATCACCATCATCCCACCAGCATCTGCAGTTCCTTCCCGCCCAACTTGCAAATCGTGCCTTGAATGTTCTAATACGACTGCAGGGGAAAGTAGCTGGGAAGGGGATGGGCTAGATGCTGGAGTTGTTGTCACTTTGCCATTCGATGCATAGGCGAAGAACGCAGCAAAGAATGTCACCCCCATCTGGTGCGTGGAGGTGGAACTGCAGCTTACATCTCTCCCGTCTGAAGAAGGGTTTCGGCCCGAAACGTTGCCTATTTCCTTCGCTCCATAGATGCTGCTGCACCCGCTGAGTTTCTCCAGCACTTTTGTGTACCTTTGATTTTCCAGCATCTGCAGTTCCTTCTTTAACATCTCTCCCTTCTCACCTGAGGCCTGTGTTTACTGTTTAGCTTTAATGATGGAAGGCACTGCAGATGCTGGTTTACACTGAAGATAGATGCAAAAGGTGGAGCAAGACAGCGCAGTGTGAAGAAGGGTCTCGACCCGAAACGTCACCCATTCCTTCTCTCCAGAGGTGCTGCCTGTCCCGCTGAGTTACCCCAGCATTTTGTGTCTGCCTTCCCTCTAGTTTTAGCGTGGGAAGGAACTGCAGATGCTAGTTTACACTGAAAACAGACACAAACTGCTGGAGTAACTCAGCGGGACAGGCAGCATCTCTGGAGAGAAGGGATGGGTGGTTTCGGGTCAGGATCCTTCTTCAGACTGAGAGTTAGGGGAGAGGGAAATGAGAGATATAGAACAAATGAATGAAAGATGTGCCAAAAAGTAACGATGATATGGGAAACAGGCCATTGTTAGCTGTGGGCTAGGTGAAAACGAGTTACTGATAATGAGACTCAACAAGACGACTGGTACATCGACAGGTGGGGGAGGGATGGAGAGAGAGGGAAAGCAAGGGTTACTTGAAGTTAGAGAAGTCAATGTTCATACCGCTGGGGTGTAAGCTGCCCAAGCGAAATATGAGGTGCTGTTCCTCCAATTAGCGCTGGGCCTCACTTTTAGTTTCAGTTTTTAGAATCTTCTATTCTGGGGGAAAAGACTGTGAGTGTTGACATTATCCACGCACCTCGTGAACTTGTGAACTTAAATAAAATCATTCCTCAGACTCCTACGCTCCAAAGAAAAAAGTCCCAGCTTATATTTGGATCCTGGAATGAAAAAACAAAGGGCATAGTTTAGTTTAGTTTAGAGATACAGCGCAGTAACAGGCCTTTCGGCCCACCGGGTCCGTGCTGACCAGCGATCCCCGCACACTAACTCTATCCTACACCTACCAGGGACAATTTTTACACTCATACCCAGCCAATTTACCTGCAAACCTGCACGTCTTTGGAGTGTGGGAGGAAACCGAAGATCTCGGAGTAAACCCACACGGGTCACGGGGAGAACGTGCAAACTCCGTACAGACAGCACCCGTAGTCGGGATCGAACCCGGGACTCCGGCGCTGCGAACGCTGTAAGGCAGCAACTCTACCGCTGCGCCACCGTGTCAGCTCATAGGTTTAAGGTGAGGGGAGGGGGAGGATTTAATAGGAACCTGAGGGGCAACTTTTTCACACAGAGGGTGGTGGGTGTATGGAATAAGCTGCCAGAGGAGGTAGTTGAGGCTGGGACTATCGCAATGTTTAAAGGACATTTGTCAAGCTGGAGTGGGTGCAGAGAAGATTTACGAGGATCTTGCCAGGACTCGAGGGTCTGAGATATACGGTGAGGTTGAGCAGGCTGGGACTCTGAGATTGCTTGGAGCGCAGGAGGATGAGGGGTGATCTTATAGAGGTGTATAAAATCATGAGAGGAATAGATCGGGTAGACGCACAGTCTCTTGCCCAGAGTAGGGGAATCGAGGATCGGAGGACATAGGTACAAGGTGAAGGGGAAAAGATTTAATAGGAATCTGAGGGGTAACTTTTTCACACAGAGGGTGGTGGGTGTATGGAACAAGCTGCCAGAGGAGGTAGTTGAGGCTGGGACTATCCCAACGTTTAAGAAACAGTTAGACAGGTACATGGATAGGACAGGTTTGGAGGGATATGGACCAAGCGCAGGCAGGTGAGACTAGTGTAGCTGGGACATGTTGGCCGGTGTGGGCAAGTTGGGCCGAAGGGCCTGTTTCCACACTGTATCACTCTGTGACTCTATTTGTTCTACATCTCTCTGCACCACCATTTCCCACTCGACTGACTCTCAGTCTGAAGAAGGGTCTCGACCCGAAACGTCACCCATTCCTTCTCTCCGGAGACGCTGTGTGACCCGCTGAGTTACTCCAGCTGTCTTAGTTTTTTAACCAGTTCCTTCCCACGCACTCGGTTCAGAAACCTGACGGTTGTCGGAAAAGCCACAGTTCCTGAATGCTGGTGTTTCTGGCAGGACTTCAGGCTTGTGTACCTCCTGCCTGTTAGTCAGGACCTGAGGGGTTAATCAGCATTGGGACATGGGTCTGGTGGAGGGATTAATGAGTAACTCGGGCCAGTACTGTACCCGCAGCTCACAGGCACTGAGTCAGTGCGGGAGGAAGTCATTGCGAGATGGGTCTCCTCATAATTCTCCTCATCACTTGCTTCTCCGCTGCTGCTGAGCAGAATCCTTCGTAAGTACCCTTCCCCGACAAACAGCCACAGGTCTTAGTGTGTAAACAAGAGCTGCAGATGCTGCTCCTGGAGACCACACCTGGAGTATTGCGTACAGTTTCGGTCTCCAAATCTGAGGAAGGACATTATAGCCATAGAGGGAGTGCAGAGAAGGTTCACCGGACTGATTCCTGGGATGTCAGGACTTTCATATGAAGAAAGACTGGATAGACTTGGCTTATACTCGCTAGAATTTAGGAGATTGAGAGGGGATCTTATAGAAACGTACAAAATTCTTATGGGGTTGGACAGGCTAGATGCAGGAAGATTGTTCCCGATGTTGGGGAAGTCCAGGACAAGGGATCACAGCTTAAGGATAAGGGGGAAATCCTTTAAGACCGAGATGAGGAAAAACGTTTTCACACAGAGAGTGGTGAATCTCTGGAACTCTCTGCCACAGAGGGTAGTTGAGGCCAGTTCATTGGCTATGTTTAAGAGGGAGTTAGATGTGGCCCTTGTGGCTAAAGGGATCAGGGGGTATGGAGAGAAGGCAGGTACGGGATACTGAGTTGGATGATCAGCCATGATCATATTGAATGGCGGTGCAGGCTCGAAGGGCCGAATGGCCTACTCCTGCACCTATTTTCTATGTATCTATGTTAAGTCGAAGGTGGACACAAAAAGCTGGAGTAACTCAGCGGGACAGACAGCATCTCTGGAGAGAAGGAATGGCTGGCGTTTCGGGTCGAGACCCTTCTTCGGACTGATGTTGGGGGAGTGGGCGGGACAAAGATAGAATGTAGTCGGAGACAGTAAGACTGGTCGGAAAGCTGGAAAGGGGGAGGGGATGGAGAGAGAGGGAAAGCAAGAATAGAGTTGCCGCCTTGCAGCAAATGCAGCGCCAGAGACCCGGGTTCGATCCGGACTATGCGTGCTGTCTGTACGGAGTTTGTACGTTCTCCCCGTGACCCGCGCGCGTTTTCTCCGGGATCTCCGGTTTCCTCCCACACTCCAATGGGTTTGTAGGTTAATTGGCTTGGTGTATGTGTGTAAATTCTCCCTAGTGTGTGTAGGATAGTGTCAATGTGCGGGGATGACTGGTCGGCATGGACCCGGTGGGCCGAAGGGCCTGTTTCCGGGCTGTATCATGCTATATCCCATTCCTTCTTTCCAGAGACACTGCCTGGCCCACTTAGTTTTTCCAACATTTTGTGTCTAGCCATAAGTCTTAGTTTAGTTTTGTTCAGAGATACAGCGAGGCAACAGGCCCTTCGGCCCACCGAGTCCGTGCCGACCAGCGATCCCCGCACACTAACACTATCCTACACACACTAGGGACAATTTACACATACACCAAGCCAATTAATCTACAAAACACTTTGGAGTGTGGGAGGAAACCGGAGATCCCGGAGGAAAACGGCGCGGGTCACGCGGAGAACGTGCAAACTGCGTACAGACAGCGCCCGTAGTCGGGATCGAACACGGGTCTCTGGCGCTGCGAGCGCTACAGCAAGGCAGCAACTCTACCGCTGCGCCCCTGTGCCGGCGTATGAGAATAAAACACTGTTGACTCCTTCTGCACTCCCCACCAACATCCTCAGGACTTTCTACAGGGGTACGGTGGAGTCTGTAATCCCGTACTGCATAAATACGTGGTACTCCACCTGCAACTGCTAGGACAGGAAGGCTCTGCAGAGGGTAGTGAGAGGAGCAGAGAGGATCATTGGCGTCTCCCTACCCTCGGTACAAGAACTGTTACAGAGCCGCTGTCGGAAAAAAGTTCAGAGAATTGCTAAGGACAAACTGCACCCCCTCCACATACACCTGGATCTCCTGCCATCAGGCAAGAGCTATCGCAGCATCAAAGCCCGGACTACAAGACTGCTAAACAGCTTCCTGCCATATGCTGTACTCTGTACTCACAGTCACCTGATTCTGCGGCTTGGCACGGACACTTCAATAACTGGCACTGGCCACTTCAATAACTGGCACTGGCCACTTCAATAACTGGCACTGGCCTCTCAAATCAGCCACCCCGGACATGTTTATGATTGGTTTTGCTGTATTTTACCGTTGTTTTACCTACTTTTTAACTATTTATACTGTTCCATCAGGGACTGGATTGTTTTAGTGTTATTATGTGTGAAATGTTTTAAATTTCATGTGCGATGCTCCGGTATTCCCTGGGAAAGGTCTTTTCATTTTGCACTGTACAACTGTTGCTTGCAAGATGACAATAAAGGTTGATTGATTGCAGGTTTCTGATCACCGCTCCCAGTGAGGTCCATGTTGGGCAGTATGCGACCATCACCCTACAGGTCTTCGAGTGTTCTTCCAATGTTCTGGTCACCGTGTACTTTGAGGTAACAGTAGTCATGTGTCGGAAGGAACCTTCCGCAGAGCTGGACACCTCCGCTCGGTCCGCCTGGATCTACCTGATCTCCCGGTTGTCAAACACTTTAACTCCCCCTCCCATTCCCACACTGACCTTTCTGTCCTGGGCCTCCTCCACAGTCAGAGTGTGGCCCAGCACTAATTGGAGGAACAGCGCCTCATATTTCACTTGGGCAGCTTACACCCCAGCGGTATGAATATTGACTTCTCTAACTTCAAGTAGCCCTTGCTTTCTCTCTCTCTCCATCCCCTCCCCCACCCAAGTCACACCAGCTTCAATGTCATCTTGTTGAGACTTCTTCTTCTTCTTGCGTATGGCGAGCCCAGCCTAAAGTTGGAGGACAACTTGTTCTATTTGATCTTATTTGATTGTGCACTCCGGGTTGATTGCATTCGTCGAAACAGGGAAGGTTGCAATCTTCCACCCCCCTTGTTGAGTCTCATTGTCTGCAACTCATTTTCACCTAGCCCACAGTTAACAATGGCCACTTTCCCTTATCATCGTTGCTTTTTTTGCATTAACTTTCATTCATTTGTTCTACATCACCATCTACATCACCATCTATAATCTCTTGTTTCCCTTTCCCCTGACTCTCAGGCTGAAGTAGGGTCTCGACCTGAAACGTCAGCCATTCCTTCTCTCCAGAGATGCTGCTCGTCCCACTGAGTAACTCCAGCATTTTTGTCTACCTTCCAGCTTTTTGTGTCTATCTTTCATTCATTTGTTAATCATCCATTCATTCATTCCATGGATAGGGCAGGTTTGGAGGGATATGGGCCAAACGCGAGCACGTGGGACTCGTGTAGCTGGGACATTGTTGGCCGGTGTGGGCAAGTTGGGCTGAAGGGCCTGTTTGCACACTGTATCACTCTATGACTCTATTTGTTCTGTATCACTCTACATCACCGTCAATATCTCTCGTTTCCCTCTCCCATCTCAGTCTGAAGAAGGGTCTCGACCCGAAACGTCACCCATTCCTTCCCTCCAGAGATGCTGCCTGACCCGCTGAGTTACTCCGCCATTTTGTGTCTGTCTTAGGTCACAGAAGTCATCTTGTCTAAGGTGTACTCAGAAGAGCTCAGTCAGAAGAACAACTTCACCCGAGTAATCCTTGTGCAGGTAAAACAACTCTGAACTTTACTGGCCTCAGAAGGCTTAGGAAGTTGCCTATCCTTTGTGTCTTCATCTTCCCCTCCTGAGTTCCTCATTATAGTAAATAGGAGCAAGGAGGTCCTACTGCAGTTGTTCACGACCCTGGTGAGACTACACCTGGAGTATTGTGTGCAGTTTTGATGCAGCGTAGGTTCACCAGGTTAATTCCCGGGATGGCGGGATTGTCATATGATGTAAGAATGGAGCAACTGGGCTTATGTTCACTGGAATTTAGAAGGATGAGAGGGTATCTTGTTGAAACATATTCAATTCTTAAGAGATTGGACAGGTTGGATGCAGGAAAAATGTTCCTGATGTTGGGGGAGTCACAGTTTAAGAATAAGGGGTAGGCCATTTAGGACTGAGATGAAGAGAAACTTTTTCACCCAGAGAGTTGTGAATTTGTGGAATTCTCTGCCACAGCAGGCAGTGGAGGCCAATTCACTGGATGTTTTCAAGAGAGAGTTAGATTTAGTTCTTAGGGCTAATGGAATCAGGGGATATGGGGAGAAACCAGGAACGGGGAACTGATTCTGGATGATCAGCCGTGCTCATATTGAATGGCGGTGCTGGCTCGAAGGGCCGAATGGCCTACTCCTGCACCTGTTGTCTATGTTTCTATTTTTCCTTTACCCGCTCTTCCCCTTTTCACTGCTCCGTTCCTCGTATCACTTCAGTTTAGTTTATTGTCACGTGTACCGAGGTACAGTGAAAAGCTTTTGTTGCATGCTACTTAGTCAGTGGAAAGACAATACATGATTACAGTCGAGCCGTCCACAGTGTACAGATACATGATAAGGTGAATAACGTTTAGTGCAAGGTAAAGCCAGTAAAGTCCAATCAAGGATAGTCCGTGGGTCTCCAATGAGGTAGATAGTAGTTCAGGACTGCTCTCTGGTTGTGGTAGGATGGTTCAGTTGCCTGATAACAGCTGGGAAGAAACTGTCCCTGAATCTGGAGGTGTGCGTTTTCACACTTCTGTACCTCTTGCCCGATGGGAGAGGGGAGGAGAGGGAGTGGCCGGGGTGAGACTGGTCCTTGATTATGCTGCTGGCCTTGCCGAGGCAGCGTGAGGTGTGGATGGAGTCAATGGAAGGGAGGTTGGTTTGTGTGATGGTCTGGGCTGCCTCCACAATTCTCTGCGATTTCTTGCAGTCTTGGATGGAGCTGTTCCCAAACCGTGCTGTGGGTTGGAGGGGGTGGGGGTACCAATATCTAAAGGGGCTGCTCCTTTGCCTTCTGGCTGCACTTCACACCCACCACCCTCATCTTTGGACACCCTGTGCGTAGGGGAGAGTGTAGGGGCTAAAGATGTCCTGGTTGGGTTGCTCCTGGGCCTGGCCAAGCTGGCCAGTCACGGCGCCAGGCGGAAGAGGGCTCTGCCCGAGCCGGCTGCCCGCCCCTTTTACGGGGTTACGTCCGCGCCCGGGTGGGGTTAGAGAGGGACTACCGCTGTCCACGGGCACCCTGGGGGATTTCCGGGACTGCGGGCGGTGGAATTGTAAGATAGTTGTTTGAGAGTGTATTAGACATTTAAGAATACTTGTATTGATAATTGGGTGCTTTTGTATTAAGGCGGTTGGTTTGTTTAGTATTGTTTTTGTATTGTACGTATTATTCTTGCAATAATTGGTTACATTTATTTTTTGTTTAAAGAAAAGAACTAAAGGGCACCTTTGTGGACCAAATGGAACACTTTATAATTTAGACAGCATGGTGGCGCAGCGGTAGAGTTGCTGCCTCACAGCGACAGAGATCCGGGTACAATCCTGACTACAGGTGCTGTCTGTACGGAGTTTGCACATTCTCCCCGTGTGGGTTTTCTCCGGGTGCTCTGGTTTCCTCCCACACTCCAAAGACGTGTGGGTTTGTAGGTTAATTGGCTTCTGTAAATTCCCCCTAGTGTGTGTGAGATAGAACTAGTGTACGGGGTGATCGCTGGTTGGCGCGGACGAAGCATTAATCCCTTCATCCAGCATCTATCCACTCGACTGTAATCATGTATCGTCTTTGCGCTGGCTGGTTAGCGCTGTACCTCGGTACACGTGACAATAAACTGAACTGAACCAAACTAAACAATGGATGTGTGTGGGATAGCGTTAATGTGTGGGGATCGCAGGTCGGCCTGGACTCGGTGGGCCGAAGGACCTGTATCTCTAAAGTCTAAAGACTAACTTTAATTCCACAGATCCTTCCAGAGAAGACCCTTCACCTGAACTTCCTGAAGGAGGAACAGTATGTCTCGATTGTCACTAAGATCTCTGTACCATTCCAAGATCTCGTGACCCAAAGAGCTTCAATCCGCCTCAAATCCAGACCTTACTTCATTTATATAGCGACTGATAAACCCGTATACGCTCCCGCCGAGATTGGTAAATAACAGAACTGTTTCAAAGTGACAGCTTTGTGCTTAAGCATCCATGTTAATCCAATCTATTATAAGGTTGTTGTCCGTGTGTGTGTGTGTGTGTGTGGAGATACAGAGATTTCATTTAGAGATACAGCGCGGAAACAGGCCCTTAGACCCATCGAGTCTGCACCGACCTGCGATCCCCGCACACTTACGCTGGTACAACATGTACTCCATCCTGTATCTCTAAACTAGACTAGACTAAACTAAACTAAACTAAACTAAACCAACACAATAGTTGCGTTCCGAAGAAATCTCACAAAATAAAGAAGGTGGACAAAAGTCCTGGAGAAACTCAGCGGGTGAGGCAGCATCTATGGAGCAAAGGAAATAGGCGACGTTTCGGGCCGAAACCCTTCTTGAGTTCTGGTTATAAAAGCAAAGATAGACACAAAAAGCTGGAGTAACTCCGCCGGACAGGCAGCATCTGTGGATAGAAGGAATGGGTGACGTTTCGGGTCTAGACCCTTCTTCAGTCTGAAGAATTAGTCTAAACTAATTGTAACTAAACCAAACTAATCTAAACAAAACTAAACTTCAGTCTGAAGAAGGGTCTCAACCCGGAACGTCACCCATCCGTTCTCTTCAGAGACGCTGCCCGTCCCGCTGAGTTACTCCAGCATTTTGTGTCAAGTTTCGGATTAAACCAGCGTCTGCAGCTCCTTCCTGCACAGGTTATAAAAGCAATTGTGCTAATGGGGGAAAGAGGTTTTGAGGCGGGAGATTTTCAGACTTGCAATAATGAAGTTATCCTTATATTTGGTTTGTTCCGCATGTAAACAGGCCCTTCAGTCCACCGAGTCCACGCCGACCAGCGATCACACTAGTTCTATGCTATCCCACTTTCTCACCTGGAGTATTGGGTGCAGTTTTGGTCCCCTCATTTGAGGAAGGACCTTCTTGCTATTGAGGGAGTGCAGCGTAGGTTTACAAGGTTAATTCCCGGGATGGCGGGACTGTCATATGCTGAGAGAATGGAGCAGCTGGGCTTGTACACTCTGGAGTTTAGAAGGATGAGAGAGGATCTCATTGAAACATACAAGATTGTTAAGAGCTTGGACACGCTAGAGGCAGGAAACGTTCCCGATGTTGGGGGAGTCCGGAACCAGGGGCCACAGTTTAAGAATAAGGGGTAAGCCATTTAGAACGGAGACGAGGAAACACTTTTTCTCACAGAGAGTCGTAAGTCTGTGGAATTCTCTGCCTCAGAGGGCGGTGGAGGCGGGTTCTCTGGATGCTTTCGAGAGAGAGCTAGATAGGGCTCCTAAAAATAGCAGAGTCAGGGGATAGGAGGAGAAGGCAGGAACGGGGTACTGATTGGGGATGATCAGCCAT
Source organism: Malacoraja senta (assembly GCA_038087875.1). NCBI lineage: Eukaryota > Metazoa > Chordata > Chondrichthyes > Rajiformes > Rajidae > Malacoraja > Malacoraja senta. The sequence continues at coordinate 8,112,729 of CM075994.1, forward strand.
GATCACATTGAATGGCGGTGCTGGCTCGAAGGGCCTACTCCTGCACCTATTGTCTATTGTCTATTGTCTATTGTCATCCACACTCATGGGAGACCCTCGGACTATCTTTAATCGGACTTTACTGGCTTTACCTTGCACTAAACGTTATTCCCTTTATCTTGTATCTGTACACTGTGGACGGCTCGATTGTAATCGTGTATAGCCTTTCCGCTGACTGGATAGTACAAAAATGCTTTTAGCTAAAAACTAAAAACTAAACAAAACTAAACCAAACTAATTCATAATAAAGTAATTTATACTAAACCAAACTAAACTCAACTTAACCTAACGAGACTAATTAAAACAAAATTAAACTGTACTAAACTAATCAGAATCAGATTTTATTCGCCACGTATGTTTTGCAACATATGAGGAATTTCACTGGCCAGGTCAGTCATACAATTAAAAGCAACAGACTCAAAAACACATTTAAACATGAACATCCACCACAGTGACTCCTACACATTCCTCACTGTGATGGAAGGCGAAAAAAAGTTCGAGTCTCTGCCCTTTGTTCTCCCGCAGTCGGGGGTCTCGGGCCTTCCGTTGACGGGACGATCTTGACTCCCGTAGCCGGCGGCGTTTTGGCCCGAGGCGATCAGCTCCTGCATCGGGGGGATGTTAGCTCCCCCGCGCTGGGCGATCGAACCTCGTGTCGGGGCTGGGCGACCCTTCCGCGACGTTGGAGCTCCCGACTAGCCTCTCCAGAGACTGCGAGCCCTTGATGGTAAGTCCGCGGTGGTCACGGTGGGAGCGATCCCAGGCAAGGGATCCGCTCCGATGTAAGCCGCGGTGGGGCTCACGACAGTCCAAGGAGGCTTCCAGCTCCAGCGATGGTAGGCCGCAGAGCCCGGAGAATGTGAAAATTAATCACATCTCCGGAAAGGTAAGAACCACGATCCCCCCCCCACCCCCCCTCCCCTCCCCTTCCCCTCCCCCTCCCCCCTCCCCCCACAGAAAACAAACCGAAGTAGAAACATGGAAACATAGAATAAATAGAAAATAGGTGCAGGAGTAGGCCATTCGGCCCTTCGAGTCTGCACCGCCATTCAATATGATCATGGCTGATCATCCAACTCAGTATCCCAACCCTGCCTTCTCTCCATACCCTGATCCCTTTAGCCACAAGGGCCACATCTAACTCCCTCTTAAATATAGCCAATGAACTGGCCTCAACTACCCTCTGTGGCAGAGAATTCCACAGATTCACCACTCTGTGTAAAAAATGATTTCCTCATCTCGGTCCTAAAAGACTTCCCCCTTATCCTTAAACTGTGACCCCTTGTTCTGGACTTCCCCAACATCGGGAACAATCTTCCTGCATCTAGCCTGTCCAACCCCTTAAGAATTTTGTACGTTTCTATAAGATCCCCCCTCAATCTTCTAAATTCTAGCGAGTACAAGCCGAGTCTATCCAGTCTTACTTCATATGAAAGTCCTGCCATCCCAGGAATCAGTCTGGTGAACCTTCTCTGTACTCCCTCTATGGCAAGAATGTCTTTCCTCAGATTAGGAGACCAAAACTGTACGCAATACTCCAGGTGTGGTCTCACCAAGACCCTGTACAACTGCAGTAGAACCTCCCTGCTCCTATACTCAAATCCTTTTGCTATGAATGCTAACATACCATTCGCTTTCTTCACTGCCTGCTGCACCTGCATGCCTACTTTCAATGACTGGTGTACCATGACACCCAGGTCTCGTTGCATCTCCCCTTTTCCTAATCGGCCACCATTCAGATAATAGTCTACTTTCCTGTTTTTGCCACCAAAGTGGATAACCTCACATTTATCCACATTATACTGCATCTGCCATGCATTTGCCCACTCACCCAACCTATCCAAGTCACCTTGCAGCCTCCTAGCATCCTCCTCACTTCTAACACTGCCCCCCAGCTTCGTGTCATCCGCAAACTTGGAGATGTTGCATTCAATTCCCTCATCCAGATCATTAATATAAATTGTAAATAGCTGGGGTCCCAGCACTGAGCCTTGCGGTACCCCACTAGTCACTGCCTGCCATTGTGAAAAGGACCCGTTTACTCCTACTCTTTGCATAGAAGTACATTAAAACACACTCTTAACCGACGTTAACAAAATAACAAAAGATGAAAAAACGAACGGACTTCCGGCAGGGCTGGCCATCTCCCCGGTGCCCCTGGTGGTCTATTCAGACCAAACTAATCTAATCTAAGCTAAACTAAACTAAACTAATCCAAACTCAGCTAAATTAAACTAAACTAATTCCGACTAAACGAATTCAAACCAAAATGTAAACTAGACTCAACTGAACTAAATTGAACTCAATTAAACTAGACTAAATAAATGAAGCCATTAAGTTAATTGAGGTTCACTTGCATCTCCTCCAACCTCATCTACTGTAACAAACAAGTCCATTAACATCATTGTTATCTTTTTCAGTGCATTATCAAATTTTCACACTTGATCAAGAATTGAAACCAGTAAAATGCACGCTTACAGTTGAAGTATTGGTGAGTTGTGATCTATCTGTGATTCATTGGTTATTGTAGTGAAATCAATATTGTGCAAACTTCTTTCAGCCATGTTTTCAGAAGTCAGTTCATCTGTTTTTGTGTCTGTGAAGGGTACTGTGGTATTATGGAATAATAGTGTAAGGAATGCCTTTATTCTGCTGCCAGTGGTCAGGCTGCAGTGACGGCATCCGGCCTGAAGGTGGGGCTGTGGGGCGTAACCGGGGAGGCCTAGGAGCAGGGCCTGGGGATGCAGCACGAGGCTGCTGCTGTAGAGAGTTGCTAAATAAAGACAGACTCCGATTACGTCGTTGTACGAGCCTCATTATAAGAATAATTCGATATGGTGTCAGAAACGGGATACTTGTAAGCGAAAAAAAAAAGAAGAAGAGGAAAGTGTATCGTTTTGGCGGAGAAATATGAGATGAGCTGGCAGATATGGCGCAACCTACACCAACTGCTACGTTCACAATACAACCTCCAGAGCCACTCGATTTTACCAAGCCTCAAGAATGGGAGCGTTGGATCAGGAGATTCGACCGCTTTCGGCTTGCAAGCAACTTAAACGCAACATCGGAAGAAAACCAGGTGAACACGTTAGTGTATTGCATGGGTGATGAAGCCGAAGATGTGCTAAAGGGGCTAACGCTAACTGCAGATGAGAGGAAGGTGTACACGGATGTCAAGGCGGGCTTTGATGCATTTTTTGTGCCTAAAAAGAATGTAATCTACGAAAGAGCCAAGTTCAATCAGCGTGTGCAACTGCCAGGAGAAACGGTGGATTCCTTCATCACTGCTCTATACGGATTAGCTGAACACTGCAACTATGGACAGTTACAGAACGAGCTGATCCGCGACAGGTTAGTGGTCGGCCTGAGAAACGTCTCATTGTCAGAAAAGCTACAGCTAGACAGAGACCTAACCCTTGGAACTGCGATAACAAAGACAAGGCAGTCTGAAGAAGTTAGACGACAGCGGTCTGACTTAAGAGGAGAAAATGGCGGTGCTAGCAAGTGCTCAAATGTTGATGCTGTGCATGCTAAAAGCTACAGAAAACCCAAATTTCCCTCAAAGCCTCAGCCACAAGCACAAACACCAGAGAAAAATAAACTTAATACACGGCCACAGCCAGGTTCAAAGGCCTGTTATAGATGTGGAAAAATGCCCTCGCATGGAAAATGGGAATGCCCTGCTAAAGATGCTGTGTGTCACAACTGTGGCAAAAAGGGACATTATGGCAAAGTGTGCAGAAACAGTGCAAAATCTCTGAATGCTGTCACTACAGAGGAAGAAGAGAGCTTTTTCCTGGGAGCCGTGGATGCTGGAAAAGACCCGTGGACGGTGCAGCTACAAGTGAGACAAAAAAAAGTGTGCTTTAAAATAGACACTGGTGCTGATGTCACCGCCATGCCAGCCGAGGTGTACCATGACATTACAGGGGGGCATGATGTGAAGCGCCTGGCAGTGCCGACACGCCCGTTGTTTGGGCCAGGGGGCAATGCACTCTCTGTCCTAGGTGTAGCCAGAGAAACACTGCGCAGAGGCAAAAAGACAGCCATAGAGAACATTTATGTAGTAAAAGACCTGCACACTGCACTGTCGGGAAGGCCTGCCATAGAACAGCTTCAGCTTGTGTGCAGGGTTGACAGCATCACCATGGAATCAATGAAACAACAATATCCGAAGCTGTGTAGCGGCTTGGGTCTTGTTCTGAGGCCATACTCAATTAAATTAAAGCCAGAGGCTGTGCCCTTCTCTCTCCACACACCACGCAGAGTCCCTCTGCCGCTTATGGGAAAAGTGAAGGAGGAGATAGACCGTATGGAGAAGATGGGCGTAATCACCAAGATTGAGGAGCCGACTGATTGGTGTGCCGGGATGGTGGTGGTGCCGAAAAAAGCAGGTGATGTTCGCATTTGTGTGGATTTCACAATGATGAATGAATCAGTATGCAGAGAAAAGTTTATCCTGCCTTCTGTCGAGCACACTCTGGGCATGCTAGCTGGCGCAACAGTCTTCAGCAAATTAGATGCCAACATGGGCTTTTGGCAAGTACCATTGACAAAAGAGTCTGCCAAATACACCACCTTCATCACGCCTTATGGGCGCTACTATTTTAACCGTCTACCCTTTGGCATAGCATCAGCCCCCGAGCACTTTGGTGACAGAAGTGACCGGTGGCCTGGAGGGGGTACTGTGTCACATGGACGACATCCTGGTCTGGGGACAGACGCAGGAGGAGCATGATGTGCGGCTACATGCGGTGCTAAAGAAGGCACAAAAGGCCGGCATTACGCTCAACATGGACAAATGTGAGCTCACACGCCACACAGTCAGATTCCTGGGTCATGTGATTTCAGCAGATGGAGTGAAGCCAGATCCAGAGAAGACGAGAGCAGTACAAGAGATGGATGCACCCAAAAATGTCAGCGAACTCAGGAGTTTTCTGGGCATGGTCAATCAGTTGGGCCGCTTCTTGCCTAACCTGGCTGAAAAAGACAAAGTGCTACGAGACCTGCTGTCCAAGAAGAACCACTGGTACTGGGGGACAGAGCAGCAGGCCGCCTTTGATCAGTTAAAAACAGAGCTGTCATCCACACCAGTGCTCACATTATACAACCCAAACAGTGCTTTAAAGATCTCTGCTGATGCTTCTTCCTTTGGCCTGGGGGCAGTCCTGCTGCAGAAGAGCGATGCCATGTGGTCACCTGTGGCATATGCGTCCAGGTCAATGACGCCAACAGAGCAGCGCTATGCTCAAGTAGAGAAGGAGGCATTGGCTGCAACGTGGGCATGTGAAAGGTTCAGCTGTTTCATCCTGGGAAGACCATTCGAGCTGGAAACTGACCATAAGCCGTTGGTGAGTCTGCTGGGAAGGAAAGCTTTGGATGACCTCCCACCAAGAATCCAAAGATTTAGGATGAGACTCATGAGGTACAATTATACAGTCAATCATGTCCCTGGCAAAAGCCTGTGGACAGCCGACACCTTATCTCGTGCTCCTCTGAGAGCCGCAAGAGCACACACAGACACAAGCCTATTAGAGGACACCAACATCTATGTAGACTCTGTCATCAGCAACATTCCTGTCAGTGGAGATTATCTGAGCAGCCTACGTGCGCACCTGAAGGCAGACAGCACATGATCTGCACTGATGGAGTACTGCACAGACGGCTGGCCCGACAAAAGCCAACTGCAGGGAGTGCTGAGACATTTCTGGGCTGATAGAGCAGTGCTGACTGTGCACGATGGGCTGCTGCTGCGGGGCACGAGACTCGTCATCCCATCAGCCTTACAAGGTGATGTGCTGCAGAGACTACATGAGGGACACCTGGGGGTGACAAAGTGCAGGGGCCGGGCCAAACAGACGGTATGGTGGCCAGGACTCAGCAGCCAGCTGAATGACATGGTGCTGAAATGTAGAACCTGCATCCAAGAGAGAAGGAACGTCAAAGAGCCACTGATGCCAACGGAGATGCCAGACAGGCCTTGGCAAACCTTGGGAGCTGACCTGTTCACGCTGAAAAACAAGACTTATCTACTAGTAGTAGATTATTTCTCAAGGTATGTGGAAGTTGCGCTGCTGTCACACACAAGGTCCACAGATGTGGTGGTGCACCTGAAATCCATGTTTTCTCGTCATGGAATTGGGGAATTTCTTAAAAGTGACAATGGGCCCCAGTTCTCAGGTAGCCACTTTAAAGCCTTTGCAGCAGAGTATGGCTTTGTGCACATCACGAGCAGCCCCAAGTTTCCTCAGAGCAATGGGGAGGCGGAACGCGCTGTACAAACCGTGAAAAACCTGCTAACAAAGGCATCAGACCCATATCTTGCATTGCTGGCCTACAGAGCAACCCCTCTACAGAACGGCTATAGCCCGGCCGAGCTGTTGATGGGGCGCCGCCTCCGCACTACAGTTCCTGCCCTTCCAACCCTGCTGAATCCAGTTTTGCCTGACTACAACGCGCTGGGGGCCAAAGAAAGGGAGAAGAGGAGGAACGACGCAAGATCCTTCGACAAGAGGCACGGAGCGAGAAACCTGGAGCCACTCGTACCTGGGGAGGATGTGTGGATCACCGATGCACGAGTCCAGGGCACAGTGCTATCTACACACAACACCCCTCGCTCTTATATCGTCCAGGTGCCTCAGGGCACACTGAGGAGGAACCGGCATCACTTGGTGCCGCTGCAGACCAACAGTGGGGTAGTCGATGCTGATGAGCCACCGGTGGGAGAAGATTCACCTACACCAGAGCCAGCTCCACCAGTGACAACATCACCCAGCAGAGAGGGCCCCACCACAGAGACTGTGCGGACCAGGTATGGGAGAGAGGTTAGAAAGCTGCAGAGACTTGATTGGTGATTTATTGATTTGTTTGATCAGGGACAGGTCTTTCAGCAAAAGGGCAGAATAAACCCCTTAAGACCTGCAGAGACAAAGGTAGTCCACCCTTTGTTCTCAAAGAAAGGGAGATGTGGTATTATGGAATAATAGTGTAAGGAATGCCTTTATTCTGCTGCCAGTGGTCAGGCTGCAGTGACGGCATCCGGCCTGAAGGTGGGGCTGTGGGGCGTAACCGGGGAGGCCTAGGAGCAGGGCCCGGGGATGCAGCACGAGGCTGCTGCTGTAGAGAGTTGCTAAATAAAGACAGACTCCGATTACGTCGTTGTACGAGCCTCATTATAAGAATAATTCGATAGGTACAATGGCATTTTATTGCCATGTTATACCAGTGCACAGTGACATTCCTTTTTTTGCCTACAGTTCAGTGAAAATCCTACTAAACTAACAATCGGAACAAGATCATAAGTGATCTTGAATAAGTGAGCAGAATGAGGCCATTCGACCCATCAAGTCTACTCCTTGGCTGATCTATCTGTCCCTCCTCACCCCATTCTCCTGGCCCAGCTTCTCCCCATAACCCCTGACACCCGTACTGATCAAGAAACTCCACACAGACGGACAGACTTGCAAACTCCACCCAAACAGATGGACAGACAGACAAACACACACCTCGTCTCACACACACTCACACTTATACCATATACACACATACGTACATGCACAGACACACCGTCACTCACACAGACATGCTCACATAATCACACTCGTATGCACACACACACACACAGCCGTACAAACACACACTCTCACACACAGCCGTACAGACAGACACACACATAGACACACAAACACACACACATACACACTTATACACACAAACTCACACACACATGCACCCACACACACACACACACACACACACAGCCGTACAGACAGACACACACAGAGACACACAAACACACACACATACACACTTATACACACAAACTCACACACACATGCACCCACACACACACACACACACACAGCCGTACAAACAGACACACACATAGACACACAAACACACACACATACACACTTATACACACAAACTCACACACACATGCACCCACACACACAGACGTACAAACAGACACACACACATACACACTTATACACACACAAACTCACACACACTTACACACACACACACACACAGACAGATAGTGCCCGAGACCAGGACTGAACCCGTGACCCGTGTCCCTGGCACTGTGAGACTGCGGTCTACCCGCTGCGCCACCGTGCCAGCCCAGCGCAATGTGTTGGACGCCGCTGAAACTTGCGGTCCACGGCAACATCTCGGCTGCAATGATTAACGTGGTTTTACCGTTGAACCCTTGTCGTTGTTGATCTTTATTATCGATCGCTGCGATCAATGAACTACAGGTGTCCTCTCATGTTTTGCCAGGATGCGAATGGCAGTGTTTTGTCGGCCGTGAGTAGACAAACTGTGTCCCAATCAGTTCACATTGGTGAGATCAACATTGGACCTGAAATGTAAGATTCCATCTCCTGACTTCAAATGAAGGTATTCTCTGATCTGCACTGCAAAATCACGGGACACTGGAATAGAAATCAAAAGCTCCAGTCTAGTCTAGTTTAGTCTAGTCTAGTTTAGTTTAGAGATACAGCGCAGAAACAGGCCCTTCGGCCCACCGAGTCTCCACCGACCAGCGATCCCCACACATTAACACTATCCTACACACACCAGTGACAATTTAGACTTATACCAAGCCAAATAGCCGACAAACCTGTACGTCTTTGGAGTGTGGGAGGAAACTGAAGATCTCGGAGAAAACCCACGCAGGTCACGTACAATCTCCGTACAGACAGCACCCGTGGTCAGGATCGAACCGGCGTCCCTGGCGCTGCGAGGCAGCAACTCTACCACTGCGCCACCGTGCCGCCCCCCTCAGCTGGGAGGGGATGGTCTCGATGGGCTGAAGGGCCTGTTTCCTTCCGGAATTTCTCCATGATTGTGGCGGCACGATGACGCAGCGGTAGAGTCGCTGCCTCACAGCTCCAGAGACCCGGGTTCGATCCCGAGTACGGGTGCTGTCTGTGAGGAGTTTGTACGTTCTCCCCGTGACCGCATGGGTTTTCTCCGGGTGCTCCGGTTTCCTCCCACACTCCAAAGGGGTGTGGGTTTGCCGGTTAATTGGCCCTTGCTTCCCGCCTCTCTGTCTGTCCCTCCCCCATCTAGCCATCCTGCTAGTTTCACTGTTCATATCCCGTCGTAATCACCTCTTCCACAGCCAACAATGGACCATTGTGGGCTCCGCCCTTCCTTAGTCGTCAGTGCCGGCTCTGATTTGTTCTGTACCTTTTTCACACCTCTAGTTTCCCTCTCCCTTGACTCTCAGTCTGAAGAAGGGTCTCGACCTGAAGCGTCACCCATTCCTTCTTTCCAGAGATGCTGCCTGTCAATAGATAATAGACAATAGACAATAGGTGCAGGAGTAGGCCATTTGGCCCTTCTAGCCAGCACTGCCATTCAATGTGATCATGTCTGATCATCCTCAATCAGTACCCCGTTCCTGCCTTCTCCCCATATCCCCTGACTCCGCTGTCTGTAAGAGCCCTATCTAGCTCTCTCTTGAAAGCATCCAGAGAACCTGCCTCCACCGCCCTCTGAGGCAGAGAATTCCACTGCCCTACTGAGTCTAATTAAAGATAGTCCGAGGGTCTCCAGTGAGGTAGATAGTAGTTCAGGACTGCTCTCTGGTTGTGGTAGGACGGTTCAGCTGGGAAGAAACTGTCCCTGATTCTGGAGGTGTGCGTTTTCACACTTCTGTAACTTTTGCCCGATGGGAGAGGGGAGAAGAGGGAGTGGCCGGGTGAGACTGATCCTTAATTATGCTGCTGGCCTTGCCGAGGCAGTGTGAGGTGTAGATGGAGTCAATGGAAGGGACGTTTGTTTGTGCGATGGTCTGGGCTACGTCCACAACTCTCTGCCATTTCCTGCAGTCTTGGACGCAGCTGTTCCCAAACCGTGCTGTGATACATCCCGATATGATGCTTTCTAAGGCGCATCTGTAGAAGTTGGTGAGAGTTGTAGGGGACATGTCGAACTTCCTAAGCCTTCCAAGGAAGTTGGTGTGCTTTTTTTCTCACCCTGAATCCCCACGTGACGTCGAATACCCTTTGTCAGAAGCGGGAGAGGGGAGCGTGTGAAGTAGCAATTGTATTTTATCGTTTACTTACAATTTTACAGGTACGAAACATATCAAATTCGGGCTACGGTGATGAACAATGAATACTACGGCTTAAAGAGGTTCCAAGTTCGGAAATACGGTGAGTGGATGTGGAGAGGATGTTTCACACCCGTGGGAGAGTCTCGGACCAGAGGTCAAAGCCTCAGAATTAAAGGACATTCCTTCAGGAAGGAATTGAGGAGGAATTTCTATAATCAGAGGGTGGTGAATCTGTGGAATTCTTTGTCACTGAAAGCTGTGGAGGCCAAGTCAGTGGATATTTTTAAGGCTGAGATAGATAGATTTTTGATTAGTACGGGTGTCAGGGGTTACGGGGAGAAGGCAGGAGAATGGGGTTGAGATGGAGAGATAGATCAGCCATGATTGAATGGCAGAATAGGCTTGATGGGCCGAATGGCCTAATTCTACTTCTAACACTAAGAAGTAGAATTAAGGCCTTTTGACCTTATGATATTACGACCTTATGCTTTGGTCGCTTAGACTTTAACCTGATATTTTTGCTCAATGTAGGCCAATCAGCCCATAAATCCCATGCTAGCCCTTGGAGAATTCCAGTCAATCCCATTCCCTTAGGGGTCCATCACCTATTCAAACATTCCCAACCACTCCCAACAGATTGATTAGTACAGGTGTCAGAGGTTATGGAGAGAAGGCAGGAGAATGGGGTTAAGTGGAAGAGATAGATCAGCCATGATTGAATGGCAGATTGTAGCCAGAGCCATCTTCTTCTCTGCCGTGTGCCGGGGCAGCAAGGCGAAGGCTGCGGACGCCAACGGGATCAACAAATTCATCGGGAAGGGGTTGGATTCATGGGAGGTGGTCTTGGAGGGGAGGATGCTCCTCAAACTGCGGAGCATCCTGGACAATAACAGCTCACCCCCTCCATGACGCACTGGTCAACCTGAGGAGCACCTTCAGCAACAGACTGGTTCCACCAAGATGCAGCACAGAACGCCACAGGAGATCCTTCTTCCCTGTGGCTATCAAACTGTACAACTCCTCCCCCTTCTGTCGTGGGGTAGACTGAGACTGACTCCCCTCCCCCCTCCCCGCCCCCCCCCCCCAATCTCTGCACATCCCCAATCCTTTCCACTCTTCACTTTAATTTCATTTTTCAAGTATCTTATATTTTATGACTGTTGGCAGATCAATTTCGCTCCTGGGATCAATAGAGTTCTGTCTTATCGTATACTATCAAAGCCGTGATGGGCTGAATGGCCTAGTTCTACTCATAGAAACTTAGAAACATAGAAAGTAGGCGCAGGAGCAGGCCATTCAGCCCTTCGAGCCTTTCAATATGATCATGGCTGATCATCCAGAATCAGTACCCCGTTCCTGCTTTCTCCCCATATCCCTTCATTCCGTTAGCCCTAAGAGCTAAATCTAACTCTCTCTTGAAAACATCCAGAGAATTGGCCTCCACTGCCTTCTGTGGCAGGGAATTCCACAGATTCCCACTCTCTGGGTGAAAACATTTTTCCTCATCTCAGTCCTAAATGGCCGACCCCTTATTCTTAAACTGTGACCCCTGGTTCTGGACTCCCCCAACATCGGGAACATTTTTCCTGCATTTAGCCTGTCCAATCCCTCAAGGATTTTATATGTTTCTATAAGATCCCCTCTCATCCTAAATTCCAGTGAATTCAAGCCCAGTCGATCCATTCTTTCATCATACGACAGTCCCGCCATCCCGGGAATTAACCTGGTGAACCTTCACTGCACTCCCTCAATGGCAAGAAAGTCCTTCCTCAAATTGGGAGACCATCTCCGGAGATAATGCTTTATTATCAGTATAAGCAGTAAAATCTTTATTTCGCCAGACGGGTGAGGTAAAAACTCTTTACAGTATGCTGACAACAGACTATACAGAGAAGTCCCACACAAAGGGACACTGATCTCAGTACATGTATATATACCCCACTAATCGACGATTCAGCAATACGTTATCTACAAAGCATAGTACAGCCTCTTGCTTCTTAAGCTTGATAGATCCTTAAGATTGACAGCATCAGAAGATTGACAGGTTCTTCTGACAGAGGAAGGGTTAGCCATATATAGTTATATGAGAAGGTTATATTTCTGCAGAACAAGTATTTTGTTTTTTTCTACTTATGACGCACATCATAATCTTATAGAACAAGGGTTAGTCTGAATTCTCTCTAATGTTTATGTTATAGAGGAGACATTCATGAAGCTGTGCTTGTTATCTCACTTATGTTATTGGAAAGGGGAACATCAACAGTCTGCTGACCTTGTTAATGTACTGAAAGCAAGGGTTAGTGCTTTTTCGCTAGCTTTGCAATTTAATAGAAGAAGGTGAAAGCCTGTCTTAGTTTTAGCGGAATCCATTTTGTGAGCTTAAATCATTATTAACTTCCACAGAAGGAATGGGCCATTCTCTCCAGAGATGCTGCCTGTCCTGCTGACTGTCCTGAGTGTGAATGGAGTGGAAAAGAATGTCTCTTCTCATCCTTCTAAATCCCAGTGAATACAAGCCCAGTCGAAATCCTATCACTTATGAACCTCTGTCTATCTGCTTTTCTTTGCAGAGTTTCCCAAGTTTGATCTACGGATAACCCCAGACTATTGGTACTTCATGGTCAACAGTGATACATTCTTACTCACTATCCAAGTGGCGTGAGTAACAGCTTCACATCCTCCTGCACTTTCAGGGGTCTAAGGGGTATTTAAAGTTATAGAGTCACACAGTGTGGAAACAGGCCCTAACTTGCCGAACATGCCTCATCTACACTTAGTGTTGCCAACTGTCCCATATTAGCCGGGCCATCCCGTATATTGGGCTAAATTGGTTTGTCCCGTACGGGACCGCCCTTGTCCCGTATTTGACTGCTATTACTCTGGTCGAGGGGACTGTCGGGTCGGAGCGCCACGTCCGGCCCCGCCTCACCTGTCCCGACGTAGTGCAGCCCATGGAGTGCAGCAGCAGCAGCGCCTCGCCCGTGGCCCCGTCGGTCGGCAGCCCGGCCAGCTGTCCGACCTTCGGACCTTCGCTTACCGCCGACACCACCACCCCTCCTTCTCATGGCTGATCATCGGTTCATGAGTTGGATGGGGTGCCGGACTTTGCGCGCGACATTGCGCGGCCCGGGGCCAAAACTCCTCAGCCGGCCCGCCGGCTGGGCTTTGTGTGTGGCCGACATCCCTTCACACCTAAGATCGACATAAAATGCTGGAGTAACTCAGCGGGTCACTGGATAGCTTACATATTGTGTCGAGGCCCTTGTTCAGACTGAAGAAGGGTCTCGACCCGAAACATCACACCATTCCTTCTCTCCAGAGATGCTGCCTGTCCCGCTGAGTTACTCCAGCGTTTTGTGTCTGTCTTCGGTGTAAACCAGCATCTGCAGTTCCTTCCAACACTTTCCCTCCAATCCAATCTTATCCATGTACCTGTCCAAATGTTTTGTTTTAATTTTAGTTTAGTTTAGAGATACAGCGTGGAAACAGGCCCCTTCGGCCCACCGATCCCCGCACACTAACACTACCCTACACATACACTAGGGACAATTTACAATTTTACCAAAGCCAATTCACCTACAAACCTGCACGTCTTTGGATTGTGGGAGGAAACCGAAGATCTCGGAGAAAACCCACGCAAGTCACGGGGAGAGCGTACAAACTCCGTACAGACAGCACCCGTAGTCAGGATCGAACCGGGGTCTCTGGCGCTGTGAGGCGGCAACTCTACCGTTGCGCCACCTTGTGGTCACCTTCCATTTTGTTTATTTTCTTTGCAGGAATAAAGTGGACGGTGCTTTGAATGCCAATGTCACCTTTGGGATATCTCCAATCTCCGGTCCGAAGGTACCTTTACAACAACTGGATCAACATCTGCAGGTGGGCACCAACGGTCTACGATACCATAGGATGCGATAGAACTTTATTTATCCCAGGAGGTAAATTGATGAGGGAAATCTTTGGTGACTCTCGGACTACCCTTGATCGGACTTTGCTGGCTTTACCTTGCACTAAACGTTATTCCCTTATCGTGTATCTGTACACTGTAAACGGCTCAATTGTCATCAGGTATTGTCTTTCCGCTGGCTGGTTATTAATGGAAATATTAGTGTGTGTAGGATAACGTTAATGTACGGAGGTCGCTGGTCGGTGCGGACCTGATGGGCCGAGTGGCCTGTTTCCGTGCTGTATCTCTAAACTAAACTAAACTTCTCATCACACCAGCATCGTGGTCCAGTATATAGAGCAGTAGAGGGAAAACAGCACTGAAGACAGACACCAAACGCTGGAGTAACTCAGCGGGACGGGCAGCATCTCAGGAGAGAAGGAATGGGTGACGTTTCGGGTCGAGACCCTTCTTCAGACTGAGAGTCGGGGGAGGAGGAATCGAGAGATATAGACGGTCATGTAGAGAGATACAGAAGAAATGAATGAAAGATATGCAAAGTAACGATGATAAAGGAAGTATGGGAGCAAAGAGGTCCTTCTGCAGTTGTACAGAGCCCTAGTGAGACCACACCTGGAGTATTGTGTGCTGTTTTGGTCTCCATATTTGAGGAAGGACATTCTTGCTATTGAGGGAGTGCAGCGTAGGTTTACAAGGTTAATTCCCGGGATGGCTGGACTGTCATATGCTGAGAGAATGGAGCGGCTGGGCTTGTATACACTGGAATTTAGAAGGATGAGAGGGAATCTCATTGAAACATATAAGATTATTAAGGGTTTGGACACGCTAGAGGCAGGACACATGTTCCCGATATTGGTGGAGTCCGGAACCAGGGGCAACAGTTTAAGAACAAGGGGTACGCCATTTGGAACAGAGATGAGGTAAAACAGTTTCACCCAGAAAGTTGTGAATCTGTGGAATTCTTTGTCTCAGAAGGCAGTGGAGGCCAATTCACTGGATGCTTTCAAGAGAGAGTTAGATAGACCTCTTAAAGATAGGATATGGGGAATAGGCAGGAACGGGGTACTTATTGCGGATGATCAGCCATGATCACAGTGAATGGCGGTGCTGGCTCGAAGGGCCGAATGGCCTACTCCTGCACCTGTTGTCTATTGTCTAGGCCATTGTTAGCTGTGTGCTAGGTGAAAACAAGTTACAGACAATGAGACTCAACAAGACAACTTTGAAATTGGTACAACGACTTGGGTGGGGGAGGGACGGCGAGAGAGGGGATGCAAGGATTACTTGAAGTTAGGCACGGAATGCCTCTTGGGAGCAGGCCCTTCGGCCCAACCTGTCTGTGCCGACCAAGATGCCCCATCTGCCCTCCACTGCTCTGGATGGATGGGAGGGAGGTATTCGGGATGGGATTGACCAGCTGAGGTCCAGAGGAGGTTTACAAGAATGCTTCCAGGAATGAGTGGGCTAGCATGCGATGCCTTCTGCCATCTCCGCATAACCCGTGACACCCGTTCCAATCAAGAATTTGTCTATATCTGCCTTACCAATACCCACTGACTTGGCCTCCACAGCCCTCTGTGGCAAAGAGTTCCACAGATGGACTACCCTCTGACTAAAGAAGTTGACTTGGAGTTAGAGAAATCAATATTCATTGATTTGAGCCCTTCGGCCCAACTTGCTCACACCGACAGACATGTCCCATCTACACTAGTCCCACCTGCCCGCGTTCGGTCCATATCCCTCTAAACCTGTCCTATCCATGTACCTGTCTAAACGTACCGTTAAAGGGCCTGTCCCACCTGGCGATTTTTTTCAGCATCTTATCAGTGTCGCCAAAAGTCTTTGAACATTTCAAAATCCAGAACATTTCAAAAACATTGCGACACTCGAAAAAACATCATACGCCATCACGCCGCGTCACGGCGCCTCACCGCCGCGTCACGCTGCTACATTTCGGTGGCCTAGTACGTTAGTCAATGACGCCAGCAGTCGCCGAAAAAATCGCCAAGTGGGACAGGCCCTTAAACGTTGGTATAGCCCCAGCCTCAACCCCTGTACCTCCTCCGGCAGCTCGTTCCATACACCCACCGCCCTATGTGTTAGAAAGTTACCCATTGGGTCCCTATTAAATCTTTCCCCCCTCACCTTAAAACTATGTCCTCTGGTTTTCGATTCCCAAACTCTGGGCAAGAGACTCTGTGCGTCCACCCGATCTACGTATGACCTGAATTTTACCAGGCATGATTCCTGTACTCGACGGCTGTTTGATGCTTTGCTTTGCCCCATTAGGTGAGGAACGGAAGTGCCCCTGTGATCCTACAGAGGGCAGAACTTCTTCACAGCATACAGAAGACTGGAAACATGGACAGGTTCATCGGCAGCACCTTGTACATCGCGGCAGAGGTGTCGGACGGCAGTAAGTACCTCCCTCCACCAAGCTGGTCCACACCTCTCCACGTGGCACCTACACTCACGGGCCCTGAGAGGCAAGAGTGTTCTATTGCCACGTCCCAGATAGAACAACGACATTCTGACTCGCTGCAGCACGACAGAATATACAAACATAGTACTCTGTAAACACTCTCCAATGTAAACTTTGTAACCAATATGATACATGAGAAAATAAGTTCACTATATATATATATATATGTGTGTGTGTGTGTGTGTGTGTGTGTGTGTGTATGTATATGTGTGTGCGTGTGTGCATGTATGCATGTGTTGTGCATGTACATATGTGTGTGCGCATGTATATGTGTGTGTGTGCAGATGTATGTGTGTGTGTGCATGTATGCATGAGTGTGTATGTACATATGTATGTGTGCATGTATATGTGTGTGTGCATGTATTCATGTGTGTGTGTATTTACATATGTGTGTGTGCATGTATGTGTGTGTGCATGTATGCATGTGTGTGTGTATGTACATATGTGTATGTGCATGTATATGTGTGTGTACATGTATGCATGTGTATGTGTACATATGTGTGTACATGTATTTGTGTGTGCATGTATGCACGTGTGTGTGTACGTACATATGTGTGTGTGCATGTATATGTGTGTGTGCATGTATGCATGTGTGTGTATGTACATATGTGTGTGTGCATGTATATGTGTGTGTGTGTATGTATGTGTGTATATATATGTGTGTGAATATGTATGTGTATATGAATGTATGTGTGTTTGTAGGTACATATGTGTGTATGTTTATGTATATGTGTGTATGTATGTATATGTGTGTATGTATGTGTCTATGTGTGTGTATGTATATGTGCGTATGTGTGTGTATATGTGTGCGTGCGTACGTGTGCATGTATACGTGTGCGTGTTGGTTGGTATACATAAACTGAACATTTTCTCATTTAATATTCTGTTATATATATACATAAATTAAGCAAGAAAATTAGCAGTATATAATATAACATAATATTATATAATATTATATAATAATTATATATTATATAATCTATATACTTTTAAAACTCTGTGTGTGTGGGTGTATGTCATTTTGATTTTGCCTTTGATTCGTTACTCCGCGAAAACCAGACGCAAAAACACCGAGATTTTTACCATTTCGCTAGCGATTTTACTTTTACCTTCGCAAATCCACTCCTCATTAAATTTAGTCATGTTTCTGTACACATTTTAAATAAAATCCTTCACACCCCCCCCCCACTCAGTCATTTTTTCGCCTCCCGCTGGCCACCTTCTCATCGCGTGCCCCACGCGACCATAACGGCTGCTGCCGCCTGGCTCTCCTCCACTTCCCCCCCCCCCCACACCCGGCCCGGCTCTGTCCCGCTGGCGGAAGCCACAGATCGGCTGGTCCGCCCGCTCCTTTTCGCCGTCCTCGCTGGCGGCCCGCAGGCTCACTCGGGATCACGCCCGCCCGCCCACTCCACACACATATATATACACATTTATATATACATATATATACACACACACGCGCACACACACTCACGCACACACACGTACACACACTCACGCACACACACGTCCACACGTTCACGCACACGCACACACTCACGCACACACACTCACTCACACACACGTACACACGCACACACACTCACGCACACACACACGTACACACACTCACGCACACGCACACACACACGTACACACAAACATACACACAAACACACACATACACATGAACTCGCACACACACACACACACACACACACACACACACACACACCAATCTAAACTCATCTAAACTAAACAAGGCCGATTGCCAACATTTCTCTCGAGTGCTGTGGGATGTTTCACCGAATGAAAGGGGTTGGTCAAATAGGTTAACGGGTTTGTGTTGTTATATTTCTGCAGAACACACCGAGAAGAAGGTTGTGGACAATATAGCGTTCCGGCTCTCTCACTTCAACATCAGCTTCACATCAATGAAACCCTATTTCACACCAGGAGCTCGATTTTATATCCCGGTACAAATGTGTTTATTATGGAATATTGTTTATGCGTGTGTGACTGTGTGTGTGTGTGTGTGTGTCCGTGTATGTGTGTGTGTGCGTGTGACTGTGTCAGTGTCAGTGTGTGACCTTATGACATGACCTTATGCCATGACCATATGACCGTAAGACATGACCTTATGACCTTATGCCATGAGGATATGACCTTATGCCATGACCATATGACCTTAGGACATGACCTTATGACGTGATCATATGACCTTAGGACACAACCTTATGACGAGATCATATGACCTTAGGACATGACCTTATGACCTTAGGACATGACCTTATGACATGATCATATGACCTTATGACATGATCTTATGATTACCATATGACCGTAGGACATGACCTTAGGACATGACCTTATGACATGACCATATGACCTTATGTGTGTGTGTGGCTGTGTGTGTCCGCGTATTTGTGTGTGCGCTTGTGACTGTGTGTGAGTGTGTGTTTGTGTGTGTCCGCGTATGTGTGTGCGTGTGCTTGTGTGTGTCTGTCTGTGCGGTGTGTGTGTGTGTGTGTGTGTGTGTCTGTGTGTGTGTGCGTGTCTGTGTGTGTGTGTGTGTGGCTCTGTGTGTGTGTGTGATTAGTTTGGTTTAGTTTAGAGATACAATGCAGGTACAGGCCCTTCGGCCCACCGAGTCCGTGCCGACCAACGATCCCCGCACACTAATACCATCCTACACACACTAGGGACAATTTACAGTTATACCAAGCCAATTAACCTGCAAACCTGCGTGTCTTTGGAGTGTGGGAGGGAACGGGAACACTTGGAGAAAACCCACGCGGGTCACAGGGAGAACGTGCAAACTCCGTACAGACAGCAGCCGTAGTCAGGATTGAACCCGGGTCTCTGGTGCTGTGAGGCAGCAACTCTACCGCTGCGCCATCCTGCATTCTTGTGCTCCGGTTTCCTCCCACTCTCCAAAGACGTGCCGTTTTGTAACTTAGTTGGCTTCTGCAAAATTGTACATTGTCCCTCGTGTGTGCAGGAAAGTGCGGGATGATCACTGGTCAGTGTGGACTCGGTGGGCCAAAGGGCCTCTTTCTATGCTGTATCTCGAAAACTAAACTAAAACATTTGGACAGGGCCATGGATGTTTTTCTCTAAAGCAAACCAACATCATCTGGAGTTGAACCTGAGCAAGTGTAAGGTGATGCACTTTGTGGATGTGGAGAGGATGTTTCCACTAGTGGGACAGTCTAGGACCAGAGGGCACAGCCTCAGAATTAAAGGACAGTCCTTTAGGAAGGAGATGAGGAGGGTGGTGAATCTGTGGAGTTCTTTGCCGCAGACGGCTGTGGAGTCCAAGTCAGTGGATATTTCTACGGCAGAGAAGGATAGATTCTTGATTAGTACGGGTGTCAGGGGTTATGGGGAGAAGGCAGGAAGATGGGGTTAGGGGAGAGATAGATCAGGCGTTATTAAATGGCAGAGTAGACTTGATGGGCAGAATGGCCTAATTCTTCTCTTATCCCTTATGATCTTATGGTCGTCTAGACTTTAACCTGATATCTTCACTTAATGTAGGCCATTCAGCCCATTGAACCCATGCTCACTCTTGGAGAATTCCAGTCAAGCCTAATTCTACTATCCCTTATGACCTCATGATCTTATGACCTTATGACGACCATATGATCTTATGACATGTTCTTATGCCATGACCATATGACCTTAGGACATGACCTTGTGACATGACAATAGACAATAGACAATAGGTGCAGGAGTAGGCCATTCGGCCCTTCGAGCCAGCACCGCCATTCAATGTGATCATGGCTGATCATCCCCAATCAGTACCCCGTTCCTGCCTTCTCCCCATATCCCCTGACTCCGCTATTTTTAAGAGCCCTATCTAGCTCTCTCTTGAAAGCATCCAGAGAACCTGCCTCCACCGCCCTCTGAGGCAGGGAATTCCACTGACTCACAACTCTCTGTGAGAAAAAGTGTTTCCTCGTCTCCGTTCTAAATGGCTTACTCCTTATTCTTAAACTGTGGCCCCTGGTTCTGGACTCCCCCAACATCGGGAACATGTTTCCTGCCTCTAACATGTCCAAGCCCTTAACAATCTTATATGTTTCAACCTTATGACATGACCTTATGCCATGACCTTAGGACATGACCTTATGCCATGCTCATATGTTTCAACCTTATGACATGACCTTATGCCATGACCTTAGGACATGACCTTATGCCATGCTCATATGACCTTAGGACATGACCTTATGACCTTATGCCATGCTCATATGACCTTATGACCTTATGCCATGCTCATATGACCTTAGGACATGACCTGATGATCTTATGTCATGACCTGATGACCATATGACTTTGGTAGCCTTGATCACGAGGCGTTGGCTGAAGGATGTGGTGATCTTTCACGTTGCACTGCTTTACAGATCTCCGTGACCTATCCCAATGGATCCCCCGCCATCAACGTGTCGCTGCATGTCAACCTCACCATCGTAGAGGAAGAGGTGATCAAGGATTCGATTGAAGGGACAACGGACCAGCTCGGCGAGATGATCTTCTCATTGACGGTTCCTGTAAAAGCGCACATTCTCAACGTCACGGTACGTTGCCTCGACCGACTCTCGACCCGAGGGTGAGGGGGTGGGCCTTATTTAAACTTCCCGTTTGGTTCAGATGTACGGTGTGGGAATCAGGCCCTTTGGCCCCACCGGGTCCGCGCCCACCAGCGATCCCGCACTCTAGCACTATCCAAGACTAGGCACAATTTTTTTCATTGATACTGAGCCAATAAACCTACAAACCCTGCACGTCTTTGGAGTGTGGGAGGAAACCAGAGGTCTCGGAGAAAATTCACGCAGGTCACGGGGAGAACGTACAAACTCCATACAGACAGCGCCCATAGTCAGGATCGAACCCGGGTCTCTGGCGCTGTAAGCGCTGTAAGGCAGCAACTCTACCGCTGCGCCACCACACCACTCCAATAGTGAAAGACCTGGATAGACTGGATGTGGAGAGGATGTTTCACTGGTGTGAGAATCTAGGACCAGAGGGCACAGCCTCAAGAGTAAAAGGACGTACCTTTAGAAGAGTCCCAGCCTGCTCAACCTCTCCCTATTGCTCAGGCCCTCGAGTACTGGTAACATCCTCGTAAATCTTCTCTACGCCCTTTCTAGTTTGACAACATCTTTCCCATAACATGGTGCCCAGAACTGAACACGACACTCTAAATGTGGCCTCTTATACAACTGCAACACGACCCCACCCCAACATCCTTTGAATCTGTTTCCCCAACCCATAACTTCCCACACCTTCCACACCGCAAGAAATCGCAGAGAGTTGTGGGACGCAGCCCAGACCATCACACAAGCCAACCTCCCTCCCATTGACTCCATCTACACCTCACGCTGCCTCGGCAAGGCCAGCAGCATAATCACCCCGGCCACTCCCTCTTCTCCCCTCTCCCATCAGGCAAATGGTACAGGCGTGAAAACGCACACCTCCAGATTCAGGGACAGTTTCTTTCCCACCTGTTATGGCAACTGAACCATCCTACCACAACCAGTGAGCAATGCTGAACTACTTTCTACCTCGTTGGGGACCCTCGGACTATTTTGATTGGACTTTACTGGCTTTACCTTGACTAAACATTATTCCCTTATCATGCCCTTACCATACACTGTGGACGGCTCGACTGCAATCATGTATTGTCTTTCCGCTGACTGGTTAGCACGCAACAAAAAGCTTTTCACTGTACCTCGGTACACGTGACAATAAACTGAACTAAAGTAAATGAAACACGTATCGGCACGGTGGCGCAGCGATAGAGTTGCTGCTTTACAGCGGATGCAGCGCCAGAGACCCGGGTTCGATCCCGACTACGGGTGCTGTCTGTACGGAGTTTGTACGTTCTCCCCGTGACCTGCGGGAGTTTTCTCCGAGATCTTCAGAGAGATCCCTCCCTCACTCCAAAGACGTACAGGTATGTAGGGTAATTGGCTTGGTGTATGTGTAAATTATCCCTTGTGTGTGTAGGATCGTATTAATGTGCAGGTCGGCGCGGACATGGTGGGCTGAAGGGCCTGTGTCCACGCTGTATCTCTATCTATACTAAGCTAAACGTCTGAAGAAGGGTCTCGACCCGTAAAGGTCACCCATTCCTTCCCTCCAGAGATGCTTCCTGTCCCGCTGACTTACGTCAGCTTTTTGTGTCTATCTTTGCTCTAAACCAGGGGTTGGCAACCGGCCCGTAACCCGAAATCATCCGGCCCGCAGGTGTATTTTTTTTCAATTCGTTTTCGCGACCTGGGAACTGCAGCCAGTCCCGGGGCAGGCGAGGGATCTGGGAACCGCAGAAAACGAATTGAAAAACACGTGAAAAACTAATGTGAAAAACAACACCAAGTTCCTGGGAACCATCATCTCCAAGGACCTTAAATGGGGGGCTACCATCGACTCCACAGTCAAAAAGGCACAACAGAGGGATGTACTTCCCACGGCAGCTGAGCACAGCACAATCTGCCACAGCAATGATGGTCCAATTCTACACGGCCATCGTAGAGTCTGTTCTCACCTTCTCCATCATGGTCTGGTTTGGCTCAGCTACCAAGCACGACACCTGGAAGCTGCAGCGAATCGTCCGATCAGCAGAGAAGGTTATTGGCTGCAACCTTCCCTCCATTGATGAACTGTACACTGCAAGGGCCAGGAAGCGAGCGGGCAAGATCATCTCTGACCCCTCTCACCCTGGCCACAAACTCTTTGAATCACTTCCCTCTGGAAGGTGACTCTGGACTGTCAAAGCTGCCACAGCCAGACATAAAAACAGTTTTTATCCACAAGTAGTTGCTCTACTCAACAGCCAAAAAATCTGTAGCCTCCCTTTGATCTGGTATTTTGTTGGTCACATGCTTGATCAATAGTGTTTTATCATTAATGTTTATTATTATTTCCCTGCTGTGAAAAAAAAAAGATTCAGCGTGGAAACAGGCCCTTCGGCTCACCGAGTCCGCGCTGACCAGCGATCCCCGCACACTAACACTATCCTACACACACTAGGGACAATTTTACATTTAATTTACATTTACAGCCAAAAATCTGTAGCCTCCCTTTGATCTGGTATTTTGTTGGTCCACATGCTTGATCAATGGTGTTTTATCATTAATGTTTTATTATTATTTAATGTTTAGTGTTTTCTGAGTCATTCGTAACTGTCACTGTATGTCATGTTGTTACTTGTGGGCGGAGCGCCAAGGCAAATTCCTTGTATGTGAATACTTGGCCAATAAACTTACTTATTACTTACTTGATCTAATTAGTATGTATTATTAGTATGTATTATTAGTATGTATTATTACTAATTTATGTATTATTAGTATGTATTATTACTAATTTATGTATTATTAGTATGTATTATTACTAATTACTAGTATGTATTATTATTATCTCCATTTATAGGTAGATATGGCCCGCCATCCACTCACAGACATTTGTCCTGGCCCCTATGCAGAACAAGGTTGCCGACCCTGCTGTAAACTAAAGTAAATTTCCTCCCTCTCCCCCTGCTCAGGCCAGCGCTGGAAGTGGGTCCGGCCAGACTGAGAAGAAGCACGGGACGGTGGAGAGACACGTGTCTGACAGTGGGAGGTATATGCACATCAATGTACCTCAAGCACTCTTGTACCCTGAAGATGCCATCACCGTCCACCTGACGGCTCTGGGTCTGCTCTCTGACGATGACGTCCAGTACTACTACTACATGGTTAGTTCCCGAAACCTTTGGTGTGTGAGAATCAAGTGTTTTATTGTCATTTGTCCCGGAGATAACAATGGAATTCTTCCTTGCAGCAGCACACAGAATATGTCAGCATAGTACACTGTAAACAATTTAATAAAAGAGAAAATAAATAGTGGGTGCATAGACATAGACAATAGGTGCAGCAAGAGGCCATTTGGCCCTTCGAGCCAGCACCGCCATTCATTGTGATGGTGGCTGATCGTCCCCAATCAGTAACCCGTGCCTGCCTTCTCCCCGCACAGTGCATTCAGAAAGTATTCAGACCCCTTCACTTTTTCCACATTTTGTTACGTTACAGCCTAATAGCCCCATCCCACGGTACGAGTTCATTCCAAGAGCTCTCCTGAGTTTGCCCTGATTCGAACTCGGAGATTTGGCCGGTAATGGCCGCTCATCGGTACTCGGGGCTCTCGTGGACATTTTTCAACGTTGAAAAATATTCACGAGTCTTCCCGTGTTACCTGCCATTAGCGAGTCTTCCCGAGTAGCTGCCGTTAGTGTTACGAGCCGCTAAGAGACGTCCCCGAGCTCCGACGTACCCGCTACATTCATTCTCCGTGCTTACCACGAGTTTGGAATGAACTCGTACCGTGGGACAGGGCTATTATTCTAAAATGGATTCAATTCACTTTTTTAATCATCAATCTACACATAATACCCATAATAAAGAAACAAAAACAGGTGTTTAGAAATGTTTGCAAAGTAATCAGAAAGAAATAACTGAAATATCACATTTACTTAAATATTCAGACCCTTTGCTATGACACTCAAAATTGAGCTTAGGTGCATCCTGTTTCCATTGATTATCCTTGTGATGTTTCTACAACTCGATTGGAGTCCACCAGTGGTAAATTAAATTGATTGGACATGATTTGGAAAGGCACACACCTGTTTTTATAAGGTCCTACAGTTGACAGTGCATGTCAGAGGCAAAACCAAGCCATGAAGACGAAGGAATTGTCCGTAGACCTCCGACACAGGATTGTGTCGAGACACAGATCTGGGGAAGGGTATAAAACAATTTCCGCAGCATTGCAGGTACTGAAGGGCACAGTGGCCTCCGTCATTCTTGAATGGAATAACTTTAAAACCACCAGGACTCTTCATAGAGCCGGCCGCCCGGCCCAAACTGAGCAATTGGGGGAGAAGGGCCTTGGTCAGGGAGGTGACCAAGAACCCGATGGTCACTCTGACAAAGCACCAATTCCTCTGTGGAGATGGGAGAACCTTTCAGAAGGACAACTATATCTACAGCACTCGACCAATCAGGCCTTTATGGTAGAGTGGCCAGACGGAAGACACTCCTCAGTAAAAGGCACATGACAGCCCGCTTGGAGTTTGCCAAAAGGCACCTAAAGGACTGTCAGACATGAACTCTTTGGAATTGAACTCTTTGGCTTGAATGCCAAGCGTCACGTCTGGAGGAAACCAGGCACCGCTCATCACCTGGCCAATACCATACCTACGGTGAAGCATGGTGGTGGCAGCATCATGCTGTGGGGATGTTTTTCAGTGACAGGAACTGGGAATCTAGTCAGGATTGAGGGAAAGATGAACTGAGCAAAGTACAGTGAGATCCTTGACGAAAACCTGCTCCAGAGCGTTCCGGGGCGGAGGTTCACCTTCCAACAGGACAACGACCCTAAGCACACAGCCAAGACAACGCAGGAGTGGCTTTGTGACAAGTCTGTGAATGTCCTTGACTGACCCAGCCAGAGCCCGGACTTGAACCCGATCGAACATCTCTGGAGGGACCTGAAAATAGCTGTGCATCGACGCTCCCCATCCAACCTGACAGAGCTTGAGAGGATCTGCAGAGAAGAATGGGAGAAATGACCCAAATACAGATGTGCCAAGCATGTAGCGTCATACCCAAGAAGACTTGAGGCTGTAATCGCTGCCAAAGATGCCTCAACAAAGTATTGAGTAAAGGGTCTGAATACTTACAGTATGTACATGTGATACTCCAGTTATTTCTTTTTAATTAATTTGCAAAAATTTCTAAACACCTGTTTTTGCTTTTTTATTATGGGGTATTGTGTGTAGATTGGTGATTAGAAAAAAGAATTTAATCCATTTTAGAATAAGGTTGTAACATAACAAAATGTGGAAAAAGTGAAGGGGTCTGAATACTTTCTGAATGCACTCTCTTTTAAATTCATCCAGTGAATTGGCCTCTGCTGCCTTCTGTGGCAGAGAATTCCACAGATTCACAACTCTCTGGGTGAAAAAGATTTTTTCTCATCTCAGTTTTAATGGCCTCCCCTTATTCTTAGACTGTGGCCTCTGGTTATGGGCTCCCACCAACATTGGGAACATTTTCCTGCATCTAGCTTGTCCAGTCCTTTTATAATTTTATACATTTCTATAAGATCCATATATATATATATATATATATATATATATATATATATACACTGAACTTTTCTTTTCTCGTTTATTATATATTTAAATATACACACGCTACACACACACATATATATATATATGTGTATATATGTATATGTATATATATATGTGTATATATGTGTGTGTATATATATGTGTGTATATATATGTGTGTATATATATATATATGTGTATATATATATATGTGTATATATATATATGTGTGTATATATATATGTGTATATATATATATATATATGTGTATATATATGTATATGTGTATAACGTTTTTAAAAAAACATTTAGATAAGTACATGGATAGGACAGGTTTAGAGGGATAAGGTGACTAAGGGTAAGGTGTGAAAATGAGACAAAGGTGATGGAGATCAAGGAAAATGTAGAATAGATCATTGTTAGAAAGGAAAAGGTGACAACGAAGCAAACAGAGGTAAAATGTATTTGGGCGGACAGTCAGACTGGTCGGAGAACTGGGGAGGGATGGAGAGAGAGGGAAAGCAAGGAGAAAGTCAGGAAAGTCAATGTTCATACCGCTGGGGTGTAAGCTGCCCAAGCAAAATATGAGGCGCTGTTCACTCTGACAGTGGAGGAGGCCCAGGACAGAAAGGTCAGTGTGGGAATCTGAAGGGAATTAAAGTGTTTAGCAACCTGGGAGATCAGGTATGTTTAGGCGGAAAGAGCGGAGGTGTTCAGTGAAACTAAACTAAACCAAACCAAACCGAACCGAGCCGAACTGAACCAATCCAACCCATCCCAAAATCCAACCCAAGTCAACCCAACCCAACCCATCACAAAACCCAACCCAAGCCCAACCCAAGTCAATGCAACCCAACCCAACCCAACACAACCCAAGTCAACCCAAGTCAACCCAACCCAACCCAGTTCAATCCAACCCGGTTCAATCCAACCCAACCCAACACAACCCAACTCAACTCAACCCAACTCAACTCAACCCAACCCAACTCAACCCAACCCAACTCAACCCAACCCAACCCAACCCAACTCAACCCAACCGAACTGTTATACGAGAATTTTGTCTGATCAGTCTGTGACCCATAGCGCTATGTTTAAAGCCCATAGCGCTGTGGCCGGTAGCGCTTATTTAGAACCATGGCAGTACAGCCGACAGTGATTTGTTTCAAGCCCCACGCGCTAAGCGGACAGCGCTCTGTTTAAACCTTTGCGAGCCAAGTCTGTAGCGCTGTGTGTATTACCTTGCGCACCAAGTCGGCGGCTGATAGCGTTTGTTTCCAAAGGTGGGGGGGGGGTGGGGGGGGCATGTTCGGATGCAGTTCCCTTCCATTGGTTGTAATTCAAATTTGGGAGCAGCGCTATTGGCCAGGACCTATCGGTGGTCATTTCAATAACTGATTTCTGCCGGTATAAAGGCAGGCGCCAGTAAGCCATAAGGTAGTTCTTGACAGAGAGAGGTTCACTGATGGGCTGGGTTGCGATCAGCACCGCACCGCGGATGGAGGCCAAGAGTGAGGAGGGTGTGCTGCTGTAAGACGGGCCCCACGCATGCCAAGATAAGTATTGTTTTTATTCTCCCTCATGCCAATAAAACTGATTCGTAACTTAACAGATGAGTGTCTTTTTTCTGTTCTACTAGTCAGATCCTTGAACCTGTTCCCTTGTAACCCCAACCCAAACTAACCCAACCCAACACAACCCCACATAACACCAAAAACCCAACGCAACCCAACCCAACCCAACCCAACATAACCCAAAAACTCCAACACAACCCAACATAACCCAACCCAACATAACTCAATGCATCCTAACCCAACCCAACCCAATTTAACCCAAACCAACTCAACCTAACCCAACCCAACATAACCCAACCCAACCAATATAACCTAACCCAACCCAACCCAACCCAACCCAACCCAACATAACCCAACCCAACCCAACATAAACCAACCCAACCCAACATAACCCAACCCAACCCAACCCAACCCAACCCAACATAACCCAACCCAACCCAACATAACCCAGCCCAACCCAACCCAGCCCAACCCAACATAACCCAACCCAACAAGCCCAACCCAAAATAACCCAACCCAACCCAACATAACCCAACCCAACATCACCCTACCCAACCCAACCCAACCCAACCCAACATAACCCAACCCAACATAACCCAACCCAACCCAACCCAACATAACCCAACCCAACATAACCCAACCCAACCCAACCCAACCCAACATAACCCAACCCAACCCAACCCAACATAACCCAACCCAACATAACCCAACCCAACAAGCCCAACCCAAAATAACCCAACCCAACCCAACATAACCCAACCCAACATCACCCTACCCAACCCAACCCAACATAACCCAACCCAACATAACCCAACCCAACCCAACAAGCCCAACCCAAAATAACCCAACCCAACCCAACCCAACATAACCCAACCCAACCCAACATAACCCAACCCAACCCAACATAACCCAACCCAACATCACCCTACCCAACCCAACGCAACCCAACCCAACATAACCCAACCCAACATAACCCAACCCAACCCAACAAGCCCAACCCAACATAACCCAACCCAACATAACCCAACCCAACCCAACAAGCCCAACCCACAATAACCCAACCCAACTCAACCCAACCCAACATAACCCAACCCAACCCAACATAACCCAACCCAACATAACCCAACCCAACATAACCCAACATAACCCAACCCAACCCAACATAACCCAACCCAACATAACCCAACACAACCCAACCCAACATAACCCAACCCAACCCAACATAACCCAACCCAACATAACCCAACCCAACCCAACAAGCCCAACCCAACCCAACATAACCCAACCCAACATAACCCAACCCAACCCAACAAGCCCAACCCAACATAACCCAACCCAACCCAACATAACCCAACCCAACCCAACATAACCCAACCCAACATAACCCAACCCAACATAACCCAACCCAACATAACCCAACCCAACATAACCCAACCCAACCCAACAAGCCCAACCCAACCCAACATAACCCAACCCAACCCAACCCAACATAACCCAACCCAACCCAACAAGCCCAACCCAACCCAACATAACCCAACCCAACCCAACCCTACATAACCCAACCCAACCCAACATAACCCAACCCAACCCAACATAACCCAACCCAACCCAACCCAACATAGCCCAACCCAACCCAACATAACCCAACCCAACCCAACCCTACATAGCCCAACCCAACCCAACATAACCCAACCCAACCCAACCCTACATAACCCAACCCAACCCAACATAACCCAACCCAACCCAACCCAACAAGCCCAACCCAACCCAACATAACCCAACCCAACCCTACATAACCCAACCCAACCCAACCCAACAAGCCTAACCCAACCCAACATAACCCAACCCAACCCAACATAACGCAACCCAACCCTACATAACCCAACCCAACCCAACCCAACAAGCCTAACCCAACCCAACATAACCCAACCCAACCCAACCCAACCCAACAAGCCCAACCCAACCCAACATAACCTAACCCAACAAGCCTAACCCAACCCAACATAACCCAACCCAACCCAACCAAACGTGCCCTGATGGTTCTTGTGTCGCCCTGTGCAGGTACTCGGTAAGGGCAGGACGCTGGACATCCAAAGGGTGGAGAGAACGTCAGAGACCTCGTTTGAGCTGCTCATCACCACAGCCATGGTGCCTTATTTCCGCATCGTGGCTTATTACCCCGTGAACAACGGACGAAGGTGGAGCATTGTGGCCGACTCAGTGCGTGTGGAAGCGGAGAGTCTATGTGATACCAAGGTGGGCCTCACACCATCCTGTTTTCCATGTATGGGGGCGACAATATAGATTGGGGGAACTGCGGGGCGTGGGGGACTGGCAGAGGACTGGGAATCATCGAGTCTACTCTCGTTTAGTTTAGAGACACAACACGGAAACAGACCCTTCAGCCCAACTTGCCCACGCCAACCAACATGCCCCACCTACACGAGTCCCACCTGCCTGCGTTTGGCCCATATCCCTCCAAACCTGTCGTATCAATGTACCTGTCCAAATGTTTCTTAAACGTTATGACAGTATGTTGGTACGATGGAACGAAGAACGATGCATCACAGGAACAGGCCTTTCGGCCCAATATGCCGGTGCTGTACATGATAGCAGTGCAAGAGGTCCTTAGTGTTCCATTGCCAAGGGTACATAAGATGCTACATATCCGTGTGCCCACCCATCTAAATGCCTCAAACTCCACTGTTGTATCTGCCTCCACCACCACCCCTGGCAGGGAGTTCCAGGCCCCCGCCACCCTCTGTGTAAAAGAACTTGCCCCGCACATCTCCTTTAAACTTTACCCCTCTCACCATAAGGTAGGTATGCTACAATACTTACCTTCAGCGGCGCTGCAATTCTGCCACTGGCCGTGTGCGCGATTTTGGCGCCTTTAAGGGGGGGGGCGGGGTTAAAACGCGGGTTTATCCTACCTTGTCCTGTATTATATTTCGTTGGAGTACAAGCGTTTGCTGAAAAATTGTTCCTAGGGGCGTTTTGTGTATTTTTTATTTTTATTAAATCGACAATGTCAGCGCTGGAGTTATTTTAAAATCAGCTCCTGAAGCGTCAACGCCGATAATGGGGACGGATTTCACACACGGGACAGGTAAACGAAAGTGGTTTATTTTAATGTATAAAAGTGCTTCTTAAGAAGCCTTTAATTCATATTTTTTAAAGGCGAAACGGTGATTTTTTCCCCGAACTAACGGCAGAATTTTTCATGCCGATACGGGGTTAAATTCACCGCAAATCAACGTTCCAAATGATTGCGTTCCAGAAATCCTCACTCGCAAAATGATTTAAATGCCCATTAATTTACAGGTATTAAACATTCAATTCCTTCCATTTGGCCTGTAAATCCATGACAATGAGATTTAAAAATTATGTTATATTGTGAATTCTTGTGTGAATGTTATTTGGACACTTAGGCTATTTAAAAATGTTAATCTATTCTTAAGAAATTGATAGATGTTTAGATCTAGTAATTGAATTTTGTAATTAGCTACAATTAGGTTTAATTATATGCTTTAATTTCATGTCTTCTAAGTAAGATTGTTTCATATTTGTTTCAGAATGCTTCAAT
This sequence comes from Malacoraja senta, assembly GCA_038087875.1. Taxonomy (NCBI): domain Eukaryota; kingdom Metazoa; phylum Chordata; class Chondrichthyes; order Rajiformes; family Rajidae; genus Malacoraja; species Malacoraja senta. The sequence continues at coordinate 8,144,521 of CM075994.1, forward strand.
CTATAATAACTGAAAATTTCTTTCAGTTCTCTTAATTTTTAAGAAAGTTATGGGCTTTTGACTGTCCTCGATCACAGCTTTTATGTTAAGTCAATGAAAAAGCAATAGGGAACAAGATGCTAATTTCCGAGTATGAAAATGGCCATAACTTTTTTAATACTGAAGATATGAAAGTGAATTAGGTGTCAAATTAAACTTCTTTTTATGCTTTTTCTGATGGGATACATCAGAAAAAGCTATGTCCTCTAGTCTTTCACATGGGGCAGAGCATGATGAGATGGAAACTCCCACATCCCAAAGATGTGCAGGCCTGTAGGGTAATCGTCCCTCTGTAAAATTGCCCCCTCGTGTGTAGAGAGTGTATGACAATAGACAACAGGTGCGGGAGTAGGCCATTCGGCCCTTCGAGCCAGCACCGCCATTCAATGTGATCATGACTGATCATCCACAATCAGTACCCCGTTCCTGCCTTCTCCCCGCATCCCCTGACTCCGCTAACTCTCTTGAAAGAATCCAGAGAATTGGCCTCCACTGCCTTCTGAGGCAGAGAATTCCACAGATTCACAACTCTCTGGGTGAAAATGTTTTTCCTCATCTCCGTTCTATATGGCCTACCCCTTATTCTTAAGCTGTGACCCCTGGTTCTGGACTCCCCCAACATCGGGAACATGTTTCCTGCCTCTAGCTTGTCCGAACCCTTAATAATGAGAATATGGGATAACGTAGAATTGGTCTTCCTGTGCCGAACATGATGCCGTTAAACTAATCTCCTCTGCCTGATGTGATCCATGTCCCTCCATTCCCTGTGTATCCATGTGTCTATTTAAGAGCCTCTTAAACGCCACTATCGTATCTGCCTCCACCACCGATTGTTGGCATGGACACAATGGGCTGAAGGGCCTGTTTCCCTCCCACATCCGAGGTTTGTATTTCAATTGGCCCTCTGTAAATTGCCCGCTAGTGTTTAGTGCATGGATGTGGAAGTAGTAACATAGAACTAGTGCGAGCGGGTGATCACTGCTCGGCGTGGGCTCGGTGGGCCGAAGGGCCTGTTTCCGTGCTGTATCTCTAAACTTAACTAAACTAAACTGAACAAAACTAGTGTGTAGGATAGTGCTGGTGTACGGGGCGATCGATGGTCAGTGCGGACGCGGTGGGCCGAAGGGTCTGTTTCCGCACTGTATCTCTAAACTAAACTGGTGTATAAGATAGTGTTAGTGTACGAGGTGATTAGGGATGCCAACTTCCTCACTCCCAAATAAGGGACAAAAGGTCAAAATACGGGACAAATTCCCCACGGCAATTCGTTGAGCAACTTGGCCGTGTCTGGGTGAATGATGAGTTGGCCCGGGTGCTGGACTACACACAAAGCCCAGCCGGCGGGGCCAGCTGAGGAGTTTTGGCCCCGGGGGCCGCGCGCAAAGTCCGGCGCCCCATCCAACTCATGAACCGACGATCGGCCATGAGAAGGAGGGGTGGTGGTGTCGGCGGTAAGCGAAGGTCCGAAGGTCGGACAGCTGGCCGGGCTGCCGTCCGACGGGGCCACGGGCGAGGCGCTGCTGCTGCTGCACTCCATGGGCTGCACTACGTCGGGACGGGTGAGGCAGGGCCGGACGCGGTGCACCGACCCGACAGTCCCCTCGACACAAGTAGTAGCAGTCAATTACAGGACAAGGGCGGTCCCGTACAGGACAAGCCAATTTAGGCCAATATACGGGATGTCCCGGCTAATACGGGACAGTTGGCAACCCTAGGGGTGATCGCTGGTCGGCGCAGACTCGGTGGGCTGAAGGGCCCGTTTCCGCACTGTATCTCTAAACTAAACTAAACTAGTGTGTAGGGTAGTGCTAGTGTGCGGGGATCGCTGGTCGGCAAGGGCTGGCTGGGCCGAAGGGCCTGTTTCTGCGCTGTATCTCCAAGGTCTAAAGACTGATTGTGATTCTGGACAATCCGGTGTTGCTCGCTGCCTCCGCCCACGGTCTGGCTGTCTTTTTTAAATGTTGTTATGTTTAGAGTGTTTTTTTCGGTATTTTATGTGGGGGGAAGCGGGTAGGGTAAGGGTGAAACCGTCCGTCAGTCGCTTCCTGGCGAGGATGCAGCTATTATCCGAGTTGCGTCCTGGCCCCCCCACCCTCGCGGCCTACCAGCTGGATTGGCGCGGCCTTTCCTGCCGGACCGGACCAGAGCTTCAGCTGCGGCAGCGAGGCGCTGGAAACATCGCGGAGCGGGCCAGGCCTTCCTGGGATCGCCGCTTGGAGCTCCGGAGTATTGGGCCGCTGCTCCAACAACGCGGGTGGCGCTGACGTTAACATCGCGGAGTCCTGGGACCCTTTGCCGGGAGTCGCCAGCGCGAATCGCCGCCCAGCGCGGCCTGTGGACATCGGGAGCCGCGGACTCCGGTGGAAGGTGGCCGACGAGAGGTTCCCAGCCCCGACCACGGGTGAACATTGGGGAACATCAGCAAGGAGTTTGACTGGACTTAAGTTCCTTCCCTCACAGTGGGGAACTTTGGTGCTACTGTGGGGATGTTTGTGTTGTGGACTACTGTGTTCTGTGGTTTGTGTTTTTTTTTATTTTATTTTTTAGTCTGACTAAGGGAAAAAGAATTTTGTTGACTCTTCATTGAAGACAATGACAATAAATTAAATTAAATCAAATCAAATCAAATCGATTCCCAGTTTCAGGTGCACTCGGTGTCCCACCTGCCGGATCTTCACCAGCTCCAGCTGACGGTCCTGTCTGACACTCCAGCCCAGATCTTCGTGAAGACCACGGATATGAGGCTGAAGCCTTGGGAGGGAGACGACTCCATCACCCACAGGAGGGTAAGGTCACCACAAAGACCGCAGAGAGAGAGAGTCTCTATGACTCTGTGACTCAATGACAATGTCTCTTTGTATCCATGTCTCTGTGTCTCTGTATCTCTGTATCTCTGTGTCTCTGTGTCTCTGGGTCTCTGTAACTGTGTCTCTGTATCTCTGTGACTCTGTCTCTGTGTCTCTGTGTCTCTGTGACTCTGTCTCTGTGACTCTGTGTCTCTGTGTCGCTGTGTCTCTGTGTCTCTGTGTCTCTGTGACTCTGTGTCTCTGTGTCTCTGTGTCTCTGTGTCTCTGTGACTCTGTGACTCTGTGTCGCTGTGTCTCTGTGTCTCTGTCTCTCTGTGTCTCTGTGTCTCTGTGTCTCTGTGTCGCTGTGTCTCTGTGTCTCTGTGTCTCTGTGACTCTGTGTCTCTGTGTCTCTGTGTCTCTGTGTCTCTGTGTCTCTGTGTCTCTGTGACTCTGTGACTCTGTGTCTCTGTGTCGCTGTGTCTCTGTGTCTCTGTCTCTCTGTGTCTCTGTGTCTCTGTGTCTCTGTGACTCTGTGACTCTGTGACTCTGTGAAGGTCCTGTCCCACTTGGCGATTTTTTCGGCGACTGCCGGCGTCATATCAGTGTCGCCCAAAGATTTTGAACATTTCAAAATCCAGCGGCGACAAAAAAATGTTGCGACACTTGAAAAAACGCCGAGCGTCAATACGTCATCATGCCGCGTCATACGTCATCACGCCGCACATTTTTCGGTGACCTGATACGTCAGTAAATGATGCCAGCAGTCGCCGAAAAAATCGCCGTGCGACAGGCACTTTATAGAGACAGTTTAAGGCCCTGTCCCACTTAGGCTATTTTTAGGCGATAGCCGGCGACTGTCATGGTCGTAGCAAGTCGCTGAAAAACCAGCGACTGGACCCCGCCTACGACATAAAATTTGAAATAGAATAATTTCTTTAACGACAAAATCGAAGTCAGCACCGGTGACAACCTATGTCACCTGGCGACAACCTACGTTAACTTGGCGACAACTACGACAGCACCTACCTCAGGAGAAGTCAAGCTACACTCATTGGCGTCAAACCCACTGTCGGCAATTTTTTTTTCAACATGTTGAAAATCCAGCGGCCACCAGAAAGACGCTACGACTCTTTGGGACGACTGAGGAGACTACTCATGACCATACAGGCGACACCCAAGCAACCATGTGGCGACGGCCTAGTCGCCTGTAGTCGCCTAAAAAAGCGCCTAAGTGGGACAGGCTAAGAGTCTCAGTGGATGAGTCTAAGAGTCTGTGTAAGAGTGTCTAAAAGAGTCTTAACGTCAGAGAGAGTCCAAGAGTCATGGAGTCAGACAGCTTGGAAGCGGGCCTATCCCACCTTGCCCACACTGACCAACATGGCCCATCTACAAATGCCCCACCTGTCCGCACATGGGCTATATCCCTCTAAATCGTTCATATTCATGTACCTGTCCAAATACCTCTCAAACATTGTTTAGTTTAGTTCAGAGATACAGCGCGGAAACAGGCCCGTCGGCCCACCTGGTCCTCGCCGACATTAACACCATCCTACACCCGCTGGGGACAATTTTTACATTTACCAAGCCAATTAACTTACAAACCTTTGGAGTGTGGGAGGAAACCGAAGATCCCGGAGAAAACCCACGGGGAGAACGTACAAACTCCATACAGACAGCACCCGTAGTCGGGATCGAACCCGGGTCTCCGGCGCTGCATTCGCTGTAAAGCAGCAACTCTACCGCTGCGCCACCGTGGCCGCCGGTTGTTCCTCAGCTACCTCCTCTGGCGGCTCGTTCCACACACCCGCCACCCTCTGTGTATAAAAGTTGCCCCTCAGGTTCCTATTAAATCTTGCCCCCCGCCCCCCTCACCTTAAACCTATGGAGAAAGACACCACATGCTGGAGTAAACCCTCTGTCAGGCAGCTTCTCTGGAGAGAAGGAAAAGGTGACTAAAGAAATTCCTCCTCAACTCTTTACTAAAGGTCACTCTATCCACTACAAACCTACCGACTCCCATGGCTATCTGGACTACACTTCTTCCCACCCTGCTTCCTGTAAGGACTCCATCCCCCACTCCCAATTCCTCCGTCTACGCCGCATCTGCTCCCAGGATGAGGTGTTCCACACCAGGGCATCCGAAATGTCCTCATTCTTCAGGGAACGGGGGTTCCCCACCTCCACCATAGATGAGGCGCGCACCAGGGTCTCTGCCATACCCCGCAACACTGCTCTCCCTCCCCACCCCCCCACTCACAACAAGGGCAGAGTCCCCCTAGTCCTCACCTTTCACCCCACCAGCCGTCACATACAACAAGTGATCCTCCGTCAGTTTCGCCACCTCCAACGTGACCCCACCACTCGCCACATCTTCCCATCTCCCCCCATGTCTGCGTTCCGCAAAGACCGCTCCCTCCGTAACTCCCTTGTCAATTCTTCCCTTCCCTCCCATACCACCCCCTCCCCTGGTACTTTCCCTTGCAACCGCAAGAGATGCAACACTTGTCCCTTCACCTCCCCCCTCGACTACATTCAGGGACCTAAGCAGTCATTTCAGGTGCGACAGAGGTTCACCTGCATCTCCTCCAACCTCATCTATTGCATCTGCTGCTCTAGATGCCAGCTGATCTACATCGGTGAGACCAAGCGGAGGCTTGGCGATCGTTTCGCCGAACACCTCCGGTCGGTCCGCAATAACCAACCTGGCTCAGCACTTCAACTCCCCCTCCCATTCCGTATCTGACCTCTCTGTCCTGGGTCTCCTCCATGGCCACAGCGAGCAACACCGGAAATTGGAGGAAAAGCACCTCATATTCCGCTTGGGCAGTCTACATCCTGGGGGCTTGAACATTGAATTCTCCCAATTCTGCTAGCCCTTGCTGTCCCCTCCCCTTCATCAGCCCTCTGGTTGTCTCCTCCCCTCCCCCAGCCGTCGGGCTCCTCCTCCGCCTTTTTTCCTTTCTTCTCCCCACCCCCTATCAGTCTGAAGAAGGGTTTCGGCCCGAAACGTTGCCTATTTCCTTCGCTCCATAGATGCTGCTGCACCCGCTGAGTTTCTCCAGCATTTTTGTGTACTTTTACTAAAGGTAAGTCCTTTAATTCTGAGTCTGTGCCCTTTGGTTCTGGACTGATGGAAATATCCTCTCTACATACACTCCATCCAGGCTCCAGCGAGGTACACTATTCATTTTACCTCGGTACACGTGACAATCATAAACTGAACTAAAAATAAAAATGAAAACCAAGAAATTGGTGTGATAAGCTGCTCTCTGTTTGGCCCAGGTGTTTGAAGATCTGAATTCGACCGATATTGGTCTGTCATCTGGAAGTGGCAGTAATCCTGCAAGTGTCTTTAAGGATTCTGGATTAATCTTCCTCTCCAATCTAATGACGCCATTTCCAGTGCCAGTTGGTAAGAGGATGCTAAATGACTCCCTGGTTTAGTTTAGCACAGTGGCGCAGCGGTAGAGTTGCTGCCTTACAGCGCCAGACATGCGGGTTCGATCCTGACCACGGGTGCTTGTCTGTACGGAGTTCTCCCCGTGACCTGTATGGGTTTTCATCAGGTCATAAGTGATGGGAGTAGAATTAGGCTGTTCGGCCCATCAAGTCTACTCCGCCATTCAATCATGGCTGATCTATCTCTCCCTCCGAACCCCATTCTCCTGCCCTCCCCGTAACCCCCGACACCCGTACTAATCAAGAATCTATCTGTCTCTGCCTTAAAAATATCCACTGACTTGGCCTCCACAGCCTTCTATGGCAAAGAATTCCACAGATTCACCACCCTCTGACTAAAGAAATTCCTCCCCATCTCCTTCCTAAAAGAACGTCCTTTCATTCTGAGGCTTTGACTTCTGGTCCTAGACTCTCCCACTGGTGGAAACATCCTCTCCACATCCACTCTATCCAGGCCTTTCACTATTCCATATGTTTCAATGAGGTCCCCCTGTTTCAATGAGGTCCCCGCTCATTCTTCTAAACCCCTGTGAGTACAGGTTCTCTGAGAACTTCGGTTTTCTCCCACACTCCAAAGATGTACAGGTCTGTAGGTTAATTGGCTTGGTGTAAATGTAAAATTATCCCTAGTGTGTGTGGGGCCATGTTAATGTGCGGGGATTGCTGGTCGGTGCAGGCTCGATGGGCCAAAGGGCCTGTTTCCCTGCTGTGAAAAAAAAAAGATTCAGCGTGGAAACAGGCCCTTCGGCCCACCGAGTCCGCACTGACCAGCGATCCCCGCACACTAATACTATCCTACCCACACTAGGGACAATTTTACATTTAATTTACATTTACAGCCAAAAATCTGTAGCCTCCCTTTGATCTGGTATTTTGTTGGTTCACATGCTTGATCAATGGTGTCTTATCATTAATGTTTCATTATTAGTAATGTTTAGTGTTTTCTGAGTCATTCGTAACAGTCACTGTATGTCATGTTGTTACTTGTGGGCGGAGCACCAAGGCAAATTCCTTGTATGTGAATACTTGGCCAATAAACTTACTTACTTACTTACTTACTTTATCAAGCCAATTAACCTACAAACCTGGACGTCTTTGAAGTGTGGGAGCAAACCGGAGCACCCGGAGAAAACCCACGCAGGTCACGGGGAGAACGTACAAACTCCGTACAGACAGCACCCGTGGTCAAGATTGAACCCAGGTCTCTGGCGCCGTGAGGCAGCAACTCTACCGCTGCACCACTGTGCCGTCCCCACTTACTAACTTTCACCAACCAATGTTTCTTGCCTTCCAGTTTTAAATTTGAAGCAGAGGCAGGAGCGCTTGTGGAGAAATGGTAAGTTTGTTAAATAACATGCTCAGTGGTAGGATCGCAGAAGAATAGAACACGGGGTAATTAGTTTAGAGATACAGCGTGGAACAGGTCCTTCGGCCCACTGAGTCCACACCGACCAGCGATCACCGCGTTCACACACAAGTCCTACATTATCCCACTTTCTCATCCACTCATTACACACTAGGGGCAATTTACAGAGGGGCCGATTAACCTGCAAACCCGCACGTCTTTGCAGAGTGATACAGCGTGGAAACAGGCCCTTCGGCCCAACTTGCCCACACTGGCCAACATGCCCCATCTACACTAGTCCTGCCTCTATTTTGGCCCCTATCCCTCCAAACCTGACCTATCCAAGTACCTGTCTAACTGTTTCTTAAACGATGGGATAGTCCCAGCCTCAACTACCTCCCCTGGCAGCTCGTTCCATACACCCACCACCCTCTGTGTAGAAAAAGTTACCCCTCAGATTCCTATTAACTCTTTCTCCCCTCACTTTAAACCCATGTCCTCTGGTCCTCGATTCCCCCACTCTGGGCAGGAGACTCTATGCGTCTAACCGATCTATTCCTCATGATTTTATACACCTCTATAAGATCACCACTCATCCTCCTGTGCTCTAAAGATAAAGATTTAGAAGACCCTGGTTCATACAGAGCCATTGGGCTGTTAAATACAGATACAAAAATACTAGCAAAAACATTAGCTAGAAGATTAAGTAAATATGTTAGTAAATTAATAAATGCGGATCAAACCGCAAGAGATATTCATGCAATCAATTATTTCATTGGACGCAGAAAAAGCATTCGATCAAGTGGAATGGGACTACCTCGTTAAAGTATTGCAAACATTTCAAATGGAAGAGAATTTTATCTCATGGGTAAAACTATTATATGACAGGCCCACTGCTAGAATATTAACTAATAACATGTTGTCCCCGAAATTTCAATTATCAAGGGGCAATAGACAGGGATGTTCACTATCACCTCTGCTATTTGCTCTTGTAATAGAACCTCTAGCTGAAAGCATTAGAACACATCTGAATATCCATGGTTATAATACAAAATACTCAAATAATAAAATATCATTATACGCAGATGATGTACTACTATACATCACAAAATCACAAATTAGTATACCAAATATATTAAATCTAATAGAGGAATTTGGATCCTTTTCAGGATATACAATAAATTGGAATAAAAGTGAAATTATGACGATAAAACCCCAAGACTCAACACACCTGTTAAAATTCCCTTTTAAAATTGCTACAGAAAAATTTAAATATTTGGGAATTGAAATTACTAGAAAATACAAATCTTTATTTAATGCAAACTATATGCCCCTACTTAATAAATTAAACACCCTGATTAAATTTTGGAAAACTCTTCCGATGTCTTTAATAGGCCGAATAAATGCTATAAAAATGATCTTTCTACCACAAATTTTATATCTATTCCAATCAATACCAATATACTTACCAAAAAAGTTTTTTTTTAAACTGGATTCCGATATCACAAATTTTATATGGGACTATAAATCCCATAGAATTCAAAGAAGACATTTGTGCAAACCTAAAGAATTTGGTCGATTAACACTCCCTAATTTTTTGTATTATTATTGGGCAGCAAATGTCAAAAATGTGGTTCACCTGTTGGACAACTCTGTCCAGCAGGTGGATTGGATAGTAATGGAGAGAGAGGATTGCTCCCCTTTTAATATAGGAGCGATCCTTCTCTCACCAATAAAATTGAATAATACAATATACAGTAAAAATCCAATTATTCATAGTACAATTAGAATTTGGAAACAAATAAAATTAACCTTAAAATTAAGAAACCTATCGCTTCTCTCTCCAATAGTTAATAATCTGTCGTTTAAACCATCTATTATAGATAAATCATTTACACACTGGGAAAGAATAGGAATTAAAACGTTTGGAGACATGTATGAAAATGGAATTTTTTTATCATTTCACCAACTACAACTTAAATACAATCTGAGAAGTAATCAATATTTTAAATATTTTCAAATCCGTGACTATTTGAAAAAATATACACAAGAATATCAAAATTTGTCTCCAGACCTATTAGACGAAGCAATGAATATAAAGGCGGAATCAACTAATTTAATATCATACTTGTATAATATCATCCTAAATATAGAAATACCATCATCCGATAGAATTAGAAGAGATTGGGAACAAGAACTAGCTATAAAAATCTCGAAAGAGAGTTGGGATAAACACTTGCTATATGTGCACAAATGCTCGATCAATGTAAGACATATTCTAATTGAATTTAAAACTCTACATAGACTATACTACTCAAAAACTAAAATAAGTAAATTTTCCCAAATGTCTCCCCCATCTGTGATAAATGTCTATCCCAAGAAGCAACTATAGCACATTCCTTTGTTTTTTGTATAAAAATTCAAAAATTTTGGAATGAAATCGTTGAAATTTTTACAAAATTATTTAAAATAAAACTGAAACCGAACGCAGAATTGATTATTTTTGGAACAATGGAAGCCAACTTTGAGCTGACTTCGTTCCAAAAGAGTTTCCTTAATTACAGCTTAATAATGGCAAAAAAACTTATACTTAAATTCTGGAAAAACGCTCCCACACCAACGATAAAAATGTGGATTTCTAATATGTCCGAACTGTTACACCTGGATGACATGAGATTCCTCTTAGCAGGCAATTCAGACCATTTCCAAAAGATTTGGTCTCCATTTATCAACTTATTACAAGCATAGGGTGCAACATAACTTTGATAATAAATGGTTTCAGGACCTGGTGAGGGGTGTGTAAAGATACAAAGTAGGTACATCCCTTTTTATCTTATTTTACCTTCTTATATCTTCTGTTCTTCCTTTTTCTTTCTTTTTCTTTCTCCTGATCACTCTTTCACGCACTTACTTTCTTATCTAACTCTCTCTATTTTTCCTCTTTTTAAAGTTTAAAACAAGAAGTGGTACAGGAAATGTATTATGTTATTTTTGGCTTATATCGCTGTAATGTCCATTACTTCTAATAAATAAAATATTTTTTAAAAAAAGAAAAAAAAGGAATAGAGACCCAGCCTACTCAACCTCTCCCTGCAGCTCACACCCTCGAGTCCTGGCAACATCCTCGTAAATTTTCTCTGCACCCTTTCCAACTTGACATCATTTTTCCTATAACATGTTGCCCAGAACTGAACACAATCTCACAAATGTCTTGCATAACTGCAACATGACCTCCCAGCTTTGTGTGTAGGAAGGAACTGCAGATGCTGGTTTAAACCGAAGATAGACACAAAAGGCTGGAGTAACTCAGTGGGACAGGCAGCGTCTCTGGAGAGAAGGGGTGGGTCGAGACACCTGAAGAAGGTCTGAAGAAGGGTCTCGACATGAAAAGTCACCCTTTCCTTCTCTCTAGAGATGCTGTCCGACCCACTGAGTTATTCCAGCTTTTTGTGTCTATCTTTGGTTTAAACCAGCATCTGCAGTTCCTTCCTACTGATTCAAGAACAGCTTCTTCCCCTCTGTTATCGGCTTCTTGAACAGCCTCTCACAAGCTAGGCTTGAATTCCAGATCTTCCAATCTACCTCGTTGCGGCCCTTGCGCTTTTTTAGTGTCTATCTCCCAACTTCTATACTCAAATACTCGGATGGATGAAGGCCAAAGATAGACACAAAACGCTGGGGTAACTCAGCGGGACAGGCAGCATCTGTGGAGGGAAGCAATGGGTGACGTTTCAGGTCGAGTCCCTTCTTCAGACTGAAGGCCAATGTGCCGAAAAGCCTTTTTGACCACAATATGTAGCTGCACTCCCAGATCCCTCTACTCTACAATACCAGGACTAGAGGGTGTGAGCTATAGGGAGAGGTTGAGTAGGCCGGGTCTCAATTCCATGGAGTGTAGGTGGATGAGGGGTGATCTTATAGAGGTGTATAAAATCATGAGAGGATTAGATCGGGTAGATGCTCAGAGTTTTTTACCCAGAGTAGGGAAATCGAGGACCAGAGGACACAGGTTCAAGATGAAGGGGAAAAGATTTAATAGGAATCTGAGGGGTAACTTTTTCACACAGAGGGCGGTGGGTGTATGGAACGAGCTGCCAGAGGAGGTAGTTGAGGCTGGGACTATCCCAACGTTGAAGAAACAGTTGGACAGGTACATGGATAGGACAGGTTTGGAGGGATATGGACCAAACACAGGCAGGTGGGACTAGTGTAGCTGGGACATGTTGGCCGGTGTGGGCAAGTTGGGCTGAAGGGCCTGTTTCCACACTATGACTGTATGACTCTCCAGTTTCCCGACCATTCCCTGTGTAAGTGTGTGAATGGTGAGGGCAGCTGTAAATAAGGTTGAGAGTGAGGGGACACATGAGATGCTGCAGTAACCTTGATGTCTCTCCACCCCAGTCAAAGGACGGGCGAAGGTTATCATCACACCGAAGGACCAAGGACCATCCGGAGATGAAGGTAACTTTCAGCAAACTCTTTACAAAATCCGTTCTGGACATTTCTCCATCCACCTGCTTTGTTTGGGGTTCAGATTTAGAGATACAGCATGGAAACAGGCCCTTCGGCCCACCGAGTCCACGCCGACCATTGGTGAACCGTTCCCACGCTAGTTTTATGTGATCCCACTTTCTCATCCACGCCGGGACAATTTTTTCAGAAGCCAATCCACGTACAAGCCCGCACGTCTTTGGGATGTGGGAGGAAACCGGAGCACCTGGAGGAAACCCACACGGTCACAGGGGGAACGTGCAAACTCCACACACACACACACACACACACACACACACAGACACACACACACACACAGACACACACACACACACACACACACACACACACACAGACACACACACACACACACACACACACACACACTCACTCACTCACTCACTCACTCACTCACACACACACACACACTCTCTCTCTCTCTCTCTCTCTCAGACAGTGCAGAAGCTCAGAATTGAACCCGGGTCTCTGGAGCTGTGAGGCAGCAGCTCCACCCACTGCGCCACCGTGTCACGTGCACTGAGGTGCAGTCAAAAGCTTTATTTCGCATGTTAATGCCCAGACCAGACAATACCGAAGATAGACACAAAGTGCTGGAGTAACTCAGCGTGTCAGGCAGCATCTCTGGAGAGAAGGAATGCGCGACGTTTCGGGTCGAGACCCTTCTTCAGACTGAGAGTCAGGGGAGTGGGAGACACAGAGATATGGAAGGGTAAGGTGTGAAAACGACAGATCAAAGGGGACATTGATCAAAGATACATTGTTAGCTGAGGGGAAGGTGACAACGAGGCGTACAATCAATAAAATGTAATCAGGAGGACAGTGAAACTAGTCGTAGAACTAGGGAGTGGGTGGGATGGAGAGAGAGGTAAAGGAAGGGTTACTTGAAGTTAGAGAAGTCAATGTTCATACCGCTGGGGTGTAAGCTGCCCGAGCGAAATATGAGGTGCTGTTCCTCCAATAGGACATTAACATTATCCTACATACTAGGGACAATTTACAGTTTTACTGAAGCTAATTAACTTACAACCATGCGCGTCTTTGGAGTGTAGGAGGGAACCAGAGATCCCGGAGAAAACCCACGCAGGTCACAGGGAGAACGTACAAACTCCGTGCAGACAGCAGGCATAGTCAGGATGGAACCCGGGGTCTCTACCGCTGCTCCACCTAAAGACTCTAGATCATGATTAGTACTCCACTATGCTTCCATCTGTTATCAGTCATCTGAACCATCCTACCACAACCAGAGAGCAGCCCTGAACTACTATCTACCTCACTGGAGACCCTCGGACTATCCTTGATCAGACTTTACTGGCTTTACCTTGCACTAAACGTTATTCCCTTATCATGTATCTGTACACTGTGGACGGCTTGATTGTAATCAGGTCTTGTCTTTCCGCTGACTGGATAGCACGCAACAAAAGCTTTTCACTGTACCTCGGTACACGTGATATTAATGAACTAAACTAATAAGCTAAACTAAACTAATCACCTCTCTCTGCTTTCTCTCCCCTCCATAGTTGAATGGGTGAAGCCTCTGTTCCGAGGCACCTCAATGTGGCAGTTCAATACACCTCCGGGAAATAAAACCTTCAGGTACGGACAATTCCTGTTATTCCCCTCTTCCAGGTTGGCTGCTGGTTTAGTTCTTAGCCTAGTTTAGAGATACAGCGCGGAAACAGGCCCTTCAGCCCACCGGGTCCGTGCTGACCAGCGATCCCCGCAAATTAACTACCCTGCACACACTGGGCTCTCTCTCTCTCTCTCTCTCTCTCTCTCTCTCTCTCTCTTTTCTTTCTCCCTCTATCTCCCTCTCCTAACCCCTCTCCCTCTCCTCCCCTCCTCCTCCCACCCCATCCCTCTCTCCCAACCCCCCTTCTCCCTCCACACTCTTCCCCCTCCCTCCCCTACCCCATCTCCCTAATCCCCTCCCTCCCTCCCCCATCCCTCCCCCCTCCCCCACACCTCTCTCTCCCTCCCCCATCCCTCTCTCCCGTCCCCATTCCCTCTCTCCCCCCACCCCCTTCCCCCCTACCCCTCTGTCCCTCTTCCACCACTCCCCCTACCACTCTCCCCCTCCCTCCCCACTCTTCCACATCTCTCCTCCCTTCTCCCACCCCTCTCCCTCCCTCTCTCTCCCCCTCCCTCCCTCTCTCCCCCCACCCCCTTCCCCTCTCTCCCTCTTTCACCACTCCCCTCTACCCCTCTCCCCCTCACTCCTCACTCTTCCCCTCTCCCTCCCCCACCTCTCTCCCTCCCCCTCCTTCTCTATCCCCCTATCTCCACCCTAACTCCTCTCTCCCCTTCCCCTCATCCCCTCCCTCCACCTCTAACATCCCCCCCCCCTCTCCCACACCCCTACCCCTCTCCCCCCTTCCTGCCCTCCCCGCTCTCCCACTCCCCACTCTCCTCCCCCTCCCTCTCCCCCACCCTGCTCTCCTCTCCCTCCCCAATCTCTCCCCTTTCCTCTTCCCCCTCTCCCCTCCCTCCCCCTCTCCCCTCCCTCCCCTCTTCTCTCCCCACCCCGTCTCCCTCTCCACCCCTCCCCCGCCTGTGTTTGGGGGGTGGTTAGTGTGAGTGTGATGCCGCAGCCCCCCCACCCCCCCCCCCCACCAAACGCGCGTTGGGGAAACAGCCCGCCAACAGTCTCTCTGTCTTTAACAAGGACCTGCAGATGCTGGAAAATCAAAGGTACACAAAAAATGCTGGAGAAACTCAGCGGGTGCAGCAGCATCTATGGAGCGAAGGAAATAGGCAACGTTTCAGGCCTAAACCCGTCTGAAGATGGGTTTCGGCCCAAAGCGTTGCCTATTTCCTTCCTTTTGCTGTACCAGTCTCTCTGTCTCTCCCCTTTCTCTCTCTCCCCTCTCTCTCTCTCTGTCCTTCTCTCTTCACAGCCCGCGGCTCGACTCATGCACGCCCGCTCCAACCCCCCCCCCCTTCACCTCTCTCCCCCATCCTCTCCTTCCTCTCCCCCCTCCCCCCCCTCCAACCGTGCTTTGGAGGAACAGACCCAACGGGGGGGGGGGGGGGGGGGGGTGGTTAGCGTGACGCCGCAGCCCCCCCCCCCCCCCGCAAACGCGAGTTGGGGAAAACCAATGGGTCTGCACTTGGTCTAGTTTACAGTAATTCCAAGCCAATTACCCTACAAACGTCTTTGGAGTGTGGGAGGAAACCGGATCACCCGGAGAAAACCCACGCAGGTCACGGGGAGAATGTGCAAACTCCGTACAGACAGCACCCGTAGTCAGGATCGAACTGGGACTCTGGCGCTGTGAGGCAGCAACTCTACCGCTGCGTCAACATACCGCCCAAATACACGACCCTCATGACATTTTGCACCTCAATAAGGTCACCCCTCATCCTCCTATAAGTTCAGAAGTGCTTGGAGCAGAATGAGGCCATTCGGCCCATCAAGTCTACTCCGCCATTCAATCATGGCTGATCTTTCTCTCCCTCCCAACCCCATTCTCCTGCCTTCTCCCCACACCCCCTGACACCTGCACTAATCAAGAATCTATCCATCTCTGCATTAAAAATATCCACTGACTTGGTCTCCACGGCCATCTGTGGCAATGAATCCCACAGATTCACCACCTTCTAACTAAAGAAATCCCTCCACATCTCCTTCCTAAAGGAACGTCCTTTAATTCTGAGGCTGTGACCTCTGGTCCTTGACTCTCCCACTAGTGGAAACATCCTCTCCACATCCACTCTATCCAGGCTTTTCACTAATCTGTAAGGTTCAATGAGGAACTAGGCTCCAAAGAATGTACAGGCCCACCACCCATCTTCCGGTAACTGGTTTTCCGGCAACTCCTTTAATCCGGACAAAATTATGAGAGTGCGCTTGAAATCCCCCCCTGGAAGTCCCCCCGAAAATGTGGCGCCTAGTCCGGGTGAGGCGGCCGATCTCGACCTCATCGGGACTTCCGCGGCCGCTCAGCGGGTCGGATTTGCCCCCTGCGTCTGGAGCTCTGGAACTCCGGCCCGGCTGGAGCCAGCAGATCCGTTCCCATATCCAACTTCCGAGGACGGACTTTGCGGGCCGATACCTCGGCTCCCCGGCGGAACATTCCGGTGCCGTTGGACTCCTCTCGGAGGCCGGGACCTCTGTTGGTCCGGCAACGCGGATAATCCGGCAAGGCCCTGGAACCAAGGGTGCTGGAAAATTGGTGATGGTCCTGTATTTGATAGCTGTTGAATAATGCACCATCTAGAAGAGTTTAGTTCAGTTTATTGTCACATATACCGAGGTACAGTGAAAAGCTGTTGTTGCGTGCTAACCAGTCAGCGGAAAGACAATACATGATTACAATCGAGCCGTCCACAGTGTTTCAGATACATGATAAGGAATTAACGTTTAGTGCAAGGTAAAGCCAGTAAAGTCTGATCAAGGAGTCTGAGGGTCACTAATGAGGTAGATAGTAGTTCAGGACTGCTCTCTGGTTGTGGTAGGATGGTTCAGTTGCCTGATAACAGCTGGGAAGAAACTGTCCCTGAATCTGGAGGTGTGCGTTTTCACACTTCTGTACCTCTTGCCACGATGGGAGAGGGGAGAAGAGGGAGTGGCCGAGGTGAGACTGGTCCTTGATTATGCTACTGGCCTTGCCGAGGCAGCGTGAGGTGTAGATGGAGTCAATGGAAGGGAGGTTGGTTTGCGCGATGGTCTGGGCTACGTCCACTATTCATTGCGATTTCTTGGTGTCTCGGATGGAGCTGTTCCTAAACCAACCTGATCTCCCGGTTGCTAAACACTTTAATGCTCCTTCCCATTCCCACACAGACCTTTCTGTCCTCGGTCTCCTCCATTGCCAGAGTGAGGCTAAATGCAAATTGGAGGAACAGCACCTCATATTTCGCTTTGGCAGCTTACACCCCAGTGGTATGAATATTGATTTCTCTATCTTCCGGCAGCCCCAGCATTCCCTCTCTCTCTATCCCTCCCCCACCCAAGTCACACCAGCTTCTCGTTCTCACCTATCACACAGCTAACAATGGCCTGTTTCCTTTATCATCGTTACTTTTTTTATGCATATCTTTCATTCATTGTTCTTTATCTCTCTACATCACAGTCTATATCTCTCGTTTCCCTTATCCCCGAAACGTCACACATTCCTGCTCTCCAGAGATGCTGCCTGTCCCGCTGAGTTACCCCAGCATTCTGTCTCCATGCATCCTGACGAAATGCTTTCTCTCATCTGCCTTGCAGGTTGACGTTTGACCCCCATCCCCTTGAATCCTGGGATCTCCAGGCCCTCAGCCTCTCAGAGGAGGACGGTGAGTGAACCCGGTCGTCATGGCAACCGGAGTGAGGCTTTCGGGCCTACCCCGGCTAAAGCGGACGAACAATGCTCCCCGTGATCGGTGAAGATATGTGGAGGATGGAACTGTGGATGCTGGTTTACACCAATGATGGGCATCAGGGCGACAGTGTGGCGTGGTGGTAGAGTTGCCTCCTTGGGAGAGTGGGGATGCAAGGGCTACTTGAAGTTAGAGAAGTCAAAGTTCATACCGCTGGGGTGTAAGCTGCCCAAGCCAAATATGAGGCGCTGTTCCTCCAATTTGCGCTGGGCCTCACTCTGACAGTGGAGGAGGCCCAGGACAGAAAGGTCAGTGTGGTAATGGGAGGGGGAGTTAAAGTGTTGGGCAACCGGGAGATCGGGTAGGTTTAGGTGGACTGATTGCTTGACACAAGGATTCGTGAGTTGGAGGAAGAATAGCAAACTTGTGCCCAATCGGTAGAAGGATAGAGAACCTGTTCTCCATTGGTCAAAACCCCATAGTCATTGGTGGAAGGATGAAGGACCTTTTCCCTTTGGTGGATGTTGGAAACCCTGTCCTCAATTGGTGGAACAATCAACCATTGGTAGAAGGTTGGAGAGCCTGTCTCCAATTGGTGGAACTATCAAGCCCATCCTCATTGGTAGAAGGTTGGGGAGCCTGTCTCCAATTGGTGGGGAAATGGAGTACCAGTCCCCAATTAGTGGATGGACCAAGCCTATTGCAGTTGGTGGAAGGATGGAGAACCTGTCCCCATTGGTGGAAGCATCAAAAGTCCATTACCATTGGTGGAAGGATGATGAGCCTATTCCCAATTGGTGGAATACTGGAGAACCTGTCCCTAATTGGTGGAAGCATCAAAAGTCCATTGCCATTGGTGGAAGGCTGGAGAACCTGTCCCCCAATTGGTGGAAGAATCAAGGGCCTTTCCCCAATTGGGTGGAAGGATGAAGAATCTTTACAGCGCTTCCCATTCAGCGGGTATTTTTACGGCAGAGATAGATAGATTCTTGATTAGTACGGGTGTCTATAACCAGAAGTCACAGCCTCAGAATAAAAGGATGGACCTTTAGAATGGAGATGAGGAGAAATTTATTTGGTCAGAGGATGGTGAATCTGTGGAATTTATTGCCACAGATGGCGGTAGAGGCTAAGGCATTTGGGTATTTTTCAGGCAGAGATAGATAAAGCCCTGTCCCACGGTACGAGTTCATTCCAAGAGCTCTCCCGAGTTTTAAAAAAATCAAACTCGTGGTAAGCACGGAGAATGAACGTAGCGGGTACGTCGGAGCTCGTAGACATCTCATAGCGGCTCGTAACGCTAACGGCAGGTACTCGGGAAGTTTCGCTAACGGCAGGTAAGCACGGGAAGACTCGTGAAGATTTTTCAACATGTTGAAAAATGTCCACGAGAGCCCCGAGTACCGACGAGCGGCCATTACCGTAGATTTCCGAGTTCGAAAATGTCCGAGTTTGAGTTAGTTTCTTGAACAGTACGGGTGTCAGGGGTGACGGGGAGAAGGCAGGAGAATGGGGTTGAGAGGGAGAGATAGATCAGTCATGATTGAATGGCGGAGTAGACTTGATGGGCCGAATGGGCTAATTCTGCTCCTATCACTTATGACCTTGTGAAAGTATGACCTTATGACGGTATGACCTTGGTGTGCCCTGCTGTTGAAGGTCTGTGCCTGGCGAGCCACATGGTTGTGCAAGCAGATGGCGTGAGGTCCCAAACGTCTGGCATGGCACATCGGGAGGAAATGAGCGGACAAGGACACCCACCGACTGGGGAGGATTTGGCCTAGCGCAGAAGGTACTAGTCAAGTCAAGTCAAGTCAAGTTTATTCGTCACATACACATACGAGATGTGCAGTGAAATGAAAAGTGACAATGCTCGCGGACTTTGTGCAAAAAAAAAACAAAAACAAACAACAAACTACAAACAGAATGGAAGAATAGAATCACATATTCTTTTACATATTAAATATTGTGGGCGGAAGGAAAAAAAACGGGGAAAAAACAGCAATTTTAAAAAAAGCATTCGAGTGGTCCAGTAAAGTTAGTCCCTGGTGAGAGGAGTTTACAGTCCTAATGGCCTCTGGGAAGAAACTCCTTCTCAACCTCTCTGTTCTCACAACATGGCAACGGAGGCGTTTGCCTGACCGTAGCAGCTGGAACAGTCCGTTGCAGGGGTGGAAGGGGTCTCCCATGATCTTATTGGCTCTGGAGTTGCACCTTCTGATGTATAGTTCCTGCAGAGGGGCGAGTGAAGTTCCCATAGTGCGTTCGGCCGAACACACTACTCTCTGCAGAGCCTTCTTGTCCTGGGCAGAGCATTTCCCAAACTAGATTGTAATATTTCCGGACAAGTTGCTTTCTACTAGATGTTGGCATGGGACAGATGGGCCGAAGGGCCTGTCTCTCCCCCCCACCCCCCCAACGTAAATAGGGTTGCCAACTGTCCCGTATTAGCCGGGTCATCCCGTATACTGGGCTAAATTGGTTTGTCCCGTACGGGGCCGCCCTTGTCCCGTATTTGACTGCTACTACTTGTGTCGAGGGGACTGTCGGGTCGGAGCGCCGCGTCCGGCCCCGCCTCACCCGTCCCGACATAGTGCAGTCCATGGAGTGCAGCAGCAGCAGCAGCAGCAGCGCCTCGCCCGTGGCCCCGTCGGTCGGCAGCCCGGCCAGCTGTCCGACCTTCGAACCTTCGCTTACCGCCGACACCACCACCCCTCCTTCTCATGGCCGATCGTCGGTTCATGAGTTGGATGGGGTGCCGGACTTTGCATGCGGCCCCCGGGCCAAAACTGCTCAGCTGGCCCCGCCGGCTGGGCTTTGTGTGCAGTCCAGCACCCGGGCCAACTCATCATTCACCCAGACACGGCCGAGTCGCTCAACGAATTGCCGTGGGGAATTTGTCCCGTATTTTGACCTTTTGTCCCTTATTTGGGAGTGAGGACGTTGGCAACCCTGCACGTAAATGCATGAATCTGGGACTGTCTCGGAGGTTTGGTGGGCTGGGGGAAGGACGTAAAGATGAGGAAGGGCGTTTAGTTTAGTTAGTTTAGCTTAGTTTAGAGATACAGCGTGGAAACAGGCCCCTCGTCCCACCGAGTCCGCGCCGACCAGCGATCCCCGCACACTAACACTATCCTACACACACTCGGGACAATTTATACTTAAACCAAGCCAATTAACCTACAAACCTGCACGTCTTTGGAGTGTGGGAGGAAACCGAAGATCTCGGAGAAAATCCACGCAGGTCACGGGGAGAACGTACAAACTCCGTACAGACAGCACCCATGGTCGGGATCGAACCCGGGTCTCTGGCGCTGAGAGCGCTGTAAGGCAGCAACTCTACCGGTGCGCCACCGTGCCAATACGTGTTTAATTTAGTTTAGTTTAGTTTATTGTCATGTGTACCGAGGTACAGTGAAAAAGCTTTTTCTCTGGACTAGAATCTCTGGAGAGAAGGAATAATACTAATAATAATAATAATAGATTTTATTTATATAGCGCTTTTCAAGGACTCAAAGTCGCTTTACATTGAGAGTCAAAAAACAAAACAAAATAGAGCTTTAGACAGATGCAAAGGGGAGGGGGACATGGGACTAAGGGTATACAGAGGTGAAGAGATGGGTCTTGAGGCGGGACTGGAAGATGGTGAGGGACTCAGAATTTCGGATCAGTTGTGGGAGGGAGTTCCAGAGCCTGGGAGCTGCCCTGGAGAAGGCTCTGTTTCCAAAAGTGCAGAGGTTGGATTTCGGAATGGAGAGGAGACCAGCTGATGTGGATCTGAGGGACCGTGAGGGTTGGTAGGGGGAGAGGAGGTCAATGAGATAAGGGGGGGCCAAGTGGTTGAGGGCTTTGTAGGTGAGGACCAGGATTTTGTAGATGATCCGGTGGGAGATGGGAAGCCAGTGAAGTTCTTTGAGAACTGGGGTGATGTGGTGCCAGGATTTGGTGTGGGTGATGAGTCGGGCGGCTGCATTCTGGACCAGTTGGAGTCGGTTGATGCTGCTGGAATTAATGTCAAAGAGAAGAGAGTTACAGTAGTCCAGTCGGGAGGAGATGAAGGCATTGATGAGTCTTTCAGCAGCGGGGGGTGTGAGAGAGGGTCTGATTTTAGCAATGTTGCGGAGGTGGGTGACGTTTCGGGTCGAAGAAGTCTGAAGAAGGGTGTGGACCCAAAACAACACCGATTCCTTTTCTCCAGAGATGCTGCTTGTTACTCCATACGGACAACACCCGTAGTCGGGTCTCTGGCTCTGCCAGCGCGGTAAGGCAGCAACTCCACTGCGTCACCCGAATGTTATTTAAGTCTGGTGCAGGATTCCCCAAAAGTTAATCTGCAAGTCGAATCGGTAGTAAAGAAAGCAAGCTCAATGCGAGCATTTATTTCAAGAGGGCTTGTATACAAAAAACAGGGATGTAACGCTGAGGCTCTATAAGGTCGCATTTGGAATATTGTGGGCAACTGTCTGTGCGGAGTTTGTACGTTCTGCCCCGTGACCTGCGTGGGTTTTCTCTGGGTGCTCCGGTTTCCTCCCACTCTCCAAAGACGTGCAGGCTTTTGGGTTGATTGGATTCTGTAAATTGTTCCCATTCTCTAGGATACGACTAGTGTGAATGGGTATGAAAACAAAATGCTGGAGTAACTCAGCGGGTCAGGCTGCGTCGCTGGGGAAGAAAGGAATAGGTGACCTTTCAGGGGTCCAGACCCATCTTCAGACTGAGAGCCAGAGGAGCAGGCTCGGGTTGGTCGGGTACAGACTTGGTGGGCCGAAGGGCCTGTTTCCACGTTGTATCTCTTAAATTCCACACAGGGTGGTGGGTGTATGGAACGAGCTGCCAGAGGAGGTAGTTGAGGCTGGGACTATCCCAATGTTTAAGAAACAGTTAGACAGGAACATGGATAGGACAAGTTTGGAGTGGGACTACTGTGGGCAGGTGGGACTAGTGTAACACAGAAACATAGAAAATAGGTGCAGGAGTAGGTCATTCGGCCCTTCGAGCCAGCACCACCATGCAATGTGATCATGGCTGATCATCCAGAATCAGTACCATGTTCCTGCTTTCTCCCCATATCCCTTGATTCAGTTAGAGCTAAGAGCTAAATCTAACTCTCTCTTGAAAACATCCAGTGAATCGGCCTCCACTGCCTTCTATTGCATAGAATTCCACAGGTTCACAACTCCCTGGGTGAAAATAGTTTTTCCTCATCTCATCTCAGTCCTAAATGGCCCACCCCTTATTCTTGGGGTACAAACTCCGTACAGATAGCACCCGTTGTCGCGATCGAACCCGGGTCTCTGGCGCTGTGCGGCAACAACTCTACCGCTGCGCCACCGTGAGACCCATGCCCCTTGTCCTTCATTTTAGTTTTCGTTCATAGACGCAGCATGGAAACAGGTCCTTCGGCCCATGTAGATGGGGCATGTTGTCCGGTGCTGTATCACTCTATGACTCAAAGCTCTGGAGTAACTCAGCGGGTCAGGCAGCATCTCTGTATATCTAAACCAGCCTTTCTCAACCTTATTACCCTGGGGGAACCCTTGAAATAATTTTCACGTCCCAGGGAACCCCTACATAAAAATATCTTTATTAATCTCTTTCTTTCTCTTTCACAGACAAGTTCATAAGGCAAACATAATATATTTTTCTGATAACTGGTGTAAGCAAAAAATAACACGTTTCTCTCAAGTTTATTGACAACACAAAATATAAGCTGAAATCAAACTGCTTGATGAAGAGACCTCATAATGAGGTTTTCATTCACACGAAAAAAAATCGACCATATCTGCGGAGTTTGCATGTTCTCCCCGTGATCTGCGTGAATTTTCTCTGAGATCTTCGGTTTCCTCCCACATTCCAAAGACGTGCAGGTTTGTAGGTTACATCGCTAAATGATGGGTAAAAATGACTAAACCACGTGGCCAGGAAGCAAAGACCCTATAGCAAGATAGACCACTCCTTCTAAATGCAATGTCCTGACGTGTAGTACGCAACGGAGCAGAACGTGGGCCTGTTTTTCATCCATTTCAGTAACCCGACCCGACCCGACTCGCAGTGTCATCAACGTTGCGGGGGAACAGTTTGTGTTAATAAATTATAATTCTGAAAATGAGGAGAAGATTTTTACCAAAGAACTTTTCTTTTTACGAGGATGTTTCCGTAACCGGCTTCCGTCTCCGCACTAGTTATCTTTGCTCCGCTATGGGATCTTTGGTGCGGAGACGGAAGCCGGTTACGGAAATGGGGCCGAAAATTACTCATGAATCTGCCTATGACCGTACTACGTCTTTTTCGTCGAGTGGTCTATCTATAGGATCTTTGCCAGGAAGCAGAGACAGGACTGATGGAGACGGTGCATGTGTCTGTACTCGAGGGAGTCACTTGATGATACACGAATCCGTCATGTACAGCTCCTGTCCACTGACCACTAAAGGCCGTTTCACACTGGCGCTGTATAGACGCCACTAGATATGATGTCGCTCAATCTGCTAAATAGACGTCGATAAATATGCCAGATGTGTGTATAATAAAATTGCGAATATGAAATTAAACACATAAATGACTCAAAAATGCATTTACATATGAATAGCCTATTTATCACTATTCCTCTCGGAACCCCGAGCGACCACCAGCGTTCCGGGGGAACCCCGGTTGAGAAACGCTGCTCTAAACACTACAACTAAACTGGATTGCCGTTCCCGTGTCTTATCCTCACGCTGTCGACCGACCAGGCCGTTGTTCCTTATTGCAGGCTGATCCACTCTTGGACCTTCTGAACGGATGGATGAAGATATTGAGAAGATACCTGCGTCCTACCAGAGAGATTCCTGGAAGGCCTGGGGTTCCCAGATGGTTGGACATTGCCGCTGAGCAGAAATTGCGTCCACACGCCACTTGTAACCAAATAAAATCGTCCATGACTTCTGAACCTTGTTTCCGCTGTTCTTTCGTCCGACGCTGACCTCCCGTGGACAAACTGGTCCTCCATCGTTCCCACCATGGCGGCACGGTGGTGAAGCGGGTAGAGTCGCTGCCTCTCTCTGGTTGCCAAACACTTTAACTCCCCCTCCCGTTCCCACACCGACCTTCCTGTCCTGGGCCTCCTCCACTGTCAGAGTGAGGCCCAGCGCTAATTGGAGGAACAGCACCTCATATTTCACTTGGGCAGCTTACACCGTTACTTCCTTTAATTCTGAGGCTGTGACCTCGAGTCCTAGACTCTCCCACTAGTGGAAACTTCCTCTCCACATCCACTCTATCCAGGCCTTTCACTATTCGGTAATCATGTATAGTCTTTCCGCTGATTAGATAGCATGCAATCGTAAAGTCTTCTTAAAGATAGTCCGAGGGCCTAAAGTAACTAACTTGAGAGGGTTAGGTGGGAATGCAGGATCAATAGAAGATAAAGGAAGTAGGCCACATGCAGGCAGGTGGGATTACGTTTAGGACAGACACTGTGGGCCGAAGGGCCTGTTCCTTCAATGAGAAGGGCAAGACGGTGGCTCAGCAGTACTTACATAGAAACATAAAATTGGTGCATTTGGCCCTTCGAACCAGTACCGCCATTCATTGTGATCATGGCTGATCATCCACAATCAGTACCCTGTTCCTGCCTTCTCCCCATATCCCTTGATTATGTTTGCCCCTAGAGCTCTATCTAACTCTCTTTTAAATGCATCCAGTGATTTGGCCTCCACTGCCCTCTGTGGCAGGGAATTCCACAAATTCACAACTCTCTGGGTGAAAAAGTTTTTTTCTCATCTCAGTTTTAAATGGCCTCCCCTTTATTCTAAGACTGTGGCCCCTGGTTCTGGACTCGCCCAAGATTGGGAACATTTTTCCAGTATCTAGCTTGTCCAGTCCTTTTATTGTTGCCGCCTTTTACAGCACTTACAGCGTCAGAAACCCAGGTTTGATCCCGACTACGGGCGCTGTCTGTACGGAGTTTGTACGTTTTCCCCGTGACCTGCGTGGGTTTTCTCCGAGATCTCCGGTTTCCCCCACATTTCAAAGACGTACAGGTTTGTAGCTCTGAACAGGTCTGAACAGGTCTGAAGAAGGGTTTCGGCCCGAAACGTTGCCTATTTCCTTCGCTCCATAGATGCTGCTGCACCCGCTGAGTTTCTCCAGCATTTTTGTCTACCTCAGGTTTGTAGCTTAATTGGCTTGGTAAATGTTTGTGTAAATTGTCCCTAGTGTGTGTAGGATAGTGTGCGGGGATCGCTGGTCGGTGCAGACTTGATGGGCCGAAGGGCCTGTGTCCCTAAACTAAACCATGGGACCTGTTAGCTGGTGTGGGCAAGTTGGGCCGAAGGGCCTGTTTCCACGCTGTATCACTCTATGCCTCTGTAACCACTTTGAATTGGAAGGGCGTCACGGTGGCGCAGTGGGTAGAGTCGCTGCCTCACAGCGCTGGAGACCCGGGTTCGATCCCGACTACGGGCACTGTCTGTACGGAGTTTGTACGTTCTTCCCCCCGTGGCCTGAGGAGGTAAGTAGGAGCTAGCACGGACTCAATGGGCCGCATGGCCTCCTCTGCTGTCGGGAGGAATAGCCTTGCTTATGGTTGGCCGGAAATGAAACAGTTAAAAGCACTGTTTGCCGTACGATGATGAAACCCGTCTACAATTAATGAGTAACATCATCTCAACGAGGGTCGCTAACGTGGGCAAGGTTAGACATTGTCAGAGCTGCTTGTCCAAGCACCACACTGCGGATGGCACCTTCTCCCACCATGGAGACGCTAGCCATTCTTCTTTGCCTTTCTTTGTGGATATCCCTCACGGAACAAAAGCCTCCGTAAGTAGAAACCGAGAACTAACTGCAGGTGTTGGTTGATACATAGATACATAGATACATAGAAAATAGGTGCAGGAGTAGGCCATTCGGCCCTTCGAGCCTGCACCGCCATTCAATACGATCATGGCTGATCATCCAACTCAGTATCCCGTACCTGCCTTCTCTCCATACCCCCTGATCCCTTTAGCCACAAGGGCCACATCTAATTCCCTCTTAAATATAGCCAATGAACTGGCCTCAACTACCCTCTGTGGCAGAGAGTTCCAGAGATTCACCACTCTCTGTGTGAAAAAGTTTTTCCTCATCTCGGTCTTAAAGGATTTCCCCCTTATCCTTAAGCTGTGACCTCTTGTCCTGGACTTCCCCAACATCGGGAACAATCTTCCTGCATCTAGCCTGTCCAACCCCATAAGAATTTTGTACGTTTCTATAACAGGATACACAACAGGAGTAACTCAGGGGGTCAGGCAGCATCTCTGGAGAACATGGGTAGGTGACGTTTCTGGTCGAGACCCTTCTTCAGACTGCTGCATAGATACTGTAGGTGACGTTTCTGGTCGGCTCTGTTCTCCAGAGATGCTGCCTGACCCGCTTAGTTTAGACCTTAGAGAGACAGCGTGGAAACAGGCCCTTCAGCCCACCGTGTCCGCACCGACCAGCGATCCCCGTATACTAGCAGGATCCCACACACACTAGGGACAGTTTAGAATTTCACAGAAGCCAATTAACCGACAGACCTGTACGTCTTTGGGATGTGGGAGGAAACCGGAGCACCCGGAGAAAACCCACGCAGGTCACGAGGGGAATGTGCCAACTCCGTACAGACAGCACCCGTAGTCAGGATCGAACCCGGGTCTCCGGCGCTGTGAGGCAGCAACTCTACCGCTGGGCCACCTACAAGCAAAGTGAAGATTGCTCCATGGATAGACATCATCTATCCATGTTCTCCAGAGATGCTGCCTGACCCACTGAGGTACTCTATGGCACGGCGGAGCAGCGGTAGAGTTGCTGCTTCACAGCGCCAGGGACCCGGGTTCGATCCCGACTACGGGTGCTGTCTGTACGGAGTTTGCACGTTCTCCCCGTGACCTGTGTGTGTTTTCTCCGGGATCTTTGGTTTCCTTCCACACTCCAAAGACATACAGGTTTGTAGCTTAATTGGCTTGGTATATAAATATAAAATTGTCCCTAGTGTGTGTAGGATAATATTAGCCTGCGGGGAGGTGCGGGCTCGGTGGGCCGAAGGGCCTGTTTCCGTGCTGTGTCTAAAACTAAACTAAACTAAACACTGAAGGCCCATGTCCCCAACACTGAAGATCGACCATATCCTGCTTGAATCTGAGACTAACTTTATCAACACTTATCTAGACTCCATCCACACCTCACGCTGCCTCGGCAAGGCCAGCAGCATAATCAAGGACCAGTCTCACCCCGGCCACTCCCTCTTCTCCCCTCTCCCATCGGGCAAGAGGTACAGAAGTGTGAAAACGCACACCTCCAGATTCAGGGACAGTTTCTTCCCAGCTGTTATCAGGCAACTGAACCATCCTACCACAACCAGAGAGCGGTCCTGAACTACTATCTACCTCATTGGAGACCCTCGGGCTATCTTTGATCGGATTACCTTGCACTAAACGTTATTCCCTTATCATATATCTGTACACTGTAACGGCTCGATTGTAATCATGTATTGCCTTTCCGCTGATTGGTCAGCAAGCAACAAAAGCTTTTCACATGAGTTCAACAGTGCAAAAGAGAAAATATGGAGAAAACAGCTAAGTGAAAGTGCAAATTTAGGAAGAGAAAAGTGCACGGGTCGCAACGAGGTAGACTGGAATATCTGGAATTAAAGCCTAGCTTGTGTGAGGCCGTTCAAGAGTCCAATAACAGTGTAAATGGCTCGATTGCAATCATGTATAGTCTTTCCGCTGACTGGTTAGCACGCAACAAAAGCTTTTCACTGTACCTCGGTACACAATACACTAAACTGAACTAGCTCTCTCTCTCTCTGTATCCCCTCAGGTATTTGATTACAGCTCCGAAACTAATTCGTGTGGGTGTGAAGGAGTCGGTCACTGTTCAAATCTTTGAGGCAGAGAGCAGTCTCGATGCTTCTATTTACTTTCGCAATCCAAAAAACACGGAGATGATCTGTTCAGAGAAATACAGTCTGCAACTGAACCACGCAAACAACTTTACCCAAGTCTTGTTTGTCCAGGTAACTTGCCTCAGCCTTTCTCGTAAGAACCATGGGCGGCATGGGCAAGTTTGGCCGAAGGGCCTTTTTTTCCATGCTGTATGATTCTATATTCTATATTGGGGGAATCTTTAACTTCTCTATGTGGGGGAGGGGGGTAGGGTAAGGGGGAAACTGTTTCCTAGTCGCTTCCTGGCGGGGACGCGACTATTTCTCCAAGTCGCGTCCTCGCCCCCCTCTTCGCGGCCTACCACCTGGATTGTAGCGGCCTTTCCTGCCGGGGGCCGGGTTACCGGACCAGAGCTAATCTATTATTATTATTAGAGCTGCAACAGCGGCGGCGCAGCGCTGAATTCACCGCGGAGCGGGCGATGCCGACCTGGATCACCGTTTGGAGCTCCGGAGCGTGGGGCCGATGCTCCAACATCGCGGGGCTGCGGTTTGGGAGAGCTTCCAGCGCGGCCGGTGCTGAACAACATCGCGGAGTCCTGGGGCCCTTTACCGAGGGCTGCCAGTGTTGACTCTCCGCCCGGCGCGGCCTGCGGACTTCGGGAGCCGCGGACTCCGGTAGGAGGGGGCCGACTCTGATGTCCAGGCCGCTGAGGAGGCCCCCCAGCCCCGACGTCGGACTTACATCACCCTGGCGAGCGGGCCTGAACATCGGGCTGCCCGTAGCGGCGACTGCGGAGGACTCGGGGAGGCCCCGACCACGGGTGAACAGTGGGGAACATTAGAGGAAGATGACTGACTTTGGTGCCTTCCCTCACAGTGGGAAACTTTGATTCTGCTGTGTGAGGATGTTTTATGTTGAACTCTATCGTGTGTTACATAGATACATAGATACATAGAAAATAGGTGCAGGAGTAGGCCATTCGGCCCATCGAGCCTGCACCGCCATTCAATATGATCATGGCTGATCATCCAACTCAGTATCCCGTACCTGCCTTCTCTCCATACCCCCTGATCCCTTTAGCCACAAGGGCCACATCTAACTCCCTCTTAAATATAGCCAATGAACTGGCCTCAACTACCCTCTGTGGCAGAGAGTTCCAGAGATTCACCACTCTCTGTGTGAAAAGGTTTTTCCTCATCTCGGTCTTAAAGGATTTCCCCCTTATCCTTAAGCTGTGACCCCTTGTCCTGGACTTCCCCAACATCGGGAACAATCTTCCTGCATCTAACCTGTCCAACCCCATAAGAATTTTGTATGTTTCTATAAGATCCCGTCTCAATCTCCTAAATTCTAGCGAGTATAAGCCAAGTCTATCCAGTCTTTCTTCATATGAAAGTCCTGACATCCCAGGAATCAGTCTGGTGAACCTTCTCTGCACTCCCTCTATGGCTATAATGTCCTTCCTCAGATTTGGAGACCAAAACTGTACGCAATACTCCAGGTGTGGTCTCACCAAGACCCTGTACAACTGCAGTAGAACCTCCCTGCTCCTATACTCAAATCCTTTTGCTATGAAAGCTAACATACCATTCGCTTTCTTCACTGCCTGCTGCACCTGCATGCCTACTTTCAATGACTGGTGTACCATGACACCCAGGTCTCGCTGCATCTCCCCATTTCCTAATCGGCCACCATTTAGATAGGCGTGTGGGTCTGTACTGTGAACTGGCGTGGCGGAAGTGGCGGCGCTGTTGCACGGCTGCGGCTCGCCTGCAGTCTGTCTGTTTTTACTTTTTTTGTTGTTTTCTTTTGTCTTGTTTTAGTCAGATTTTGGTTTATTGGGTTGTGTACGTGGGGGTGGGGCGGTGAAACATGACTTTTGTCTCTTCCTTCGGGGGGAAATGCGACTTTTTCTGTCATATCCCCCTTCTCTGCCTCCGTCTGCGCTGAGGCCAAAATGGCGGAGCTGCCGGCCTCCAACTCCAACTGCGACCGACCGACCTCGAGGCTCCGGAGGCAGAGCCAGGACTTACCAGCGCGGGGCTGGCCGGCTTCGGGGCTGCGATGGCGTTCTGGCGTTCCGGCGTTCTGGCGTTCCGGCGTTCCGGCGGTGGCGACCGAGGACACTGGTGGCGACCTGAGTCCGGAGGCTCGGCCGCGGGCCCGGTGTCCGACATCGTCGGGAGCTCACAGGTCACAGGTTGGTGACCTGTTTTTCTGGGGCTCCCGCAACTACAGCTGCGTCCGCTGGATTGGAGGGCGGCAGCTTCGGCCACCCCCGGGCCGCGGAGTTTGAACCGGCCCGTCGCGGACAGAGCACGGATTCAGCCGCGGGACTGACTTACCATCACCCGGCGGGGTCACAACGTCAGAAGCCTGGATCGCCTCAGCGCAGAGGGAGAACAAAGAGGGAAGAGACAGAGACTTTCAGACTTTAGCCTCCATCACAGTGAGGAGGTGCCTGGTGAACTCACTGTGGTGGATGTTAATTTGTGTTTATTGTGTGTTTTGTTATTTATTATATGTATGACTGCAGGCAACGAAATTTCGTTCAGACCGAAAGGTCTGAATGACAATAAAGGAATCTAAGTCTAAGTCTAACTGTTCAGAACCTCAGCTTATGAATGGGGTAGAAGTGACTCAGACAGTACCCGAGTTTCTGGAGTATCGTGTCAAAAACCAGCCAACTCAATTTTAGTTTTTTTTAGTTAAGAGTTACTGCGCGGAAACAGGCCCTTCGGCCCACCGAGTCCACACCGACCAGCGATCCCCGCACACTAACACTATCCTACAGGAAGTGGAAGATGGAATATAGTGTAACAAAGAGTGGATGTTTGCATTTTGGTCATAGGAATAGAGTGTGGAAGACAGAGTGGATGTGGAGAGGATGTTTCCACTGGTGGGAGAGTCTAGGACCAGAGGTCACAGCCTCAGAATTAAAGGGAGCTCTTTTTAAAAGGAGGTGCGAAGAACTTCTTTAGTCAGACGGTAGTTAATCTGTGGAACCCGTTGCCACAGAGGGCTCTGGAGGCCAAATCAGCGGATATCAAAGGCGTAGACTATTTTCTAAATGGGGAGAGAATCCAGAAATCGGAGGTACAATTGGACTTGGGAGTGCTGGTGCAGGATTCCTCAAAAGTTAATCTGCAAGTCGAATCGGTAGCAAAGAAACGAAACTCAATGCTAGCATTTATTTCAAGAGGGCTTGTATACAAAAATGCTGAGGCTCTATAAGGTGTTGGGAAAGCCGCAATTGGAATATTGAGAGCAATTTTGGGCACCATTTCTGAGGAAGGATGTGCTGGCTCTGGAGAGGGTCCAGAGGAGGTTTACAAGAATGATCCCAGGAATGAGTAGGTTAACCTATGATGAGCGTTTGTCGGCACTGGGCCTGTACTCGCTGGAGTTTCGAAGAATGAGGGGGGACCTCATTGAAACATAAAGAATAGTGAAAGGCCTGGATAGAGTGGATGTGGAGAGGATGTTTCCACTAGTGGGAGCGTCTAGACTAGTCACAGCCTCAGAATTAAAGGACATTCTTTTAGGAAGTAGATGATGAGAAATTACTTTTGTTAATTGAATTTGTGGAATTTTTTGCCACAGAAATCTGTGGAGGCCAAGTCAGTGGATATTTTTAAGGCAGAGATAGATAGATTCTTGATTAGTCAGAGGTTATGGGGAGAAGGCAGGAGAATGTAGTTTGGAGGGAGAGATAGATCAGCTATGAATGAAAGGCGGAGTAAACTTGATGGGCCGAATGGCCTAATTCTACTCCGATTCCTTATGACCTAATGACACACTAGGGACAATTTACATTTAAACCAAGCCAATTAACCTACAAACCTGTATGTTTTTTGGAGTGTGGGAGGAAACCGAAGATCTCGGAGAAAACCCCAGTGGTCACAGGGGAGTACTTACAAACTCCGTACAGTCAGCACCCGTAGTCGGGATCGAACCTGGGTCTTTGGGGCTGTGAGGGCAGCAACTCTACCGCTGCGCCATCGTGCCGCCATACATGAGACAATAAACTAATCTCAACTCAAACTCAAACCCTGGGATCTCACTGTTACAGATCACTCCGGAAAATGTGAAGAAGTGTAAATCCAGGGGAAGGATGTTGTACGTTAATCTTGTGGCAGAGATACCAGCGCTGTTTTCCCTTCAGAAAAAGGTCCAGCTGCAACTTCGACCCAAACCGTACTTCAACTTCATCGAGACTGACAAGCCGATATACAGACCCGGAGAGACAGGTAGGAGAATGCTGTACCACTGCCCTGCATTGGGACAGCCACGGTGGCGCAGCGGGTAGAGCAGCTGCCTCACAACGCCGGAGACCCGGGTTCGATCCTGACCTCTGCTGCTGTGTGTGTGTGTGTGTGTCTGTCTGTATTTGTCTGTCTGTGTGTGACTGTGTGTGTAAGTGCATGCATGTCTGCCTCTGCATGTGTACGTGTGTGTGTGCACGTGCGTGTGCATGCGGGTGTGTGTGTCTGTGTCTGTCTCTGTGTGTTTGTGCGTGTGTGTCTGTCTCTGTGTGTGTGTGCACTGCACATGTGTGTCTGCCTCTGCCTGCGTGTGTGCATGTGTGCATGTGTGCGTGCGCGCGCGCATGTCTGTGTGTATGTGCCTGTATGTGCGGAGTTCGCACGTTCTCCCTGTTTCCATGTGGGTTTCCTCTGTGTGCTCCGGTTTCCTCCTACATCCCAAAGACGCGCGGGTTTGCAGGTGAAATGGCCCTCTGTAAATTGCCCTATTGCCCCAGCGTCATCAGAGACCCAGACCACCCTGGCCACGCTCTCATCTCACCCCTGCCATCGGGGAGAAGGTACAGGAGCCTGAAAACTGTAACGTCCAGGAACAGCTTCTTCCATGCAGCCTATTTAACACGACAACCTCAAATATGCTCAAAACTATATTTGACTTTTTTTTTTTGTCTTTTTGCACTATTATAGTTTGTCATTTATAGTTGTCATTTGTTTTATGTGTGTGTATCTAAATATGTACTAATATATATATATATATATATTTACACACACACGTACATCTAGACACAAAATTGTATATATACAAAAGAAGTTCAGTATACACACACGCACACACGCACGCACACATATATACACATACTGACACATACATAATAGTAAGATTAAACGAGAACTTACCAGTTTGAAGTTTGATCTGTATTTTATGAGGAGTTACGATGAGGGATTACGTGAAGAGCCCGTCCAGCACGCATGCGCGACATTCTTCAAAGCAGCGGTGTGGAATCACAGGAAACACAATAATTGACATAAACATAGTAAAGAAAAGGAGAACTAAGATACCAGTTGATCTATAATTGAGGGTGGGAGCGGAGGGCACGTAATCCCTCATCGTAACTCCTCATAAAATACAGATCAAACTTCAAACTGGTAAGTTCTCGTTTAATCTTACTATTTTACTTCGGAGTCACGTGAGTGACTACGTGAAGATTTTAAAGCTCTGTGATTTCAAACCGTGTAACAGTTCATACTTCACTCGCTGCCGAAGTCATTCAAGGGAGGAAGTATGTTATCGGAATCAACCATAATCTGTTTGTAAACAATAATGGTATCTATTAAACAATAACAAAAGACAAAATGCTCCCCCCGGGCTTAAATTATATATTTTTGCAGATTTTAAAACTCTTTCTGCAAATAACACAGGTTCTGCTAGCGGCTTGTGGTAGAACGTTTGGAACGTTTTCTCCATGTTCATTCTTTTAGCCGCCGATGTGGATGCTGCCCTGGTGGAGTGAGATGTATATACATCAGTATCTACTCCAGCAGCTCCCAGTACCTGCTTGAGCCATCTCGAGATGGTTTGGCTCGACACCCAACCATGAGGTTTCTTGTGGCTGACCCATAAGGTTTTTTTTTTTTTTTTTTTTCTCCCTCGAGAATCTCTTGTTGTGTTGATGTAAGTGAATAAGTGAGTCATGACACACAACCGTAGGTGAGGTGGGTATGCCCGGAATCCATAACTAGGACTCAAGTTCCTGGCTTGCTCTGCTTTAGCAGCTCCTGAATGGTGAATGAGACCCGGTCTGGTGTTATAACCATGTTGTCCAGTCGCAGTAAGTGGAGGGACTGGACTCTTTGTGCTGAGACTAGTGGCATCAGCATGACCGTTTTCATGGTTAGCTTTTCCAGGGTGAGAGACCCTTAGGTATGTCAGGACCACACTGACATCCCAGATTTGTGTATACCTAGGTCTAAGAGGGTTGGAGTTGACGATACTCCTCATGAGTTTGATCACCAGCGGGTAGACCCTATGGCCTGTTGTCCTGGCACCTGTTTTAAGTAGGCTGACAGCGCACTTCTGGCAGTATTGATGGCGCTGTAGCTCAATCCTTCATCATGGTGAAGGCCCCCCAGGAACTCCAGTACATTGGTTATGGTTGCAGATGAGTACGTTGTCCCAGTAGTCGAGCAGTATCTTTCCCACCTCCTGATGCTCGATAGGTATTGTTTCCTGGTGGACATACGGTGTCATCATGTTGATGGTCCTGTCAGACACCCCAGTCCCAGCAGTGGTCTTTTGATAATCTGCAACCCAGTAGGTTAATTTTGGCATGGCATGGATGACTTATGCCTGATACAGGGTGCGTCAATAGATCTGGGCTACTGGGAAAGGTCATAGGAGTTTCGATGACCATGTCGAGGACCACTGGGAACCATGGCTGTGTAG
The DNA here is from genome assembly GCA_038087875.1 of Malacoraja senta. Classification (NCBI taxonomy): domain Eukaryota; kingdom Metazoa; phylum Chordata; class Chondrichthyes; order Rajiformes; family Rajidae; genus Malacoraja; species Malacoraja senta. The sequence goes on from CM075994.1 coordinate 8,179,560, forward strand.
GCCAGTTGGTACTATCAAAATACCTGAAGCAGAGTCCATCTGTATTTTGCGTAGTACCCTACAGATTAAGGCAGAAGGGGGGAAAAGCATAGAAGAAATAGGTCCCCCAGTTCAGCGCGAATGCATCTATCGCTGCTGCCTCAGGGTGTGGTTCCCAAGGGACATACATTGGTACGTGGTGATTTAGTCTGGATGCAAAGAGATCGATATCTGGTGTGCCATATTGGTTTGTAATTTTACCAAAAGCTCTAGGGTTTAACATCCATTCGGTGTTTATCATTGAATTTGCGTGACCTGGCACTGTATTTAGCTTACCTGGTAGGTAAGTTGCTGATAGCCAAATATGTCTATCGACCCACCATTACCAGATTGTGTTGACCCAATGGTCACATGATATCGATTTTATTCCGCCCATATGGTTAATATAGGCCACCACCGTGATATTATCAATTTGTAAATGAACATGCAAGTTGTGCATATTCCTAGAATATGCTCTAAAACCATAAAACGCACCCAACATTTCCAAATAATTTATGCCCAGTGTTTGTAGTAAAGACGAGTCTAGGTTAGTCCATCTACCACATGTGCTGGATATGGTATTAGTTGCTCCCCAGCCTTGAGCACTGGCATCTGTTTGTATAGGTAACGTTGGGTTATTGATGATGATAGGGCTGGAACTATGCCAAATGTGTTATATCCACCATTGTAACTCTGATATTGCTTCAATCGGTAGTTTCATGGTTCTGTCAAAGTGACCTGCATGTCGTTTCAACGCCTGTACTTTTGCCCTTTGTAGGTGCTGATAGTGCAGGAGTCCAAATTGTGTAGCTGAAAATGCTGCTACCATTTTGCCAATTACTCTTGCCACTTGTCGGATGGTTGGTCGATTGCTTACCATTAAATTGTTGCACATCTGTGCCAATTCTGCTGCTTTACCTTTTGGCAACGTTACAGACATGTGGATTGAGTTAATTGTGAATCCCAGATAGTCCATAGTTGTGGATGGCATCAACTTAGATTTATCTGGATGTATGACAAACCCAGGGTTTCAAACAATTGTTTGGTAGCTAATACAGCTGATTTTGCCAACTCCATGGTTTTGCCTACTATTAGGATATCATCAAGATACGCCATGACAATATGTCTTTGTTTCGTTAATGTTGCCAAGGCTGGTTTTAATATCTTGGTAAATAGTCTAGGGCTGATGTCAACCCATTAGGCAACACTTTATACTGCCATAGTTGCCCCATCCAGGTAAATTTTCAGGTATCTGCGATGACCCTTGTGAATGGGTACTGAATAGTAGGCATCTTTTAAATCATGCTTGCCATAAAGTATCCTTTGGAAATCAGTTGTTTAGCAGTTACAAATGTTTCCATTTTGAAATGTACATACTTAACAAAGGTATTTAGTGAGGTTAAGTCAATGATGATGCGACATCCACCATCTTTTTTGCTTTTGGTAAATATATTTGAGACAAATTCCAAAGGTTCATGTTTGGATTTCTCAATGACATCCTTTGTAAGTAACCTCACCAGTTCTGCTTGAGCCTCTAGTTCTCTTTGACAGAGAGGGTAAAGACCCTTTGGGGTACGTGCTGAACTGGTGGCATGTTTTCTTGAATGAACTCTATTTTGTATCCCCGAATACTGTTAAGTATATAACTATCATTCATGAGACACCTCCTGTTAGTACAGTTCCCCCATTTACATGCTGGTAGGAACCAGACCCACCTACCTCCATAGTTATGGTAGTGTTCCTTTCTTCCGTTTGTTCATCCGTCGTTATACTGCTGGATGTACTGCTGATGTACTGCTGATTGGGGGTGGCGCATTTTCCATGGGGTCCGCTCTGGGCCCTGGCCTAAAAAGGCTTTCGGGGATAGTATGCGGACCCCGAGCTTTCACCAGTTCCATAAATTTGACCTCGACTGGTGGACGCGGTGGGGTACTGCCGTCTGGTTTTTTGTGTGGGTCTGCTCGTTCCGGGGCCTGCCCTCATGAGGCCAAATGCTTTGGACTCTTCCTCCAGGTCTTTCACTTGTCCTTCCAAATAACAGGATCTGCGGCTCTGAGGCCGGTGTTTTACACAGTCCTGCAAACCTGGGATTGAGGGCAGGTCTTATTCTCTCCTTGCGGAGGTTGTTTATCTCATATTGGGTGTAGCACAGCAGAGCCAGAGTGTCTTGCTGGTTTGTGGTCATATCCACCCCATCCACGGAACGAGCATAGGCTGTTATCCCTGTCGTCAGGAGCTTGAGGATTTTAGCTCCTGGTTCCGGATACTCTGTCCCCCCCCCCCCAGATTTGGCTGTTAACAGCCGGTACATTGAGCAAACTGCAGTTTTCCAGCTCTAGTGCCTCATTAAGTACCTGTCTTGTGGGGGTTTGAGGGACAGGTGGTTGATGTTGGCCGCCAGTTTTGGCTCCAATGGCCGCCCTGCTCGTGGTGTAACCACGTAGCAAATCTCCACACCCAGCAGCTCTTCCTGATCCTGTACCCCAAGCGTACTCCCGACATCTTCAGCCAATGACCCCTGTTCCTGACCAGCCCAGCCCTGGTCGCCAACGCTGCCCTGCTTTGAGGGGAAAGCGATGGCCAGTGCATTGTAGAGCACTGCTGTGGGAGTGCCTGATCCCCCTGGCGAGACTGCTCTAGCTCCTGAAGCAAGTCTCGCTGGAGCAGTTGCTCCATGAGCCTTTTCATTCGGCTCAGGCGGCTAGCTCTGCCGCTCTAAGGCGGACCCTCCTCATCGGAGTCAGACATAACCGGCCGGTTTAAAAAATTAAAAAAAAAAAAAAAAAAACTTTTCCTCCAGCCCGCTGCCGCTCATCAGGCTGCGCTAGCGGTACTGGGCTCGGCTCGGTCTCGATGAGGGTGGACCGCAGCATATGCGGTCCAGGTGCCGCCTCTCGCCCCCCACTGATGGAACACTCCTGTTCTGTTGGAGTCGAACGGGGGGCGGTTTGCTTCCTTTGCCGTGCTGCTCATTTTCCCAGTTCCCCTGGAATACAGAGCAGAGCACAGCTTGCTGATTATGACCTCAGAGTAAGACTTACCTGATGGTCCGCTGTTTAGTTTTCACCGACGTGTAGCGGGAACGCCTGTACTCCCGGTCGTCGCTGTTGCACTGCGTGAACGCTAATGTCGCGCATGCGTGCTGGACGGGCTCTTCACGTAATCACTCACGTGACTCCGAAGTAAAATTACATATATACAAAAGTTAATATATAAACGCAAACTTCTCCCGCTGGAATCGCGAGGTTCAAAGGACACGGACGGGACTTACCATCGCCCGCCGGGGGCTCTAACATCGGAGCCCCAGTTCGCCTAGACACTGCAGTTGGACTGCGGGTTGGACTGCTTGAACCGCGGGGTTTGAAGGGCGCGGAGCCGGGGCCTAGCATCGCCCGGCGTGGCTGAATAGCCACGGGACTTGCCATCGTCCGCCGGGGGGCTTTATCACCAGAGCCCCAGTTCGCATAGACGCTGCAGTTGGGCAGCTGGACCGCGGGTGAAGAATAAAGGGAAGAGATAAGACTTTGCCTTCCATCACAGTGAGGAGGTGTTGGAGACTCACTGTGATGGATGTTTATGTAAACTGTGTTAAGTGTGGGTCTTGTTTTTTTTTGTAATGTGTTAAAAAACTGTAGTAATGATATTGTCATTCAAGCCTAGGCTTGAATGACAATAAATAGCATTCAATTCAATACATGAATTTTTGTAAATATGTCTGTGTGTAAGTATGTGTGTGTATACATAATATCTTCTATCTATATACTTATAAAAGTCTTGTCTTGGTTTTGTTTGTGTGTGTGTGTGTGTGTGTGTGTGTGTGTGTGTGTGTGTGTGTGTGTGTGTGTGTGTGTGTGTGTGTGTGTGTGTGTGTGTGTGTGTGTGTGTGTGTGTGTGTGTGTGTGTGTGTGTGTGTGTGTGTGTGTGTGTGTGTGTGTGTGTGTGTGTGTGTGTGTGTGTGTGTGTGTGTGTGTGTGTGTGTGTGTGTGTGTGTGTGTGTGTGTGTGTGTGTGTGTGTGTGTGTGTGTGTGTGTGTGTGTGTGTGTGTGTGTGTGTGTGTGTGTGTGTGTGTGTGTGTGTGTGTGTGTGTGTGTGTGTGTGTGTGTGTGTGTGTGTGTGTGTGTGTGTGTGTGTGTGTGTGTGTGTGTGTGTGTGTGTGTGTGTGTGTGTGTGTGTGTGTGTGTGTGTGTGTGTGTGTGTGTGTGTGTGTGTGTGTGTGTGTGTGTGTGTGTGTGTGTGTGTGTGTGTGTGTGTGTGTGTGTGTGTGTGTGTGTGTGTGTGTGTGTGTGTGTGTGTGTGTGTGTGTGTGTGTGTGTGTGTGTGTGTGTGTGTGTGTGTGTGTGTGTGTGTGTGTGTGTGTGTGTGTGTGTGTGTGTGTGTGTGTGTGTGTGTGTGTGTGTGTGTGTGTGTGTGTGTGTGTGTGTGTGTGTGTGTGTGTGTGTGTGTGTGTGTGTGTGTGTGTGTGTGTGTGTGTGTGTGTGTGTGTGTGTGTGTGTGTGTGTGTGTGTGTGTGTGTGTGTGTGTGTGTGTGTGTGTGTGTGTGTGTGTGTGTGTGTGTGTGTGTGTGTGTGTGTGTGTGTGTGTGTGTGTGTGTGTGTGTGTGTGTGTGTGTGTGTGTGTGTGTGTGTGTGTGTGTGTGTGTGTGTGTGTGTGTGTGTGTGTGTGTGTGTGTGTGTGTGTGTGTGTGTGTGTGTGTGTGTGTGTGTGTGTGTGTGTGTGTGTGTGTGTGTGTGTGTGTGTGTGTGTGTGTGTGTGTGTGTGTGTGTGTGTGTGTGTGTGTGTGTGTGTGTGTGTGTGTGTGTGTGTGTGTGTGTGTGTGTGTGTGTGTGTGTGTGTGTGTGTGTGTGTGTGTGTGTGTGTGTGTGTGTGTGTGTGTGTGTGTGTGTGTGTGTGTGTGTGTGTGTGTGTGTGTGTGTGTGTGTGTGTGTGTGTGTGTGTGTGTGTGTGTGTGTGTGTGTGTGTGTGTGTGTGTGTGTGTGTGTGTGTGTGTGTGTGTGTGTGTGTGTGTGTGTGTGTGTGTGTGTGTGTGTGTGTGTGTGTGTGTGTGTGTGTGTGTGTGTGTGTGTGTGTGTGTGTGTGTGTGTGTGTGTGTGTGTGTGTGTGTGTGTGTGTGTGTGTGTGTGTGTGTGTGTGTGTGTGTGTGTGTGTGTGTGTGTGTGTGTGTGTGTGTGTGTGTGTGTGTGTGTGTGTGTGTGTGTGTGTGTGTGTGTGTGTGTGTGTGTGTGTGTGTGTGTGTGTGTGTGTGTGTGTGTGTGTGTGTGTGTGTGTGTGTGTGTGTGTGTGTGTGTGTGTGTGTGTGTGTGTGTGTGTGTGTGTGTGTGTGTGTGTGTGTGTGTGTGTGTGTGTGTGTGTGTGTGTGTGTGTGTGTGTGTGTGTGTGTGTGTGTGTGTGTGTGTGTGTGTGTGTGTGTGTGTGTGTGTGTGTGTGTGTGTGTGTGTGTGTGTGTGTGTGTGTGTGTGTGTGTGTGTGTGTGTGTGTGTGTGTGTGTGTGTGTGTGTGTGTGTGTGTGTGTGTGTGTGTGTGTGTGTGTGTGTGTGTGTGTGTGTGTGTGTGTGTGTGTGTGTGTGTGTGTGTGTGTGTGTGTGTGTGTGTGTGTGTGTGTGTGTGTGTGTGTGTGTGTGTGTGTGTGTGTGTGTGTGTGTGTGTGTGTGTGTGTGTGTGTGTGTGTGTGTGTGTGTGTGTGTGTGTGTGTGTGTGTGTGTGTGTGTGTGTGTGTGTGTGTGTGTGTGTGTGTGTGTGTGTGTGTGTGTGTGTGTGTGTGTGTGTGTGTGTGTGTGTGTGTGTTTGTATATTCGGCAAAACGGTAGACGATAGCGTTAAATTTTTGGCTGCACCTTATTCACCTTCTTCCCGTCGTCCATCCAATAACTTTCCTTCCGATTTCATCTGATATTTCACGTTATTGTACAATCGCCCCGCCGTAGCAGCGACTGCGGAGGATCAAGGCCCCATACACAGTTGAACAAAAGGTGGAAGACTGACTGAACGTTATTGCCTTCTGTCACAGTAAAAAGTAAAGTAAAGTAAAGTATCCTTTTATTGACAATAAAAGGATACTTCGTTGCCTTACAGTCATAATAAAATAACAAAAAACAAACAAAAAAACCCACATTTAACATCCACCACAGTGAGTTCATTAGGCACCTCCTCACTGTGATAGAAGGCAAAAGTCTTAAAGTCTTTGTCTCTTCCCTCCTTGTACTCCCTCTGTGTTGAGGCGATCCAGGCCTCCGATGTTGTGACCCCACCGGGTGATGGTAAGCAAGTCCCGCGGCTGAATCCGAGCTCCGCGAACGGGCCGGTTCAAACTCCACGGCCCGGGGTGGTCGAAGCTGCCGAAGCTGCCGCCCTCCAGTCCAGCGGACGAAGCTGTTGCCACGGAAGCTCCGGAAAAACAGGTCACCAACCTGTGACCTGCGAGCTCCCGACGATGTCGTCCACTGGCCCGCGGCCGAACCTCCGAAGTCGGGTCGCCGCCGCCGGAACGCCGCCACAGCTCCGAGTCAGGTCGCCGCTGCCCCGAAGTCAGCCAGCCTCGCGCTGGTAAGTCCTGGCTGGCTCTGCCTCCGGAGCCTCGAGGTCGGTCCCAGTTGGAGTCCGCCAGCTCCGCAATTAGGCCTCAGCGCAGACGGAGACGGAGACCGAGGATACGACAAGAAAAAGTCGCATCCCCCCAAAGGAAGAGACTAAAACAAGTTTCTCCCCCCCACCCCACACATACACAACCCAATAACTAAAATCAACTAACCAAAACAGGACAAGAAAACATCAAAAAAAGAAAAAAAAGACGGACTGCAGGCGAGCCACAGCTGCTAAGGCAGCGCCGCCCCTCCCAGTGATCACTGTGGTGGATGTTTATGTAAAGTTCTATCATTCTTTTAATTGTGGTGTGTTCTTTTAATTGTATGGCTGCATGGTAAAGGGCCTGTCCCACCAGCATGCGATTGCACGCGTCTAGCGCGACCAAACGTGGTCGCTTGAGGCGTACGGCCGCGCGGGCCCGGGCCCACTTCCAAGCGCAGAGGCGTATGGAGTTGTGCGGGGCTGGTCCCGACATCGCGCGGGGCTCCGAAAATCCTGCACTGTCCGAAAATTCCGCGCGCCAAAGGCGCATTGAGGGCGTACGCAGCGTCTTGACGTCGTACGCAGGGTCTTGACGGCATATGCCTAGCGTGTGGCATTGCGCGATGACGTCACCGCCCGGCGTGCCGTTGCGTGATGACGTCACCGCCCGAAGCCATGCGACGTCCAAATTCAGTCTGCCCTCCTCCTGCCCAGCTGATTGGTGAGTATGACGTAAATTACGTCACGCGCGAACTTTGCGCGTACTTACCGCATACTTAGCACGTACTTACCGCGAACTTAACGTGAAATCCACTTCCGTTTGGTTGCGCCAAACGCATGCAATCGCATGCTGGTGGGACAGGCCCTTAACTCAAATATCACTGTATCTTTGACATTTGCAGCAATGTTGCCATCATCCGACACTTTCTCCAGCTCCTGGCAGCAAGTGCTTCAACAGGAGGGGGAGGGTGAATTGGTATTGCAATTGGAAGTGCTGCAGGGGAAGTCCAATTGGAATTTTTTTGAAGTCCAGTGCTGGGGGAGGCAGGGGAGTGGTGGAATCTTACATTGGGAATGGGTTGAGTTGGGGGACCACGCCTCCCATGGGGGCTATGGGTGAGTGGTGGAATAATGTGTTGGGGAACGGGTTGCGTTGGGAGACCAGGCCTCCCATGTGACAGGGAGCCAACGGGTCCCTGTTGGTCTATCTATCTATCTTCTATATACTTTTAAAACTCTCTGGCTGTCGTCCGTCTGTACGTCTGTACGTCTGTACGTCTGTACGTCCGTACGCCGCCTTTGATACCGCCCTTGGCCCACACGGCGCGCGGTTTAAAAAAAGCCAACTTGAACAAGATTTTTACTGTTAAAATCCTTCCAGCCAGCTTCCCACAAACTTCGATACAAAGTTGCAATGCAGGAACTCTCTGCGCTTACACAAACTTTTCAACTGAATGGGATATCACAGTCCTCCACCCGACATTTGCAACAATGTTGCCATCATACAACACTTACTCCAGCTCCATGAGGGGGGGGGGGGAATTGGTATTGCAATTGGGGAAGTGCAATTGGGATTTATTTTTAAGGTCCAGTGCTGGGGGAGGCAGGGACACGTTGGGGGACCATGCCTCCCGTGTGACAAGGACCCAACTGGTCCCAGTTGGTCTAGTATATATATGTGTATATATGTATATATATATATATATATATATATATATGTATATTATATATGTATAGTATATATGTATGTATGTGTGTGTGTAAATATATATGTATGTATGTGTGTATGTATGTATGTATGTGTATATATATATTTGTGTGTGTATGTGTGTGTGTGTATATATATGTATGCATATATATATATGTATATATATGTGTGTGTGTAAATATGTATATGTATATATGTGTATGTGTATATATGTATATATGTGTGTATATGTGTACACATATACATATACATATACATATACACATACACATACACATATACATATACATATACATATACATACATATATATATATATATATATATATACATATATATATACATATAACTTTTCATTTATTATATTGTTTACAGTATACTATGTTTACATATTCTGTTGAACTGCCGCAAGAAAGAATTTCATTGTTGTATGTGGGACTAATTTCAAAAGAACCCTCTTGCCCTTTTGACTAATGTTGTGCCATTCTGATTATCTAGTGCGATTCAGGACCGTTACCTTGGATCACGCAATGAAGGTTACCGGATGCAAGACCCCGCTGCAACTCATGGTTAGTGGCTGCCTTTCCGTTCCACCAAGATGCTGCTCCAAGCCACTCTCATCCTCACCTGCCCCTCATCGATTACCGAAGATAGACACAAAACGCTGGAGTAACTCAGCGGGACGGGCAGCATCTCTGGAGAGAAGGAATGGGCGACATTTCGGGTCGAGACCCTTCTTCAGATCTCATCGAGTTACCCTTTCCTTCCCTTCAATTTCCAGTGCTCCCATTTTCCTCCCATATCCCAGTAGCGTCAAAACCTTCAGCTGTTTCAAAACATTGGTAACTTGGTGGGCGTACGGTGGCGCAACGGTAGAGTTGCTGTCCTACTGCGTTTATAGCTCCAGGGAACCAGGTTCGATCTCGACTTTGGGTGCTGTCTGTACGGAGTTTGTACGTTCTCCCCGTGACCTGCGTGGGGTTTCTACGAGATCTTCGGTTTCATCCCACACTCCAAAGACCTGCAAGTTTGTAGGTTAATCGGCTTGGTATAGAAATATAGAAAAACATAGAAAATAGGTGCAGGAGTAGGCCATTGGGCCCTTCAAGCCAGCACTGCCATTCAATATGATCATGGCTGATCATTCACAATCAGTACCCCGTTCCTGCTTTCTCCACATATCCCATGATTCCGTTAGCCCTGAGAGCTAAATCTAACTCTCTCTTCAAAACATCCAGTGAATTGGCCTCCACTGCCTTCTGTGGCAGAGAATTCCACAGATTCACAACTCTCTGGGTGAAAAAGATTTTTTCCTCATCTCAGTCCTCGATGGGCTACCCCTTATTGTTAACCTGATTTTTCAGGCAGAGATGGATAGATTCTTGATTAGTACGCGTGTCAGGGGTTAGGGGGAGAAGGCTGGAAAATAGGGTTGAGAGGAAAAGAATGATCAGCCATGATTGAATGGCAGAGTTGACTTGATGGGCTGAATGATCTAATTCTGCTCCTATCCCTTATGACCTTATGAGCCTTAGTCATAGAGTGATACAGCGTGGAAGCACGCCCTTCAGCCCAACTTGCCCACACCGGCCAACATGCCCAAGTTACACCTGCCTGCGTTTGGCCCATATCCCTCCAAACCTGTCCTTTCCATGTAGCTGACTGCTTCTTATACGTTGGGATGGTCCCTGTCTCAGTGTCAAAACATGTCAAAACATGCCAAAGGAGTGTCAAAACGTTCCTAACATAAGTAAGTAAGAGATAGTGGGCTACAAAGTAGCGCAGCCTCACAGCGCCAGAGACCCGGGTTCGATCGCGACCTCGGGTGCTGTCTGTATGTGTGTTGAGTACATATGGTTTCCCTGTGACCGCGTGCGTTTTCTCCGGTTTCCTCCCACATCCCAAAGATGTGCAAGTTTGTAGGTTAATTGGCCCTCGATAAATTGCCCACTAGTTTAGGACTGGAGGAGAAAGTGTGATGAAATGGAACTAGTATGAACAGGTGATTGATGCTTGATGTGTAAGAAAGAACTTCAGATGCTGGTTTAACTCGTAGGTAGACACAAAATGCTGGAGTACCTCAGCGGGACAGGCAGCATCTCTAGATGAAGGAGCGGGCGATGTTTTGTGTCGAGACCAGCACCTCCATTCAATATGATCATGGCTGATCATCCAGAATCAGTAACCCGTTCCTGCTTTCTCCCCATAATCCTTGATTCCGTTAGCCCTAAGATTCCGTTAACCCGTTACTAATCTCTGGAGAGAAGGACTGGGTGACGTTTTGGGTCGAGACCCATCTTCAGTCTGAAGAAGGGACTCAACCCAAAGCATTGCCCATTCCTCCTCTCCAGAGATGCTACCTATCCTGCTGATTGACCTGGACACAGTGGGCCGAATGTAAATTGTCCCTTGGATAGTATTTAGTGTGCGGGGATCGGTGGTCGGCGGGGTTTCAGTGGGCCGAATGGCCTGTTTCCGACCTGGATCTCTGAACTCTAGGTAAGAAAATCATTTTTATAGCATTTATCCTACCTATTAAGGACATCGGAAGTGTTTTCCAAAATTTAATCAAATTATTTAATTTCTTAAGTAGGGGATTATAATTAGCTTTAAACATATCATGGTAATTTCTAGTAATCTCAATTCCTAAATATTTGAATTTTTCCATAGCTATTTTAAAAGGGAATTTCCTGAGATGTGTTGAGTCTTTTGGTTTAATCGACATAATTTCACTTTTGTTCCAATTTATTCTATATCCTGAAAAGGATCCAAAGTCCTCAATTAAGTTTAATATATTTGGTATACTAATTTGGATCTCTGAACTCTAAATTAAACTCTAAACTCACCAGGGAGATATTTTCTGCGCTCCTTTTAAACCCCTCTGCCTCATACGCTCCAAGGATAAAATACCTCAGGAGTGCAGGTGCGTGGTTCCTTGAAGGTCGAGTCGCAGGTAGATAAGGTGGTCAAAAAGGTCGCACATTGGCCTTCATCAGTCAGAGTATTGAGTATAGAAGTTGGGAGGTCATGTTGCAGTTGTATAAGACGTTGGTGAGGCCGCATTTAGAGTATTGTGTTCAGTTCTGGGCACCATGTTATAGGAAATATATTGTCAAGCTTGAAAGGGTTCAGAGAAGATTTACAAGGATGTTGCCAGGATTAGAGGGTGTGAGCTACAGGGAGAGGTTGAGTAGGCTGGGACTATTCCATGGAGAGTAGGAGGATGAGGGGTGATCATATAGAGGTGTACAAAATCATGAGAGGAATAGATCGGGTAGATGCACAGAGTCTCTTGCCCAGAGTAAGGGAATCGAGGACCAGAGGACAAGGTGAAGGGGAAAAGATTTAACAGGAATCTGAGGGGTAACGTTTTCACACAGAGGGTGGTGGGTGTATGGAACAAGCTGCCAAAGGAGGTAGTTGAGGCTGGGACTATCCCAACGTTTAAGAAACAGTTGGACAGGTACATGGATAGGACAGGTTTGGAGGGATGTGGACCAAGCGCAGGCAGGTGGGACTAGTGTAGCTGGGACATTGTTGGCCAGTGTGGGCGAGTTGGGCCGAAGGGCCTGTTTTGCACTGTATCACTCTGTGACTCTATGACCCCAAAGCTATCCAGCATCTCCTTATAACTCATAGCCTTCAGATATGGACACATGAATCCTTGCTGCATCCGTCCCAGCCGAATGTCGTCCCTCCTGAAGTTTGTTTCTTGTTCCGCTGCAGAAAGAATACGAGATGGTGATGGAAGTTGAGACTCAAGTGCACGGGTCAGACAATGTCTGCAGAGGCGTGATACAGCTTACACCATCAATGTGAGTCTTCAATGTTTCCAACTGTGGCATCCGGTGGGGTGTTCGTAGAGTAGGCATACAGGCCCACTGAAACACACTTACTATCAAACTCACTTTAATAGGAAGCTGAGATTTAATAGGGACCTGAGGGGCAACTTTTTTCACATAAAGGGCGGATCGTACCCGGGTCTCCAGCGCTGCAAACGCTGTAAGGCAGCAACTCATCCACTTCGCCACCGTGGCCGTCCATAGGTTTAAGGTGAAGGGGGAAAAGATTGAATAGGAACCTGAGGGGCAACATCTTTGCACAGAGGGTGGTGGGTGTATGGAACAAGCTGCCAGAGGAGGTAGTAGAGGCTGGGGTTAGACAGGTCCATGGATAGGACAGGTTTGGAGGGATATGGACCAAGCGCAGGCAGGTGGGACTAATGTAGCTGGGATATGTTGGCCGGTGTGGGCAAGTTGGGCCGAAGGGCCTGTTTCCATGCTGTATCTTTCAATCAAACAAAATTAGCCGCTGGAAATATCCAGGCTTTATCTTTCTGGTTTATGACACGGACAATACATTCGAAGATAGACACAAAAAGCAGGAGCAACTCAGCAGGACAGGCAGTATCTCTGGAGAGAAGGAATGGGTGACTTTTCAGGTCGAGACCCTTCTTCAGACTGAGAGTCAGGGGGAGGCAGACACAGTGATATGGGGAAGGTAAGGTGTGAGAACACAGATCAAAGGGGACGATGCTCATGGAAATGTGGAGGCGTTCATTATTAGCAATTTGATCTGCCTCTCTTAACAGAGCAAGGGTCTGTGTGTGAGTACAAGCAAAGGCAGCAAAAAGTTTTGTGGACAGACACTCAGTGGGACAGGCAGCGTCTCTGGAATAAAATGAATAGGTGACGTATCGGGTCGGGACCCTTTTTCTTTCGTCGCGCGCCAAATCCTGCGCCCCATCCAACTCATGAGCCGATGATCGGCCATGAGAAGGAGGGGTGGTGGTGGTGTTGGCGGTAAGCGAAGGTCCGAAGGTCGGACAGCTGGCCGGGCTGCCGACCGACGGGGCCACGGGCTGCTGCTGCACTCCATGGGCTGCACTACGTCGGGACGGGTGAGGCGGGGCCGGACGCGGCGCTCCGACCCGACAGTCCCCTCGACCCGAGTAGTAGCAGTCAAATACGGGACAAGGGCGGTCCCGTACGGGACAAACCAATTTAGCCCAATATACACGATGTCCCGGCTAATACGGGACAGTTGGCAACACTAGTCGGGACCAACCTTCCGTGGGAGTGTATCTTTCGTGACCATCTTCCATGTTTCAAATGTTGCCGTCGCTGTGAATGGCAGGACTTGATCGGACTTTGCTGGCTTTATCTTGCACTAAACGTTATTCCCTTATCATGTGTCTGTACACTGTAAATGGCTCGATTGTAATCACGTATTGTCTTCCCGCTGACTGGTTAGCACGCAACAAAAGCGTTTCACTGTACCTCGGTACACGTGACAATAAACTGAAACTGAAAAATGGAGACTCAATACATAAAGTTATATCAAAGGATTATAATTTGTCAATACACTTTGACTGTGTTGTGATTGGACTCAAATTTTCTTTTTGTTTCAAGGGTTGGAGACTATGAGATTCAGGCCGACTCCACACAGTTGTACTCGGAGTTCAACGGTCACAGGAAGTTCCGGGTCGAGGAACCAGGTGAGTTCAGCTGCACACACCTTTATTTGTTCTTACCTGTGGCCCAGGTGAGCATTAATAGACAATAGACAATAGGTGCAGGAGTAGGCCATTCGGACCTTCGAGCCAGCACCGCCATTCAATGTGATCATGACTGATCATCCCCAATCAGTACCCCATTCCTGCCTTCTCCCCATATCCCCTGACTCCACTATCTTTAAGAGCTCTATCTAGCTCTCTCTTGAAAGTATCAAGAGAACCGGCCTCCACCGCCCTCTGAGGCAGAGAATTCCACAGACTCACAACTCTCTGTGAGAAAAAGTGTTTCCTCATCTCTGTTCTAAATGGCTTACCCCTTATTCTTAAACTGTGACCCCTGGTTCTGGACTCCCCCAACATCGGGAACATGTTTCCTGCCTCTAGCGTGTCCAAACCCTTAACAATCTTATACGTTTCTCTCATCCTTCTAAACTCCAGAGTATACAAGCACAGCCGCTCCATTCTCTCAGCATATGACAGTCCCGCCATCCCGGGAATTAACCTTGCACTCCCTCAATAGCAAGAATGTAGAGTCACAGTGTCAAAGAGTCATACAGTGTGGAAAGGGCCCTTCGACCCAACTTGCCCACGCCGGCCAACATGTTCCAGCTGCACTAGTCCCACCTGACTGTGTTAGGCCCATATCCCTCCAAACCTGTCTATCCATGTACCTGTCCATAGAGTCATACGGCGTGGAAACAGGCCCTTCGGCCCAACTTGCCCACGCTGACCAATATGCCCCATCTACACTTATCCCACTTATCAGGCAACTGAACCATCCTACCACAACCAGAGAGCAGTCCTGAACTGCTATCTACTTCATCGGACTATCCTTGATTGGCCTTTGCTGGCTTTACCTCACACGAAGCAATTTAGAACGTAGATGAGGAAAAACCTTTTCACACGGAGGGTTGTGAATCTGTGGAATTCTCTGCCTCAGAAGGCAGTGATGGCCAATTCTCTGGATGCTTTCAAGAGAGAGTTAGATAGAGCTCTTAAAGATAGCACAATCAAGGGGTATGGGGAAAAGGCAGGAACGGGGTACTGATTGTGGATGATCAGTCATGATCACAGTGAATGGCGGTGCTGGCTCGAAGGGCCGAATGGCCTACTCCTACAACTATTGTCTATGTAAATGGCTCAATTATAATCATATTGTCTTTCCACTGACTGGATAGCCGGCAACAAAAGCTTTTCACTGTACCTCGGTACAGATGACAATAAACTAACTGCCAGCTGCCCGCGCTTGGTCTGTATCCCGTTAAACTTTTCCTGTCCATGTACCTGCTCAGAAAGGTATAAAGTGATACAGTGTGGGAACAGGCCCTTCAGCCCAACCTGCCCACATCAGCCAACATGCGCCATCTACACTATTGCCATCTGCAAAGGGGAAGATACAGAGTGCAGAATCTAGTTCTCAGCATTGTAACGCACCAGTTTCAGAGACAAAGTCTGTCCTCAATGGAGGTAGAGGTGAATCAGACAGCACCCTAGCAGATTGTAGGACTGTACAGAAGCCTGATAATAGTGGGGAAGAAGCTGTTCCTAAGTCTGGTGGTGTGCGCTTTAAAGCTTCTGTACCTTCTGCTGGAAGGTAGCGGGGAGAAGAGGGAATGACCAGGGTGTGACGTCCTTGATTATGTCGGCTGCTTTCCCGAGGCAGCGTGAAGTGTCGGAGTCGATGGTGGGGATTCTGGTCCGTGTAATGGACTAGGCTACAGCCACAACTCTCTTTGGGATGAATTCCTTCCCACCCAAACCACCCGCTCCCCAGGTACCTTCCCCTGCAACCGCAGGAGATGCAACACCTGCCCCTATACCTCCTCCCTCGACTCTGTCCAGGGACCCCGACAATCCTTTCAGGTTAGGCAGAGGTTCACTTGCACCTCCTCCAACCTCATCTACTGTATTCGTTGTTCAAGATGCGGACTCTTATACATCGGAGACCAAACGCAGACTGGACAATCGTTTCGCGGAACACCTTCGCTCAGCCCGCCTGAACCTACCTGATCTACCGGTTGCCGGACACTTTAATTCTCCTTCCCATTCCCACACTGACCTTTCTGTCCTCGGTCTCCTCCATTGTCAGAGTGAGGCTAAACGCAAATTAGAGGAACAGCATCTCATATTTTGCTTGGGCAGCTTACAGCCCAGTGGTATGAACATTGATTTCTCTCCCCCTGAGTTACTCCAGCATTTTGAATCTATCCACATTTCCTTCCTACACCGTTTCTGCACTGTATCTCCAAACTAAAGCTAACCTAAAGATACAATCGTGATGTTAAAGAGGCGTTTGCATCAGCACATGATATGCAGGGAATGGAGGGATGTGGATCGAGTGCAAGCAGAGGAGATGAGCCATCGTGTTTGGCACGCAGATTGTCAAGTCAAGTCAAGTCAAGTGAGTTTATTGTCATGTGTCCCTGGTAGGACAATGAAATTCTTGCTTTGCTTGAGCACAACAGAACATAGTAGGCATTGACTACAAGGCATTCTATAAATATATACACAATGGTCAATATACTGATAAAGTGCAAATAACAGTATTGGCTAATAAAGTTCAGTGTTATGTCCGAGCCAGGTTTAATAGCCTGATGGCTGTGGGGAAGTAGCTATTCCTGAACCTGGTCGTTGCAGTCTTCAGGCTCCTGTACCTGAAGGTAGTAGGGAGATGAGTGTGTGGGCAGGATGGTGTGGGTCCTTGATGATGCTGCCAGCCTTTTTGAGGCAGCGACTGTGGTAGATCCCCTCGATGGAAGGGAGGTCAGAGCCGATGATGGACTGGGCAGTGTTTACTACTTTTTGTAGTCTTTTCCTCTCCAGGGCACTCAAGTTGCCGAACCAAGCCACGATGCAACCGGTGTGTGTGTGTGTGTGTGTGTGGGCGCATGCGCGGGGCCACCAAGGAATTAAGTTCATGTTCATTTATTGTCACATACACTAGGGACATACACCAAGGGATTGTGGGCCAAAGCATGGGCGGAAATCCGGGGGTGACACGTCCCCTCCATGTTTCGCTTTGAGAGGGGGGGGACAATGCCCCCCCCCCCCCATGTTTTGTAATCCGGATTTTGAAATTCGGTGAAAATAATCTATTAAAATCTGCGTTTTCCACGAGACAGTGGGGGCGTCACTGTGAAACGCTTGTTAAATGTCTCTATTAACATCGTATTAACACCATGTGTCACCAATTGTGTTTTGACCTTCAAGTATTACTGAAGGTATTCACAGAGAATTTCTTAAAGCTGTCTGATGCGGGTACAATTACCATTTGAACTAATTGGATGTATTGGTGGATGGGAAAGATTTAAACGGGTATCGGATTTAAACGGGTCAGGTGATTAGGCTCCGGTCGAGCGGGTTTCCTGGCTGGCTTTCATCGCCCGGCGCGGCTTAAAATCAAACTGCTGCATCGAGGCGATCGAGGCTCCCGATGTTGAAGCCCCCTCCGGCCGATTTTAAGCTGCGCTGGGCGATGAAAGGCCTTGCGAACGGGCCGATTCAAGCCCCAGGATTCGGGGGCGGACGAAGCTGCTGTTGCTGGAGTTCGGAGTCGGTCACCAAGCAGGTCAGCTCCCGAAGGTAGACAAAAATGCTGGAGAAATTCAGCGGGTGATGGCAGCATCTATGGAGCGAAGGAATAGGTGACGTTTCGGGTCGAGACCCTTCCTCAGATTAGGTCTGAGGAAGGGTATGAGGAAGGGTCTCGACCCGAATCGTCACCCATTCCTTCGCTCCTTAGATGCTGCCTCACCCGCTGAGTTTCTCCAGCATTTTTGTCTACCTTCAATTTTTCCAGCATCTGCAGTTCTTTCTTAAACAGGTCAGCTCCCGGTGTTTCCGTCCACAGGGCCCACGGCTGAAGCCTCCAAAGCCTTGTGTGTGTGTGTGTGTGTGTGTGTGGGCGCATGCGCGGAGCCACCGAGGAATTAAGTTCATAAGTTCATTTATTGTCACATACACTAGGGACATACACCAAGGAATTGTGTCCCCCCCCCCCCATGTTTTCATTGTGATTTCCGCCCGGAAGGGCCTGTTCCTGTGCTGTACTGTCCCATGTTCTAAGTTCCATGAGTTCCATCAACACTCTGACCCTCTTCCCTTTGTCCCTTTAGCAGGTGAGAAGGAGGAGGAGGTCCTATCACAGATTGTCCACCTGACAAAGACGAGACGCTTCTTTATACCTGGATCACCTTTCCGAATCCAGGTATCTGTGAGATTATCGTGTTGAGATTATTATACTGTGTGGTTGGATGCAGGGTGGGGTGGGAGGTGGGGAGGTTCCTTGGTTCATCAGCCACACACGAGCACTACCGATTTTCCGGCACCCTTGGTTCCAGGGCCTTGCCGGATTATCCGCGTTGCCGGACCAACAGAGGTCCCGGCCTCCGAGAGGAGTCCAACGGCACCGGAATGTTCCGCCGGGGAGCCGAGGTATCGGCCCGCAAAGTCCGTCTTTGGAAGTCGGATATGGGAACGGATCTGCTGGCTCCAGCCGGGCCGGAGTTCCAGAGCTCCAGCCGCAGGGGTCAAATCCGACCCGCTGAGCGGCCGCGGAAGTCCCGATGAGGTCGAGATCGGCCGCCTCACCCGGACTAGGGGCCACATTTTCGGGGGAACTTCCAGGGGGGATTTCAAGCGCACTCTCGTAATTTTGTCCGGATTAAAGGATTTGCCGGAACACCAGTTGCCGGAGAATGGGTGGTCGGCCTGTACATTCTCTGGAGCCTAGTTCCTCAGTGAACCTTACCGAATAGTGAAAGGCCTGGATAGAGTGGATGTGGAGAGGATGTTTCCACAAGTAGGAGAGTCTAGGACCAGAGAGCACAGCCTCAGAATTAAAGGACGTTCCGTTAGGAAGGAGATGAGGAGGAATTTCTTCAGTCAGAGGGTGGTGAATCTGTGGGATTCATTGCCACAGACGACTGTGGAGGCCAAATCAGTGGATATTTTTAAGGCAGAGATAGATAGATTCTTGATTACTACGGGTGTCAGGGGTTATGGGGAGAAGGCTGGAGAATGGGGTTGGGAGGGAGAGATAGATCAGCCATGATTGAATGGCGGAGTAGACTTGATGGGCCGAATGGCCTAATTCTGCTCCTATCACTGATGAACTAATGAACATAATAACTGCAAGCATTAGCCTCCTTGAATCCAGGAGTGTTCCTGGTGAGTGAGGCCTAGCTTTCCAGTCGGCCTCGTAGGCCCGGCTTATCCACCTGCGTCATTCCCTGCGGCCGGGGCTTTGGAACTCCAGCCCGGCCGGACCCGGCAGATCTGTTCCCAAAGCCTTGACCTCCGAGGCCGATTTTGCGGGCCGGTATCTCGTAAATGATAGGAGGAGAATTAGGCCATTCGGCCCATTAAGTCTACTCTGCCATTCAATCATGGCTGATCTATCTCTCCCTCCTAACCCATTCTCCTGCCTTCTCCCCGTAACCCCTGATACCCGTACTAATCAAGAATCTGTCTATCTCTGCCTTAAATATATCCATTGACAACCTTCACAGCCTAGTGTGGCAAAGAATCCCACAGATTCACCACCCTCTTTGGTTGAAGATCGATCTTCAACTTCGACCTTAGGGCGGCACGGTGGGGCAGCGGTAGAGTTGCTGCCTCATGGCGCCAGAGACCCGGGTTCGATCCTGACTACGGGTGCTGTCTGTACGGAGTTTGTGCGTTCTCCCCGTGACCTGCGTGGGTTTTCTCCGAGATCTTTGGTTTCCTCCCACACTCCAAATACGTGCAGGTATTCAGGCTAATTGGCTTTGGTGTAAATGTAAATGTCCCTAGTGTGTGTAGGGTAGTGTTAGTGTGCGGGGATCGCTGGTCGGTGCGGACTCGGTGGGCCGAAGGGCCTGTTTCCACGCTGTATCTCGAAACTAAACTAAACTTTGCAATACCATGGGTTTATGTTACAGGCATTGGTTACCCACCCAGATGGCACACCTGTTCCCATGGCACCCATCAAGGTCTCGATACTTATCTCCGAGAAGAAGTCCATACAGGAATCTAAACAAGGATTTACGGACAAACTTGGCGAGATGAGTATTTCCTTCGTTGTTCCAGAAGATGCCAGGGAGATGTATGTAACGGTGAGTGTGGTTCCAAGGAGAAGACTTGTATGGTCAAAGGCGGACAAAAATGCTGGAGAAACTCAGCGGGTGAGGCAACATCTATGGAGCGAAGGAAATAGGCGACGTTTCGGGTCGAGACCCTTCTTCAGACTGATGTGAGGGTGGGGGTAAGAAAGGAAGAGGAGGAGCCAGAGGGCCGAGGGAAGGCTGAGAAGGGGAGGAGAAAGTAGGGGCTACCTGAATTGAGAGAAGTCAATGTTCATACCGCTGGGGTGCAAACTGCCCAAGTGAAATATGAGGCGCAGCTCCTCCAATTTACGGTGGGACTCACTCTGGGCATGGAGGAGGCCCAGGACAGAAAGGTCGGAATCGGAATGGGAGGGGGGGAGTTGAAGTGCTGAGCCCACCGGGAGATCAGGTTGGTTAATGCGAACTGAGCGGAGGTGTTGGGCGAAGCGATCGCCAAGCCTACGCTTGGTCTCACCGATGTAGAGCAGCGGATGCAATAGATGAGGTTGGAGGAGGTGCAGTATGGCCAAACAAGTCTTGAATGAATAAAGCATTCACTCACTCATTCACTCACTCATTCTTTCATTCACTCATTCACTCATTTATTCATACATTCATTCAAGACTTTAGTTTAGTTTACAGAAACAGCGTGGAAACAGGCCCTTCGGCCCACCGGGTCCACGCCGACCAGCGATCCCCGCGATTAGCACTACCCTACACACTCACTAGGGACAATTTTTTCATTTATACCAAGCCAATTTACCTACAAACCTGCACATCTTTGAAGTGTGGGAGGAAACCGAAGATCTCGGAGAAAACCCACGCAGGTCACGGGGAGAACGTACAAACTCCGTACAGACAGCACCCGTAGTCAGGATCGAGCCCGGGTCCCTGGCGCTGTGAGGCAGCAACTCTACCGCTGCGCCATCGTGCTGCCCTTTTTTGATCTAAAGATTGATCTCACAGAGATGTATTGATCTTATAGGAGGTTTCACACCAGTAGGGTCTGAAGAAGGGTCTCGACCCAAAACGTCACCCGTTCCTTCTCTCCAGAGACGCTGCCTGTCCCGCTGAGTTACTCCAGCATTTTGTGCATATATTTGGTTTAAACCAGCATCTGCGGTTCCTTCCTACACAGTGGAAACATTTAGTTTAGTTCAGAGCTACAGCGTTGAAACAGGCCCTTCGGCCCATCATGTCCGCGCCAACCTGTGCACTAATACTCTCGTACACACTAGGGGATAATTTACTGAGGCCGATAAACCTACAAACCCGCACGTCTTTGGAGTGTGCGAGCACAATGATCTATTATACATTCTCTTTGTACTTCCTCCCCTTTGATCTCTCCTTTTCACACCTTACCCTTCCATATCTCTCACTTCCCTCTCCCCGTGACTCTCACTCTGAAGAAAAGGGTCTCGACCAGAAACGTCGCTCATTCCTTCTCACCAGAGATTCGTTTAGTTTTTACAATCGATACAGCGCGGAAACAGGCCCTTCGGCCCACCGACTCCGCGCTGACCAGCGACCCCCCGCACATTAGCACTATCCTACACACACTAGGGACAATTTACACATATACCAAGCCAATTAAGGTACAAACCTGGAGTGTGGGAGGAAACCGAAGATCTCGGAGAAAACCCACGCAGGTCACGGGGAGAACGTGCAAGCTCCGTACAGACAGCACCAATCGTCGGGTTCGAACCCGGGTCGCCGGCGCTGTAAGGCACCGTGGGTCACGCCAACGTTTTGTGTTTCTGCTGTTCCTTCCTGCACAGATTATCGTTAGCATCATCGTTTGCCTCCTCTATCTGCACAGGCTAGTGTCAACGACACCCGTGGCAATGAAGTGAAGAGTGAGATCGCCATTAAGCCCCATCAGAGTAACCAGGTCTACATGTACATCGATGTGCCCAATGTCCTACTGTACGCTGGAGACACCATTAACGTCACACTGACAGATCTGGGCCCGGCTAACAGCAGCACTGTGGAACAATATTACTACATGGTGAGTGATTGAAGACATTGTTTCAAAGTCAAAGTCAATTTTATTTGTCACATACACCCTAAGGTGCAGTGAAATGAATTTGCCAGCAGCGATACACTTAAAAAGAACACACAATACACAATAAGATTTGACACAAACATCCCACAGCATTCTTCACTGTGGTGGAAAGCACAAGGTTCAGCCAGCCCTTCTCCTTTGTTCACCCGTGGAGAGGGCTGACAGTTACAGATACCTGGGATTACAAGTAACATCAGATCTGAACTGGACTTTGAACACTGTTGCAACAGTGAAAAATGCCCAGCAGAGACTGTACTTCATCAGGCTGCTCAGAAAAGCTGGTCTGCACTGTCGCCCTCTCACCCAGGTCTACAAAGGACTGATAGAGAGCATCCTCACCACAGGCATCACGGTGTGGTATGGAAACACCACACAGACAGAGAGGAAGGCTCTGCAAAGAGTCATAAAGACTGCAGAGAGGATTATCAGAATGGAACTTCCCTCCATGGAAACAATCTACACACAGCGCTGTCAAAAAAGAGCAGAGAGAATCATCAGAGACACACTACATCCAGCTCGCCTCCCTGCTCAAACACAAAAACTGCACATACAACCTCAGGCACAGACGAGCGGACAGCATCGCCACAAACAGAACACGCTTCTTCAAGAGCTTCTTCCCTGCCACAGTGAGACTCTTGGCCAAAAACAAAATGAACTGATGTCCTGACCCACCTCATAACATATCATAGTATATGTGTTTATAGTTTATAGATTATGTGTTTTTCTGTGTGTCTTTTTAACTTGACTTGACTTGACTCTCTGAACAACCGCACAAGAATTCCTATGTGTGGAAGCACAAATGGCAAATAAAGTTTTTGATTTGATTTGATTTGATTTTGACCCGTGGTCGGGGCCAAGAACCCTCCATAGTCGCCGCTACGGACGGCCGGATGTACAGGTCCTCTCGTCGGGATGATTCAAACTCCGAAGTCGGGATGGTCAAACACACTCTGCGGCTTGGAGTGCCCGAATCGGCACTTTCTTACCGGAGACTCATTGGGAAGGCTGGCTCCGTCCCGAGGGTGGAGTTGGATTCACGGGAGGTTGGTCTTGGAGGGGGAGGATGCTCTTCAAATTGTGGAGCATCCTGGACAATAACAGCTCACCCCCTCCATGACGCACTGGTCAACCTGAGGAGCACCTTCAGCAACAGACTGGTCCCACCGAGATGCAGCACAGAACGCCACAGGAGATCCTTCTTCCCTGTGGCTATCAAACTGTCCAACTCCTCCCCCTTCTGTCGTGGGGTAGACTGAGACTGACTCCCCTCCCCCCTCCCCAATCTTTACACATCCCCAATCCTTTCCACTCGTCACTTGAATTTCATGTTTCATGTATTTTGTGTTTTTATGACTGTTGGCAGATCAATGTCCCTCCTGGGATCAATAAAGTTCTATTGTATCGTATGGTTTGGTTTAGTTCAGTTCTGTTTAGTTGATCGTCACGTGTACAGAGGTGCAGGGAAAAGCTTTTGTTGCGTGCTAACCAGTCAGCAGAAATACAATACATGATTACAGTCGAGCCATGCACAGTGTATGGATACATGATAAGGGAATACAATCAGGATAGAGGGAGTGCAGAGAAGGTTCACCAGACTGATTCCTGGGATGTCAGGACTGTCTTATGAAGAAAGACTGGATAGACTTGGTTTATACTCTCTAGAATTTAGGAGATTGAGAGGGGATCTTATAGAAACTTACAAAATTCTTAAGGGGTTGGACAGGCTAGATGCAGGAAGATTGCTCCCGATGTTGGGGAAGTCCAGGACAAGGGGTCACAGCTTAAGGGTAAGGGGGAAATCCTTTAAAACCGAGATGAGAAGAACTGTTTTCACACAGAGAGTGGTGAATCTCTGGAACTCTCTGCCACAGAGGGTAGTCGAGGCCAGTTCATTGGCTATATTTAAGAGGGAGTTAGATGTGGCCCTTGTGGCTAAAGGGATCAGAGGGTATGGAGAGAAGGCAGGTACGGGATACTGAGTTGGATGATCAGCCATGATCATATTGAATGGCGGTGCAGGCTCGAAGGGCCGAATGGCCTACTCCTGCACCTAATTTCTATGTTTCTATGTTAGGAGGAGGAGCCATGTTGGGGAACGACTGCTAACCAGCAGCCGTCCGTTTAAATCACTTTTTAAAAATAGTTTTAGTGTGTCCATTGTCCAGTGTGTGGGAGTATTCTACTTTTAAGTGTAGGGTGAATGGGGTAATTATATCCTAGGTCCCTACCTGGTCGGTGAGGCAGCTTTTTCTCCGGGCTGCCCCGTCGACCCGTCCTCGTGGCCTACCAGCGGGCATGGGGCGCCGTTTCCTGACGGGGACCGCCCAGCACCTTCAGCTTCGGTCGGCGGCACAGCGCTGGAGCGCTATCGTGGAGCGTAGCGGGCGATGCCTTGCCTGGGTCACCGCGCTGGATCGACGCGCTGGAGCGATGACCGCCGAGATCAACACCTCCGGGCTGCCGGTCTGCGGAGCGACCAGCCGCGGGCGGCGGCGCCGACTTTAACATCGGGAGCCTCGTGGCTCCAAATCGTGGCTCCAAATCGGCGCGGCCCTGTCGGCTTCAGGTGCCATGGACTCCGCTGGGAAACCGGCCGTTCCAGCCGCTGCGAGGACTCTCCCGACGGCCAGGAACATCGGGCCTCCGTAGAGGCAACTGTGTCGGCCTCGATGGGCCTGACTCTGGGGAGAACTGGGGTTGGGGACTGGACATTGTGCCATCCCCCACAGTGGTATCCATTGTGGGGGGATGATTTTGTGTGTAGTGTTAAGTGTCTGTGTTAGTCTATGTCCAACATGGCGGTCGGAAGGGAGAGTATACGCTGGCGCGGTTTGGCTGCCGCTGCCCTCCTTTCATATTGTGTTTTCTGAATTTTGTTGTTGTCTTCTTTGGATCAAATTTCTGTTTTTAATTTATGTATTTGTAATGTCTTTATAACTTATTTTACTCTGATTATATGTTTATATGTTTCTTTGTTAAATTGTAAGGTTTTTTGTTTTTAATTAACTAGATTTTAATATTGATAAATGTATTGTGATTTTATGTCCTGTAAGGTGTCCTTAGGTGTCCAGAAAGGCGCCAGCAAATAAAATGCATTATTATTAGTATAATAACGTTTAGTGCAAGGTAAAACCAGCAAAGTCTGATCAAGGATAGTCTGAGGGTCACCAGAGAGGTAGATAGTAGTTCAGCACTGCTCTCTGGTTGTGGTAGGATGGTTCAGTTGCCTGATAACAGCTGGGAAGAAACTGTCCCTGAATCTGATGGTGTGCATTTTCACACTTCAGTTTAGAGATACAGCACAGAAGCAGAAGCAGGCCCCTTTGGCCCACCGAGTCTGCGCCTACCAGCGATCCCCGCACACTAACACTATCCCACACACTAGGTAAAATTTACATTTATACCAAGCCAATTAATATTCAACCCTGTATGTCTTTGGAGTGTGGGAGGAAACCAGAGCACCCGGAGAAAACCCACGCAGGTCACATGCATTTGAAAAAGTTCAAACGAAGTTCAGAAGAATTTTGTTTGAACTTAGGTTGAAATGACAACAAATAAATATCTATCTATATCTATCTATCAAAAATGTATAGGGAAAGTTTAGAGGGATATCATCCAAATGCGGGCAGGAGGGACTAGTGTATATGGGGTATCTTGGTTGACATGGACAAGTTGTGAGGGGAAAGATTTAATAGGAACCAGAGGGGCAACTTTCTCACACAAAGGGGTGGTAGGTGCATGGAACAAGCTGCGAGAGGAGCTATGCAGTTGAGGCTGATGTGAAAACATTTAAAAGACATGTAGACATAGATAGGAAAGGTTTTGTCCATTTGCAGTTGTACAGAGCCCTAGTGAGACCACACCTGGAGTATTGTGTGTAGTTTTGATCTCCAAATTTGAGGAAGGACATTCTTGCTATTGAGGGAGTGCAGCGTAGGTTCACAAGGTTAATTCCTAGGATGACAGGACTGTCATATGTTGATAGAATGGAGCGGCTGGGCTTGTATACTCTGGAATTTAGAAGGATGAGAGGGCATCTTATTGAAATAAGATTATTAAGGATTTGGATACGCTGGAGGCAGGAAACATGTTCCCGATGTTGGGGGAGTCGAGAACCAGGGGTCACAGTTTAAGAATAAGGGGTAAGCCATTGTGAACAGAGACAAGGAAACACTTTTTCACACAGAGGGTTGGGAATGTGTGGAATTCTCTGCCTCAGAAGGCTGTGGAGGCCAATTCTCTGGATGTTTTCAAGAGAGAGTTAGATAGAGCTCTAAAGATAGAGGTCTTTAAAATTATGAGCGGGTTAGACAGAGTTGACGTGGATAAGCTTTTTCCATTGAGAGTAGGGAAGATTCAAACAAGGGGACATGACTTGAGAATTAAGGGACAGAAGTTTAGGGGTAACATTAGGGGGAACTTCTTTACTCAGAGAGTGGTAGCTGTGTGGAATGAGCTTCCAGTGGAAGTGGTGGAGGCTGGTTCGATTTTATCCTTTAAAAATAGATTGGATGGGTATATGGACGGGAAAGGAATGGAGGGTTATGGTCTGAGTGCAGGTAGATGGGACTAGGGGGAAGTATTTATTTAAAAAAATAAAAAAATTAAAAAAAATGTTCGGCACGGACTTGAAGGGCCGAGATGGCCTGTTTCCGTGCTGTAATGGTTATATGGTTATATGGTTATATGGTTATATTAGAGCTCTTAAAGATAGCAGAGTCAGGGGATATGGGGAGAAGGCAGGAACGGGGTACTGTTTGTGGATGATCAGCCATGATCACATTGAATGGCGGTGCTGGCTCGAAGGGCCGAATGGCCTACTCCTGCACCTATTGTCTATTGTCTACATGGGCCAAATACAGGCAGGTGGGATTAGTGTAAATGGGGTATCTTGATTGCATGGGCATGTTTGGCTGAAGGGCCTGTTTCCATGTTCTATGAATCTATTAGTTGACCATGTTCGGCATGGACATTGTGGGCCGAAGGGCCTGTCATAGTCATAGAGTGATGCAGTGTGGAAACAGACCCTTCAGGGCAACTTGCCACCATGTCCTAGCTACGCTAGTCCCACCTGCCTGCGCTTGGTCCACATCCCTCCAAACCTGTCCTATCCATGTACCTGTCTAACTGTTTCTTAAACATTGGGATAGTCCCAGCCTCAACTACCTCCTCTGGCAGATTGTTCCATACACCCACCACCCTCTGTGTGGAAAAGAAAGGGTGTGAACAGGGTCCCCGTGCTAACGTTCCACGTTCTCAGATGTTCCTTCCGTCTAGATCCTGAGCAAAGGAAAGCTTCTCCACCACGAGAGAATTGAGAGATCGACCAACACATATGTCCAGGTTAACATCACGCAAGACATGGTCCCGTATTTCCGTATGGTAGCCTATTACGTCACAGACGTCCACGGCCAAAGTAATCTAGTCTCGGACTCGGTGCGGGTGGAGGTCGAGGAGTCCTGTGACCTTCAGGTTTGTGGTGGGTTTGCTACATATATTGGGGGGGTGGGGGGGTCCGTTAATTATCTTGTCCACGGATATCAACGATGCCCAAATCGGTAGGACTTTATGTTGGAAGGAACTGCAGATGCTGGTTTAAACTGCAGATAGACACAAAAAGCCGGAATCTTCTTCTTCTTGCGAATGAAACATAAACCAAAGCGCTGGTTAGATCTCAAGCGGGTGTTGAGCAGCCAGGTTGTTGTCTCTGCGGCAATGTCTGCCAGGCCCTGACAGAGCTCCATTTGGTGGGTGGTTAGAATTGATGTGACATGGTTGACAGTCTGTTGTTCTGGTCCGCATTCACAGGCTGGGCTCTGGCGGAGTCCCCATCTCCACATTTTTGTGTGTGCAGTTTTGGTCCCCTAATTTGAGGAAGGACATTCTTGCTATTGAGGGAGTGCAGCGTAGGTTCACAAGGTTAATCCCCGGGATGGCAGGATTGTCATATGTTGAGAGAATGGAGCGGCTGGGCTTGTACACTCTGGAGTT
>CM075994.1:8207702-8231301 GCA_038087875.1 Malacoraja senta
GGAGTGCAGCGTAGGTTCACAAGGTTAATCCCCGGGATGGCAGGATTGTCATATGTTGAGAGAATGGAGCGGCTGGGCTTGTACACTCTGGAGTTTAGAAGGATGAGAGGATATCTCATTGAAACATATAAGATTGTTAAGGGTTTGGACACGCTAGAGGCAGGAAACATGTTTCCTATGTTGGGGGAGTTCAGAACCGGGGGCCACAGTTTAAGAATAAGGAGTAAGCCATTTAGAACGGAGACGAGGAAACACTTTTTCTCACAGAGAGTGGTGAGTCTGTGGAATTCCCTGCCTCAGAGGGCGGTGGAGGCAGGTTCTCTGGATGCTTTCAAGAGAGAGCTAGATAGGGCTCTTAAAAATAGTGGAGTCAGGGGATATGGGGAGAAGGCAGGAATGGGGTACAGATTGGGGATGATCAGCCATGATCACATTGAATGGTGGTACTGGCTCGAGGGGCCGAATGGCCTACTCCTGCACCCATTGTCTATTGTCACATGCTGGCATTGAAACACCCAACTCCAGCACCAAGTCAGTTGAGCTTCACCCATGCTCCTCTGGGGAGGTCAGACCCTGGACAGCTTTTACCTGGTAAAGCCATAGTAACACATAGTCATAGAGTAATGCAGTGTGGAAACAGGCCCTTTGGCCCAACTCACCCACACTGGCCAACAATGTCCCAGCTACACTAGTCCCACCTGCCTGCGCTTGATCCATAACCCTCCAAACCAGTCCTGTCCATGTACCTGTCCAACTGTTTCTTAAACGTCGGGATAGTCCCAGCCTCAACTACCTCCTCTGGCAGCTTGTTCCATACACCCACCACCCTTTGTGTGAAAAAGTTACCCCTCGGATTCCTATCAAATCATTTCCCCTTCTCAGCGAGTGTGAAAAGGAATGGGTGACGTTTCGGGTCGAGACCCTTCTGAAGAAAGGACTCAAACCCAAAAAGTCACCTGTACCTTTTCTGTGGGACATTGTATTGGCCACAATTTCATGAATTGAGTTGAATGGTGGCATAGACTTGATGGGCTGAAAGGCCTAATTCTACTCTTATCACTTATGTCCTGTTGACAATTCGCTGCAATTTCTTGCGGTTTTGGATGGAGCTGTTCCCAAACCAAGTTGTGATGCATCCCGATAAATGATTTTCTGCAGTGCATCTGTTGAAGTTTGTGGTTCATTTATGAATTTGAGTTTGGTTTATTGTCACGTGTACCGAGGCACAGTGAAAAGCTTTTTGTTGCGTGCTAACCAGTCAGCGGAAAGACAATACATGATTACAATTAAGCCATTCACAGTGTACAGATACATGATAAGGGAAAAACGTTTAGTGCAAGGTAAAGCCAGTAAAGTCCGATCAAGGATAGTCCGAGGGTCGCCAATGAGGTAGATAGTAGTTCAGGACTGCTCTCTGGTTGTGGTAGGATGGTTCAGTTGCCCAATAACAGCTGGGAAGAAACTGTCCCTGAATCTGGAGGTGTGCGTTTTCACACTTCTGTACCTCATGCCCGATGGGAGAGGGGAGAAGAGGGAGTGGCCGGGGTGCGACTGGTCCTTGATTATGCTGCTGGCCTTGCCGAGGCAGCGTGAGGTGTAGATGGAGTCAATGGAAGGGAAGCTAGACACAAAAAGCTGGAGTAACTCAGCGGGACAGGAAGCATCTCTGGAGAGAAGAAATAGTCTCAGGGTCTCCAATGAGGTAGATGGGAGGTCAGGACTGCTCTCTAGTTGGTGAAAGAACAGTTCAGTTGCCTGATAATAGCTTGGAAGAAACTCTCTTGCCAGAGGGGAGAAGAGGGAGTGGCTGGGGTGAGACTGGTCCTTGATTATGCTGCTGGCCTTGCCGAGGCAGCGCGAGGTGTAGATGGAGTCAATGGAAGGAAGGAAGGGTCTCGATCCGAAACGTTACCCATTCCTTCTCTCCAGAGCGGCACGGTGGCGCAGTGGTAGGGTTGCTGCCCTATGGCGAATGCAGCGCCGGAGACCCGGGTTCGATCCCGACTATGGGTGCTGTCTGTACGGAGTTTTCACGTTCTCCCCGTGACCTGCGTGGGTTATCTCCGAGATCTTCGGTTTCCTCCCACACTCCAAAGACGTGCGGGTTTGTAGGTTAATTGGTTTGGTGTAAATGTAAAAATCATCCCTAGTGGGTATAGAATAGGGTTAACGTGTGGGGATCGCTGGTCGGCGTGGACCCGGTGGGCCTTAAGGGCTTGTTTCCGCACTGTATCTCTAAACTGAAAGATGCTGGCTTTCCCGCTGTGTTACTCCAGGTTTTTGTGTCCATCTTTAATAGAAGGGAGGTTGGTTTGTGTGACGGTCTGGGTGGCCGCGGGAGACTATATTGGAATAGGGGATAAAGCTGGAGTCGGGGCTGGGGCTGGTGACTCCGGGGGAGTTGGATACTGTCGTTGGAGAGCTGTCGACCCTTTGCAGATCCAGATCCTGCCCAGCCTGTTCATGGAAGCTGACCGGGGGTACCTGCTCCTGACTATCTTCACCAACCGCTCAGCAGATGTCCACGTGCAGGCGGTGGACAACCAACTGGCCAAAGCTCACGTCGACCTGGGGATCTACGAGCAGGTGAGAAGGTCATGAGTAGAATTAGGCCATTTGGCCCTTCTAGTCTAATCCACCATTCAATCATGTCTGATTTATCTCTCCCTCCTAACCCCATTCTCTTGCCTTCTCCCCATAACCCCTGACACCTGTACTAATCAATCTCTGTCTTAAAAATTTCCCCTGACTTGGCCTCCACAGCCTTCTGTGGGAATGAATTCCACAGATTCACCATCCTCTGAAGAAATTCCTCCTCATCTCCTTCCTAAAAGAACGTCCTTTAATTCTGTGGCCATGGCCTCTAGTCCTTGACTCTCCCACTAGTGGAAACATCCTCTCCACATCCACTCTATCCAAGCCTTTCACTATTCTGTATGTTTCAATGATGTCCCCCACTCATTCTTCTAAACTCCAGCGAGTACAGGCCCAGTGCCGACAAACGCTCATCATATGTTAACCCACTCATTCTCGTAAACCTCCTCTGGACCCTCTCCAGAGCCGGCACATGCTTCCTCAGATATGGGGCCCAAAACTGCTCACAATATTCCAAATGCGGCCTGTCCAGTACCTTATAGAGCCTCAGCGTTACATCCCTGTTTTACTTCGGAGTCACGTGAGTGACTACGTGAAGAACCTGCCAGCACGCATGTGCGTCATATCGTCTAACGCATTGTGCAACGACGGGCTCTGGATCGCTCTTCCACCAGCGGTCAAACCTGAAGGTAAGTTTTAAACTTTTTTCCAGGTCTGTTTTCTCTTTGCAGGAAGCTCTTTACAGAGTTCCTGCTGGAGACGTTCCGGGGTCGAAATCCTGGCTCCACCCGGCTCCCTTCTACAGGGACCACGGGGGAATCCCGGCTGCGAGAACTGCGGGGATATCCGGCTCGGGGGAAGCCCGGGCACAGATATCGCAGGGAAGCCCTTCTTCAGGGACCGCGGGGAAATCCCCGGCTACGAGAACTGCTGGGATATCCGGCTCGGGGGAAGCCCGACCACAGACATCGCGGGGAGCCCTTCTTCAGGGACCACGGGGGAATCCCGGCTGCGGAAACAGCAGGGACAACCGGCTTGGCGGGGAAACCCAACATCGCGGGGAATTCCTTCTACAGGGACTACGGGGGAATGCCGGCTGCAACAACCGCGGGTATATGTGGCTCGGGGGAAGCCTGGCTGCGGTGACCACGGAACCCGGCTTCGGGGACCGTGGGAAGACCACGGGTAACCCGGCTCGGGGGAACCTCGGCTACGGGGACCGTGGGAAAACACGGCTATGGACCGCGGAAATGCGGGTAGCCGGCGACGACTTCAGACTCCGGCAGCCCGCAGAGGGTAAGAGCCAAACGGAGTCTGAGAGGCCTAGACTGAAGTCAGGCCAGGAGTATTCCCCTCCGACATGGGTACGTCCTCGGACATTTTTACCCAGATGGAGCTTGGATAGCGTCCGCAGG
This sequence comes from Malacoraja senta, assembly GCA_038087875.1. Taxonomy (NCBI): domain Eukaryota; kingdom Metazoa; phylum Chordata; class Chondrichthyes; order Rajiformes; family Rajidae; genus Malacoraja; species Malacoraja senta. The sequence goes on from CM075994.1 coordinate 8,211,713, forward strand.
GCGTTCAGGTAATGCTCCATCCTCATATGGTCCAGGGAAATCTCCCTATCTGTGAAGGTGAGTGCGAGGGGTCAGTTGGTAACTGACTCCAAACTCAGAAGGTTGTCAGGGGAACATACTGGAGTACATGCGTGAGGTTCCAGAAATTTATGTCATTGCATCAAGGGTTGCGATATCCTCGCAAACGAAGGAGCTTCTGCTGGAAAAGTTTGCTTCCACCCATTGGCAGAAAAACCCGGAGGGGCCAGAGTTCCCCTGGCGGAGCAGCAGCTACCTCAAGTCACATCATTATAGGAACATGTGAAAGGGTTCCTGAAAGTGCCAGCAGTGAACAGCGCTATCTGGGGTGATATTGGAGGCGGCATGAAAACCCAGGAAATGAAACTCCAACAACATTTTAAAGATTACTGGCCTGGTCTTGATATGCAAGGCACACTTCAAAATGAACATAGGAAGGCCAGTAATGTCCAGCCGCCGAATCCTCTCTTCACGGAAAACCTGTTCAAACAGGTAAGACCAGGATGAGGAAACAAAAGCTGTCGGACTAATCAAAGTACCAACGACGAGCAAAGCTTCATTGTGTCGGCGACAACACACCCCACGCCTTCATCGGCAGGAAGCCGTTCACTGAAGCTGGTGGCAGGTTGAAAGCTGAGCGCAGGTCTTTTAGGCCAATGCCCAAAACCGGTCCTAAGGGGAAATATGGGATCCACGTACCCCAGCAGTCCTACTCTCCAAATCAAGGACGGAAATAGAACCCGCATCAGGGGCCTTTGGGCTTACCATAAAACCACCGATAACCATGAAGGTAGGTGGGTCTGGTTCTTTCCGAAACATGGGGTATGTGGACCATTTACAAGTGGGTAATATTTACACTTGTTTTTGTACAGATGACAATGATAACATAAGATTCAGATCTGTTTATAAATTAAAATGATAACATGAGATAGTTTATACTGCACAGTATACAAGCGAGACAGGCGCAGAATTTGGCCAGAGTGCTCGGAAATATGGCTGGAGTTGCCTTTCAAGGCAGGCTCGCAATTATGCTAGATGTGGCCTGTTCATTGTCAACAGGTTCAACTCACATGTGCAGTATAGACATTTCTGAATAAGAAACTTTGTGACTGTTTAACTTCCATGGGATCAGTTTCCATTCACGGGGCACCGGAGATATTTGAAATTTAGCTGGATGGGGCAATGATACAGTTAAAAGCGTTGCAAAATGGGCTAACTTCAGCTCCCAGGCTATTTACCAAATTACTAAAACCAGTGGTTTGGCTGCTCAGAGCTAAAAAACAATTGTTATGGCCAACTGGATGATATTCAAAATGCTGTATTTTGCTAAATTAGCTGTATCAGCCACCAAACTATATTGAGAAATTGGGGTTCTCATCCATCCAGTTACATTTAAGTTGATACCAACTGAAATTATTGATTATTGGGATTTACCTTTTTTATCTATTAATTTGTCTGGGACTCCGCCCTGAGGCAAGAGATTGGAATTAATTGAAGCCTGTAACAACCTTGTGGTTATCAAGCAGCCTTCTATTCATCAATTGTAATTGGCAATATATTGGCTTTCAGCTGTGCTATTTGGGCCTTTGCATTATCAGAACTATACAGCGTGCAAAAGAGTAAGCTCTCAAGTACCATGTAGGTGTTACCAGACCTATGCTATTCCCAGCTGAAACTAGCAAAGTCACCATGGTGGACGAACAGTATTCAGCATTGCTCCACTAACTTTTCATCAGTAAATCTTCAGTTAATTACAAACTGATGCTATTGCTCAAAGATGGAAAATTACTAATACCATCTCTAGTTACGGAGGCGGATGGGATTGCATGAGTTACCAATTCTTCAGTTATATGGTATCAACTACCTATAGACACTAGGTGCATTCTGTGGATTAAAGGTTTTGTGCGAATATGCATGATCTGCATGCTCAAGTCCAAGTTGATGCACTTTGGTGGTGGTATATGTTAATCACATGGGTGCAACCAAGTCAAAGTATCTGGTGATAGTTTACCTAACCTCATTTGGCACTGGTGTTTCATCATGTAAAATCAATGAAAACACAGAATGGATGTTGGATCACAAAGTATTTAATGACTGTGGCTCGATGGAACACTAAAAGATCGAGATGTTTGCATCCAGGCTCAATCACCAGTTGCAAAAAATATATGGCATATCAGTGGCGATGGATGCATTCTCGCTACACTGGGGAGGAATATTCTTTTATGTCTTCCTCCATATGGCCTCAAATTCAGCAAGTTCCCGCTTCAGGCATTTTCCTAGTGCCTGACCGGCCTATACAGCCATGGTTCCCGCTGATGTTGGGAATGATAATAGAACCTTATATGGTTATTTTTAGACACAAAAAATTTGCTGGTTTAGGGAATCCATCCTCTGCATGATAACATCAATTCATTGACTTGCAGACTCTGAGAAGACCGTTCCTGCGGCTCGGGTTGTTTAACCAAACCATGGACGTGCTCACTGCAGATTGCAGGGATAGCACCAAATAAGCAGTACTTTTCCTCATAAGGAGATGGGAAGTATTTTGTTTTATGCTAATATTACATATAATTCGGCACGGATGACTGACGTCTTGAAGTTCAGTTTTATATGGGGTTTTGACAATCGTTAAGTTAAAGTGCCATTTACTAGTGCCTAACGTGTCTTCTCATCATATTGGCTGCGGGGAGCAGAATCCACTCTGTTGGGACTCACCCTCTGATATCTAGATTATGAAGGGTATCTTCAACTCGAAACCTCCCAGGCCCAGGTACGCAGAGATATGGGATGTTAACTGTGCTATGTCACTTCGCCGGTGGGCTCCAGCTACATCCCTGTCCTTGGTCATACTCACTTACAAAGTGGTTATGCTCATGGCGCTGAGTTCAGCGCAACGGGTCCAGTCATTGCATAAGCTGTGACTGGACAGGATGACCCGTTGCGCTGAACTCTGTTGCAGGAAAATTAACATTTTATGTTTATGACTTAGCCAAGCAGAATAGACCAGGGGCATCACGTCTTAAACTAGATTTGTTGGCATATCCCATGGACCTTCGGTTGTGTGTGGTCATACATCTACACCAGTATGTTTAGGTCACTAAGAGCCTTAGAGGCTCTGAACTAGCAATGTTTGTTAGTTACATAAAGCCTCATAAGAAGGTATCACTACAGACCATCTCCAGGTGGTTAAAACGGGTTCTGGCTTATACAGGAGTGAACACTGACATTTTCAAGTCTCACTCGACCAGGGCTGCAACAACATCAGCAGCAGGGTTATGGACATTTCGCGGGACCACATCCTAGCAGCTGCAGGATGGTCAAACGAACGATCCTTTCAAACATTTTATAACTAACCCATGGCCAGACTGGGGCGATTTGCCAACTCTATGTTAGATTCTGTTTTATAGTTTCCTCCCTGTTGAGGGAGATTTATCATTATTTGTTCATTAAAAGCATCAACATGTCTATAACTATGTCATGTCTGAATGCATTCTTAATGTTCACTCATCATTGGTCAACCGATGCAGTGTGTGACGCATGGACTCGTTTCCATGGCATGAAATCACAGAGCTTTGAAATCTTCACGTAGTCACTCACGTGACTCCGAAGTAAAATAGTAAGATTAAACGAGAAATTACCAGTTTGAAGTTTGATCTTTATTTTATGAGGAGTTACGTTGAAGGATTACGTGCCCTCCGCTCCCAACCCCCTATCATAAAGATCAGCTGGTATTCTAGTCTTCTCTAATCTTACTATGTTTAGTTCAACAACTGTTATCTGTGATCTCACACCGCTGCTTTGAAGATTGACGCGCATGCGTGCTGGCAGGTTCTTCACGTAATCCCTCAACGTAACTCCTCATAAAATAAAGATCAAACTTCAAACTGGTAAGTTCTCGTTTAATCTTACTATTTTTTTGTATACAAGCCCTCTTGAAATAAATGCTAACATTGCGTTTGCTTTCTTTACTACCGATTCGACTTGTAGATTAACTGTTGGGGAATCCTGCACCAGCACTCCCAAGTCCCTTCCTTTGCACCTCCGATTTCTGGATTCTCTCACCATTCAGAAAATAGTCTATGCCTTTATTCCGACAACCAAAATGCATGAGTCCGCACTTCGCTACATTATATTCCATCTGCCACTTCTCTGCCCACTCTCCCAACCTGTCCAAGTCCTTCTGCAGAGACCATTGGGACAATGTCCAAATGATGGTCAAGTTTCCATTTGCAAATCCGTCGGGATGGCACTGCAAGGCAGTAACTGTGCCTCTGCGCCACCATGCCCCCCCCCCCCCCCCGTACCTCTAACTCCATCTACGCCGCATCTGCGCCCAGGATGAGGTGTTCCAAACCAGGGCATCGGAGATGTCCTCATTCTTTAGGGAACGGGGATTCCCCTCTTCGATTATAGATGAGGCTCTCACCAGGGTCTCCTCCATATCCCGTAGCTCCGCTCTCACTCCCCATCCCCCCCACTCGTAACAATGACAGAGCCACCCCCCTTGTCCTCACCTTCCACCCCACCAGCCGTCACATACAACAGATAATGCTCCGACATTTTCACCACCTCCAACGTTATCCCACCACTGGCCACATCTTCTCATCTCCTCCCCTGTCTGCTTTCCGCAGAGACTGCTCCCTCCGTAACTCGCTAGTCAATTCGTCCCTTCCCACCCAAACCACTGCAGGAAATGCTACACTTGTCGCTTTATCTCCCCCCTTGACTCCATTCAAGGACCTAAGCTGTCATTCCAGGTGAGGCAGAGGTTCACCTGCACCTCTTCCAACCTCATCTACTGTATCCGCTGTTTCAGGTGCCAGCTGCTCTACATCGGTGAGACCAAGCGTAGGTTTGGCGATCGCTTCGCCCAACACCTCCACTCAGTTCACATTAACCAACCAGATCTCCCGGTGGCTCAGCACTTCAACTCCCACTCCCATTCCGAATCCGATCTTTCTGTCCTCCGCCTCCTCCATGGCCAAAGTGAGGCCCACCACAAATTGGAGGAGCAGCACCTCATATTTCGCTTGGGCAGTTTACACCCCAGCGGTATGAACATTGACTACCCCAATTTCAGGTAGTCCTTGCTTTCTCCCTCCTTCCCCTCCCCTTCCCAGCTCCCCCACAGCCCACTGTCTCCCACTCTTCCTTTCTTCTTATCGCCCCCCCCAACCCCAACATCAGTCTGAAGAAGGGTCTCGACATGACACGTCATCTATTCCTTCGCTCCATAGATGCTGCCTCACCCGCTGAGTTTCTCTAGCATTATTATCCACCTTGTACCTCCACCTCTCACTCCACTAAATCTCAAAATTAAAGGGCCCTCTTTTAGTAAAGGCGAGGGGGAACCTCTTTAGTCAGAGGGTAGTTGAGCAGTGGAAATCATTGCCAGAGGGCAAGTCAATTCATATTTTTAAGGCAGAGATAGCCAAATACTTGATTAGAAGGTGCGTCAAGGGCTATGGGCAAAATGGGGTTAGGAGGCAGAGATCAGCCATGATTGAATGGCAGATTGGACGTGATGGGCCAAATGGCCTAATTGTACTACTATAACTTGTGAACTTGTACACACTGTGGACATTAACTTTACTTTAGCTCGAAAACAGGCCCTTCGGCCCACCAAGTCCGTGCCAACCAGCCTACCAACCTTTAATTTTCAATTTTAAAGGCTAACTGAATCAAGAGATATGGGGAGAAGGCAGGAACGGGTTACTGATTTTGGATGATCAGCCATGATCATATTGAATGGCGGTGCTGGCTCGAAGGGCCCATACCTGTACCTATTTTCTATGTTTCTACTATCCCCATGCGCACCAGCACTATCCTGCACACACGAGGGACAATTTGAAGAAGCCTCGATGGCCCGAATGTAGTGTTGCCAACTGTCCCGTATTAGCCGGGACATCCCGTATATTGGGCTAAATTGGGTTGTCCCGTACGGGACCGCCCTTGTCCCGTATTTGACTGCTACTACTCGGGTCGAGGGGACTGTCGGGTCAGAGCTCCGCGTCCGGCCCCGCCTCACCCGTCCCAACATAATGAAGCCCATGGAGTGCAGCAGCACCAGCAGCGCCTCGCCCGTGGCCCCGTCGGTTGGCAGCCCGGCCAGCTGTCCGACCTTCGGACCTTCGCTTACCGCCGACACCACCACCCCTCCTTCTCATGGCCGATCGTCGGTTCATGAGTTGGATGGGGTGCCGGACTTGGCGCGCGGCCCCCGGGCCAAAACTCCTCAGCTGGCCCCGCCGGCTGGGCTTTGTGTGCAGTCCAGCACCCGGGCCAACTCATCATTCACCCAGACATGGCCGAGTCGGTTAAGGAATTGCCGTTGAGAATTTGTCCTGTATTTTGACCTTTTGTCCCTTATTTGGGAGTGAGAAAGTTGGCGACCCTAGCCAAATGGTAACTCTACTCTGGTAACATGAACTTGCGAACTTGCCAAAAGCCTGGCGAGTGAGGGGAAACCAGAGCAGTAGAAGAGGGGAAATCTCGCGGTTACAGCTTCCTGGTGTCTGATGCCCGTTTCTTCTGACTCTTGCAGGTTTTTTACCGGAAGGACCTGTACGATTTTGGCATCTCTTACGGAGGAGGCCGGAACGCCGCGGCTGTCTTCGAGGATGCGGGACTGCGCTACCTCTCCGATCTGTTGCCCTCGTCGGAACTGAGCAGTGAGTAGGGGGAAACGCAACGGGAAACGGCGGAGAGAGTGTGTGCAGATGGACGATATAAGATAGGAAATAATATAGAAATGGTGTTGTCAAGCTTGAAAGGGTGCAGAGAAGATTTACGAGGATGTTGCCAGGACTAGACGGAGCTATTGGGAGAGGTTGAGCAGGCTGGGTCTCTATTCCATGGAGCGCAGGAGGATGAGAGGTGATCTTATAGAGGTGTATAAAATCGTGAGAGGAATAGATCGGGCAGACGCACAGAGTCTCTTGCCCAGAGTAGGAGAATCGAGGACCAGAGGACATAGGTTTAAGGTGAAGGGGAAAAGATTTAATAGGAATCTGAGAGGTAACTTTGTCACACAAAGGGTGGTGGGTGTATGGAACAAGCTGCCAGAGGAGGTAGTTGAGGCTGGGACTATCCCAATGTTTAATAAACAGTTAGACAGGTACATGGATAGGACAGGTTTGGAGGGATATGGTCCAAGCGCAGGCAGGTGGGACTAGTGTAGCTGAGGCATGTTGGCCGTTGTGGGCAAGTTGGGCTGAAGGGCCTGTTTCCACGCTGTATCACTCTATGACGCTAAAGGACTGAAACATGGAAGCTAATTACCTGGATGGTGAGAGAGTGGGGAGAGGATGTTTCCACTAGTGGGAGAGTCCAGGACCAGAGGACACGGCCTCAGAATTAAAGGACGTTCCTTTAGAAAGGAGATGAGGAGGAACTTCTTTAGTTAGAGGGTGGTGAATCTGTGGAACTATTTGCCACAGACAGTTGTGGAGGCCAAGTCAGTGGGTATTTTTAATGAAGCGATAGATAGATTCTTGAGTTTAGTAGAATGAGGGGGGACCTCATTGAAGCGTATGGAGGGATGCAAGTCCGATCGGCCGCGGAAGTCCCGATGAGGTAGAGATCGGCCGCCTCACCCGGACTAGGCGCCACATTTTCGGGGGGACTTCCAGGGGGGATTTCAAGCGCACTCTCGTAATTTTGTCCGGATTAAAGGAGTTGCCGGATCACCAGTTGTCGGAATAGATGTGTGGTGGGCCTGTATATTCTCTGGAGCCTAGTTCCTCATTGAAACTTCCCAAATAGTGAAAGGCCTGGATAGAGTGGATGTGGAGAGGATGTTTCCACTAGTGGGAGAGTCTAGGACCAGAAGTCACAGCTTCAGAATTTATGGATGTTTTTTAGGAAGGAGATGAGGAGGAATTTCTTCAGTCAGATGAGTGCCCTCTGCTCTATTAGAAAGATGATGGCCTTCATAACAAGAGGAGTTGAGTATAGGAGCAAATAGGTCCTTCTGCAGTTGTACAGGGCCCTAGTGAGACCACATCTGGAGTATTGTGTGCAGTTTTGGTCTCCAAATTTGAGGAAGAACATTCTTGCTATTGAAGGAGTGCAGCGTAGGTTCACGAGGTTAATTCCCAGGCTGGCGGGACTGTCATATGCTGAGAGAATGGAACGGCTGGGCTTGTATTCTCTGGAATTTAGAAGGATGAGAGGCTATCTTATTGAAACATATAAGATTATTAAGGGATTGGACACGCTAGAGGCAGGAAACATGTTCCCGATGTTGGGGGAGTCCAGAACCAGGGGTCACAGTTTAAGAATAAGGGGTAAGCCATTTAGAACGGAGATAAGGAAAAACGTTTTCACCCAGAGAGTTGAGTCTGTGGAATTCTCTGCCTCAGAGAGCAGTGGAGGCCGGTTCAAGGGATGCTTTCAAGAGAGAGGTATTTAGGGCTCTTAAAGATAGCGGTCAGGGGATATGGGGAGAAGGCAGGAATGGGGTACTGATTGTGGATGATAAGCCATGATCACATTGGGTGGCGGTGCTGGCTCGAAGGGTCGAATGTCCTACTCCTGCACCTATTGTCCATTGTGAATGTGGGGAATTCATTGCCACAGAAGGCTGTGGAGTCCAGGTCATTGGGTATTTTTAAGGCAGAGATAGATAGATTCTTGAGTTTATTAATAATTCAGGTATCTGAGGTTATCTCCCCGTAACCCCTGACACCCGCACTAATCACGAATCTACAGTGGCTTGCAAAAGTTTTCATACCCCTTGAAATCTTCCACATTTTGTCACGTTACAACCACAAACGTAAATGTATTTTATTGGGATTTTATGTGATAGACCAACACAAAGTGGTGCATAATTGTGAAGTGGAAGGAAAATGATACATGGTTTTCAAATTTTTTTACAAATAAAAAACTGAAAAGTGTCGCGTGCAAAAGTATTCAGCCCCCCTGAGTCAATACTTTGTAGAACCATCTTTCGCTGCAATTACAGCTGCAAGTCTTTTGGGGTATGTCTCTACCAGCTTTGCACATCTAGAGTGAAATGTTTGCCCATTCTTCTTTGCAAAATAGCTCAAGCTCAGTCAGATTGGATGGAGAGCGTCTGTGAACAGCAATTTTCAAGTCTTGCCAGAGATTCTCAATTGGATTTAGGTCTGGACTTTGACTGGGCCATTCTAACACATGAATATGCTTTGATCTAAACCATTCCATTGCAGCTCTGGCTGTATGTTTAGGGTCGTTGTCCTGCTGGAAGGTGAACCTCCGCCCCAGTCTCAAGTCTTTTGCAGACTCTAACAGGTTTTCTTCCAAGATTGCCCTGTATTTGGCTCCATCCATCTTCCCATCAACTCTGACCAGCTTCCCTGTCCCTGCTGAAGAAAAGCATCCCCACAGCATGATGCTGCCACCACCATGTTTCACAGTGGGGATGGTGTGTTCAGGGTGATGTGCAGTGTTAGGTTTCTGCCACACATAGCGTTTTGCATTTAGGCCAAAAACATCAATTTTGGTCTCATCTGACCAGAGCACCTTCCACCACATGTTTGCTGTGTCCCCCACATGGCTTGTGGCAAACTGCAAACGGGACTTCTTATGGCTTTTTTTCAACAATGGCTTTCTTCTTGCCACTCTTCCATAAAGGCCCGATTTGTGGAGTGCACGACTAATAGTTGTCCTGTGGACAGATTCTCCCACCTGAGCTGTGGATCTCTGCAGCTCCTCCAGAGTTACCATGGGCCTCTTGGCTGCTTCTCTGATCAATGCTCTCCTTGCCCGGCCTGTCAGTTTAGGTGGATGGCCATGTCTTGGTAGGTTTGCAGTTGTGCCATACTCTTTCCATTTTCGGATGATGGATTGAACAGTGCTCCGTGAGCTGTTCAAAGCTTGGGATATTTTTTTATAACCTAACCCTGCTTTAAACTTCTCCATAACGTTGTCCCTGACCTGTCTGGTGTGTTCCTTGGGCTTCATGTTGCTGTTTGTTCACTAATGTTCTCTAACAAACCTCTAAGGCCTTCACAGAACAGCTGTATTTATACTGAGATTAGATTACACACAAGTTGACTCTTTACTAATTAGGTGACTTCTGAAGGCAATTGGTTGCACTGGATTTTATTTAGGGGTATCAGAGTAAAGGGGGCTGAACACTTTTGCACGCGACACTTTTCAGTTTTTTATTTGTAAAAAAATGTGAAAACCATGTATCACTTTCCTTCCACTTCACAATTATGCGCCACTTTGTGTTGGTCTATCACATAAAATCCCAATAAAATACATTTACGTTTGTGGTTGTAACGTGACAAAATGTGGAAAAGTTCAAGGGGTATGAATACTTTTGCAAGCCACTGTAAATCTCTTTTTTAAAAATATCCACCGACTTGGCCTTCTTTGGCAATGAATTCCACACATTCACCACTGGACTATTTTATTCAATCATGTGAGGGGAGCATTTCTATAACGAGAGGGGCAGCCCAGACGTAAAATGCTGGAGTAACTCAGCGGGACAGGCAGCATCGCTGGAGAGAAGGAATGGGTGACGTTTCGGGTCGAGACCCTTCTTCAGACTGAGAGTCAGGGGAGAGGGAGACAAGGGATTTTGATGATGATGATATAGAACAATGAATGAAAGATCATACATCATTGTCTATATCTCTCATCTCCCTCTCCCCTGACTCTCAGTCTGAAGAAGGGCCTCGACCAGAAACATCACCCAATCAGTCAATGAATCAGTCAATTTTTATTGTATAGCATATTTAAAAACAACTCACGTTGACCAAAGTGCTGTACATCAGTGCATGTACTAATGTGCTACATACAATGGTACACAGACCTAACAATACATACATAAACTGTTTACAGCGCCCCCTCAGAGGGACTCAAAAATGCTAGGGAGTAGAAATAGGTTTTAAGCCTCGACTGAAAGGAGTCGATGGGAGGGGGCAGTTCTGATGAGGAGAGGGAGGCTGTTCCACAGTCTAGGTGCTGCAACCGTAAAAGCGCAGTCACCCCTGAGCTTAAACCTGGATCGTGGGATAGTCAGTAGCCCCAAGTCGGCCGACCTGAGGGACCTGGAGGTAGAATGGTGGGTGTTACGACTCCCGAATGCAGGTACTTCAGAGCCGCGTAACATAATCCAAAAAGCAGGTTCAAGTTCAAAAATAGTTTTAATTATTCAATGGAACACAAAACCCAAACCTGATTCCAACAAACCAGTCAGGGATATGGATGGACTAAGAAACAATTTAACAGTGCTCCAGCCAGCCACGTGATGGACCGTCGAACCAGAGACTCTAAAACATGCCTAAAGAGATATAACCCTGAAACAAAATACACGAAAACACTAAGGTCAGCCCTTATCCGTCCCAATTCAATATTTGTAATTAAGTAATTGTGAAAGTACACAAAGTTCTATGCCATGTGGCCAGGCCTTCCGCAGCTCACTCCAGCAGTCAGCTCACCAGTCAGGGTCGACGAAGAAGAGCGAGAATCCTGGGAAGGCTCTGGTATTTAAGCTTCAGATGAGTCACCCGTCACCTGACGCAGCTTGGCCAATCGGGTACAGGAGTCTTTTAACCCTTTGATTCCAGACTCACAGCCACAAGGCCTGCACTCGGGAAAGAAACAGAGAAAGGTAAGTACATAGCATTCACCAGGGGGGGGGGGGAGCACCTAACAGTGGGCTAGAAGATTTTTTATATATTCCTTGTCTCTAGAGATGCTGCCTGTCCCGCTGAGTTACTCCAGCACTTTGTGTCTATCATTGAACACTGCTATATTCGGTTTAAACCAGCTGATCCCCATGCACTAGCTCGAGTTCTGCAGTCCTGACACTGCTATCATCTGTCTAAACAGCAGTTCCTTCCGACACGGTGGTAGAGCTGCTGCCTTTCATCGCCAGGCCAGCGATCCCCTATCCTACACACACTAGGGACAAGTTACAATTTACAGAAGCCAATTAATCTACAAACCTGCACAACTTTGGAGTGTGGGAGGAAACCGGAGCACCCGGAGAAAACCCACGCTCGTCACGGAGAGAATGTACGGACAGCGCCTGTGGTCGGGATCATTCCCGGGTCTCTGGGGCTGTGAGGCAGCAACTCTACCGCTGCGCCGCTGTGCTGGACCTGCCTAGATGACGGGACTAATTATTCATATGCCTCTCTCTAGCAAAGTTACAACATTTTGAGATTTAAAAAATCAAGTCTGCAATTTATCCCATCAGATAAAGCATAAAAATAAGTTTATTTTGACACTTAATTCACTTTCATATCTTCAGTATTAAAAAGTTATGGCTATTTTCATACTCGGAAATTAGCATCTTGTTCCCTATTGCTTTTCCATTGACTTAACACAAAAGCTGTGATCAAGGACAGTCAAAAGCCCATAACTTTCTTAAAAATCAAGAGAACTGAATGAAATGTTCAGTTATTATAGATTGAAGAATTCTGAAACAAATATAAAACATCTTACTTGGATGACCTGAAATTAAAGCATATAATTAGTTAGTTAGCTAATTGTAATTAATTACAAAATTGACTGTTGTGACAGAAATAGTAATAAACACCCAGACTGCCTTGAAAATTCAAAAATGTGATATTCTCAAGATCAGAACTTTAATATTATTGTATTATATGCTGTAAATCCGTAAGATAGGTAAATAAATTAAAATTTCTAGCAATAGACCAAGTCTTTATGGAGAAGATCAGTTGCTAGCTGGTACATTGGCACATCATAATCAGTAACATCATCATACTCCTCAGATTGTAACCAATAAGCAACTCTGTACACCTTGTTTTTCCACAACTTCAATTTTGGCATTGTAAACTACAAGTTTTTGCTCTTCAAACCACGCATGACATGCCTTTCTGCCCACTACTTTCCCATTAAGAATGTCCTGTAGATTCCATTTCTTACAAAAAGGATATTTTAGAAAAATAGGCTAAGTATCCAAATAACAAACTGATCCCATTCACACTAGAATTCACAATATAACATGATTTTTAAATCTCACTGTCATGAATTTATATGCCAGATGGAAGGAATTTAATGTTTAATTCCCATAAATTAATCGAGAAACATCCACTCAATATAATTTAAATTATTATTTTTTGCACAATACATGGGACTAAAACTGATATTTAGTATAATAATATTGACGATGGATAGACAATAACACAAAATATTGACTATTTAGATGCTCTTGTGACATGATTGTCCAAAAAAAAAGCATTTAAATCATCTAGCAAGTGGGTTTTTCTGGAACGCGATCGATTGGAACATTGTATTTGTGGTGAATTTGAACCCCATATCGGCAAGAAAAACACTGCCGGTTCGTATGGGGCCCAAATCACATATTCGCATCGTAAAATTTGATTAAAGCCATCCCAAGAAACAAGTTTATATGTAAAATAAATTGACTTACATTTTGTTTTGTCCCGTTCATGTGATCCGTCACGTTGTAGGCATTGAGGGCGTTAGAAGTCGCTTTTTATTTTAATGTAATTATTAAATTGTCTCGCGATTAAATAAATCGTGAACGGAAGTCCGATCGATTGTTCTTCAGCAGCTGGCAGCCCGAGAAAGTCCGCCTCCGACAGGCAGTAGAAAACTCAATTTTAATCCTCCCCCCCCCCAAAGGCGCCAAAGTCGTGCACACGGCCAGTGGCAGAACTGCAACGCCGCTGAAGGTAAGTTTTGTAACATTGCTACGCTCTCTCTCGAGCTGCACCTTGTTAAACCCCTTCATCCCTCTGCCCCTTATGTGAGACGGCCACAAGAAACACACTGATTGATCAGTTCAGTTTAGTTTATTGTCACGTGTACCGAGGTACAGTGAAAAGCTTTTGTTGGGTGCTAACCAGTCAGCGGAAAGACTATACATGATTACAATCGAGCCATCCACAGTGTACAGATACATGATGAGGGAATAACGTTTAGTGCAAGGTAAAGCCAGTAAAGTCCGGTCAAGGATAGTCCGAGGGTCTCCAATGAGGTAGATAGTAGTTCAGGACTGCTCTCTGGTTGTGGTAGGATGGTTCAGTTGCCTGATAACAGCTGGGAAGAAACCGTCCCTGAATCTGGAGGTGTGCTTTTTCACACTTCTGTATCTCTTGCCCGATGGGAGAGGGGAGAAGAGGGAGCGACTGTGCGACTGTCGCCGGGGTGCGACTGGTCCTTGATTATGCTGCTGGCCTTGCCGAGGCAGCGTGAGGTGCAGATGGGATCGATGGAAGGGAGGTTGGCTTGTGTGATGGTCTGGGCTGCTGGACTTGCCGAGGCAGCGTGAGGTGTGGATGGAGTCAATGGAAGGGAGCTTGGTTTGTGTGATGGTCTGGGCTGCGTCCACAACTCTCTGCGATTTCTTGCGGCATGGAAGGTGTGGGAAGTTATGGGTTTGGGAAACAATTTCAAAGGATGTTGAGGGGGTGATGTTGCACCTGTATAAGAGGGCACATTTAGAGTGTCGTGTTCAGTTCAGGTGTCGATGGAGTCAGTGGAAGGGAGGTTGTTTCATCGTTTGATTATTTGCAGAGGTGTCGTCTGTTCCATGGCACAGAAGTCAGCTGCAGACACCGAGATATGGTGAGCCACGATCAATTTATTCAACATGGAACACATTGTGATCATGATTGTGAGCGAGTGATTGGGCGAGTGATTGTGAATGAGTGATTGTGAGTGAGTGATTGTGAGTGATTGTGAGCGAGTGATTGTGGGCGAGTGATTGTGAGCGAGTGATTGTGAGCGAGTGATTGTGAGCGAGTGATTGTGAGCGAGTGATTGTGAGCGAGTGATTGTGAGCGAGTGATTGTGAGCGAGTGATTGTGAGCGGGTGATTGTGAGCGAGTGATTGTGAGCGAGTGATTGTGAGCGAGTGATTGTGAGTGATTGTGAGCGAGTGATTGGGCGAGTGATTGTGAGCGAGTGATTGTGAGTGATTGTGAGCGAGTGATTGTGAGCGAGTGATTGTGGGCGAGTGATTGTGAGCGAGTGATTGTGAGCGAGTGATTGTGAGCGGGTGATTGTGAGCGAGTGATTGTGAGCGAGTGATTGTGAGCGAGTGATTGTGAGTGATTGTGAGCGAGTGATTGGGCGAGTGATTGTGAGCGAGTGATTGTGAGCGAGTGATTGTGAGCGAGTGATTGTGAGCGAGTGATTGTGAGCGAGTGATTGTGAACGAGTGATTGTGAGTGATTGTGAGCGAGTGATTGTGAGCGAGTGATTGTGGGCGAGTGATTGTGAGCGAGTGATTGTGAGCAAGTGATTGTGAGCGGGTGATTATGAGCGAGTGATTGTGAGCGAGTGATTGTGAGCGAGTGATTGTGAGTGATTGTGAGCGAGTGATTGGGCGAGTGATTGTGAGCAAGTGATTGTGAGTGATTGTGAGCGAGTGATTGTGAGCGAGTGATTGTGAGTGAGTGATTGTGAGCGAGTGATTGTGAGCGAGTGATTGTGAGCGAGTGATTGTGAGCGAGTGATTGTGAGCGAGTGATTGTGAGCGAGTGATTGGGCGAGTGATTGTGAGCGAGTGATTGTGAGCGAGTGATTGTGAGCGAGTGATTGTGAGCGAGTGATTGTGAGCGAGTGATTGTGAGCGAGTGATTGTGAGCGAGTGATTGTGAGCGAGTGATTGTGAGCGAGTGATTGGGCGAGTGATTGTGAGCGAGTGATTGTGAGCGAGTGATTGTGAGCGAGTGATTGTGAGCGAGTGATTGTGAGCGAGTGATTGTGAGCGAGTGATTGGGCGAGTGATTGTGAGCAATTGAGTGAATATGAGTGTGATCGTGGGTGCTACTGTGATAGACTGATGGAATGGGTGTAAGTGACTATAAGTGATTGTGAGTGGGTGAATGCAAGCGTGAGTGAGTGAGTGAGTGCGAGTGAGTAATGGTGAGTGATTGAATAAATGTGAGTGTGATAGTGAGTGCTAGTGTGATAGAGTGATGGAATGGGTGTGTGATTGTGATAGTGATTGTGATCATGAGTGTGAATGAGTGATTGTGATCGTGGTCATCAGTGTGAAAGTGATTGAATGATTGTGAGTGAGTGATTGTGATCATGATTGTGAGTGAGTGTGAATAAGTGATTGTGATCATGATTGTGAGTGGGTGATTGCGATCGTGATCATGGGTGTGAAAGTAATTGTGATCGGATAATTGTAGATGAGAGTGAGTTCTTGTGAGAGAGTGTGAGCGAGCGATAGTGATAGTGAGTGATGGATTGACTGTGATATATTTAATTGCCTGCTTTAACAATGAAGTCGAGATAACATACACAAACCTGGATAAACCTTGGGCGAGGATAGACACAAAATGCAGGAGCATCTCTGGAGAGAAGGAATGGGTGACGTTTCGTGTCGAGACCCTTCTCCAGTCAACCTGAAACGTCACCCATTCCTTCTCTCCAGCGATGCTGCCTGTCCCGTTGAGTTACTCCAGCATTTTGCTTCTGTCTACGGTGTAAACCGGCATCTGCACTTCCTTCCTCCACATCTGTAATAAATCGTTGCTGAAAGTCCTGTTGCTTTCCCCTTGTCTTTCCCCTTCCTTGTGTAGATCTGGAGATGGAGCACCCTTTTCCTACCATACAGCCCTTGTACGAGACGTCCTGGATGTGGGAAATACAGAATACCACGGGGAAAAAGACTTTTCGGTATGAGAGCGGGGATACTGGCCTTGTGTGATCAGGGTTACACCTCAAAACTGAGGATAAGAGTTTGCTTAAGATTCGGGTCGCCAACTTCCTCACTCCCAAATAAGGGACAAAAGGTCAAAATACGGGAGAAATTCCCGACGGCAATCCGTTGAGCGACTCGGCCGTGTCTGGGTGAATGATGAGTTGGCCCGGGTGCTGGACTACACACAAAGCCCAGCCGGCGGGGCCAGCTGAGGAGTTTTGGCCCCGGGGGCCGCGCGCAAAGTCCGGCGCCCCATCCAACTCACGAACCGACGATCGGCCATGAGAAGTAGGGGTGCTGGTGTCGGTGGTAAGTGAAGGTCCGAAGGTCGGACAGCTGGCCGGGCTGCCGACCGACGGGGCCACGGGCGAGGTGCTGCTGCTGCACTCCATGGGCTGCACTACGTCGGGACGGGTGAGGCGGGGCCGGACGCGGCGCTCCGACCCGACAGTCCCCTCGACCCGAGTAGTAGCAGTCAAATACGGGACAAGGGCGGTCCTGTACGGGACAAACCAATTTAGCCCAATATACGGGATGTCCCGGCTAATACGGGACAGTTGGCAACTCAAGTTATGATGTCACACAGATAGGGTGGAAGAACAAAATGTGCAGATGCAAGGAACTGCAGATAGACACAAAATGCTGGAGTAACTCAGCGGGACAGGCGGCATCTATGGAGAGAAGGAATGGGTGACGTTTCGGGTCGAGACCCTTCTTTAGACTGAGAGTCGGGGAGAGGGAAACGAGAGATATAGACGGTGATGTGGAGACATACAGAACAAATGAATGAAAGGTGTTCAAAAAAGTAACGATGATAAAGGAAACTGGCCATTGTTAGCTGTGGGCTAGGCTTGAAAATAGGATTAGGAGGAAGATCCGCTATGATGGAATGGCAGAGTAGACTCGATGGGCCGAATGGCCTAATTCTACCCCTTTAACGTGAACTTTTAGTTTTAGAGATACAGCATGGAAACAGGCCCTTCAGCCCACCGGGTCCGCGCCGACCAACGATCCCTGCACACTAACACTATCCTACACCCACTAGGGGCCATTTACGTTTACCAAGCCAATTAACCGACAAACCTGTACGTCTTTGGAGTGTGGGAGGAAACCGAAGATCTCGGAGAAAACCCACGCAGGTCACGGGGAGAACGTGCAAACTCCGTACAGACAGCACCCGTAGTCAGGATCCAACCTGGGTCTCCGGCGCAGCATTCGCTGTAAAGCAGCAACTCTACCGCTGCGCCACCCTGACAATGAGATGACTTTGAACCTGGTACAACTTGGGTGGGGGAGGGACGGAGAGGGAGGGGGTGAAGGGTTTACTTGAAGTTAGAGAAATCATTGTTCATACCTTGAGGTTGCTGAACTCTCGTCGGAGAGAGAGACGAGGAGAACCTCTTCAAAGTAGACATACCGTGAGCCTGAAGAAGGGTCTCGGCCCGAAACGTCACCCATGCCTTCTCTCCAGAGATGCTGCCTGTCCCGCTGAGTTACTCCAGCTTTTTATGTGTATCTTCACTATTCATACCGCTGGGTCGTAAGCTGCCCAAGCGAAATATCCAAATTCCGTACAGACGGCACCCATAGTCAGGATCGAACCCGGGACCCGGGTCTCTAGCGCCGTGAGGCAGCAACTCTACCGCTGAGCCGCTGTGCTGTCCCTGGTGTAGGCTGATTACGTTGGCTGCTTTCCCGAGTCAGCGTGAAGTGTAGATGGGGTCAATGGAGTGGAGGCTGGCTTAATTCAGTTTAGTTTAGTTTAGAGATACAGCACGGAAACAGGCCCTTCGGCCCACTGAGTCTGCGCCGACCAGCGATCCCCGCACACTAACACCATCCCACACACACTAGGGACAATTTACATTTACACCAAACCAATTAACCTACAAACTTGCACGTCTCTGGAGTGTTGGAGAAACCCCCGCAGGTCACGGGGAGAGGGGGGACCTCATTGAAACGTACAGAATAGTGAAAGGCCTGGATAGAGTGGATGTGGAGAGGATGTTTCCACTAGTGGGAGTGTCTAGGACCAGAGGTCACAGCCTCAGAATTAAAGGACGTTCCTTTAGGAAGGAGATGGGGAGGAATTTCGTCAGTCAGAGGGTGGGGAATCGGTGGAATTATTTGGCACAGAAGACAAAGTCAGTGGAAATTTTTAAGGCAGAGATAGATAGATTCATGAATAGTACGGGTGTCAGGGGTTATGGAGAGAAGGTTGGAGAATGGGGTTAGGAGGGAGAGATAGATCAGCCATGATTGAATGGCGGAGTAGACTTTTTACTTTAGTTTAGTTTAGAGATACAGGGTGGAAACAGGCCCTTCAGCCCACTGACTCCGCGCCGACCAGAGATCCCCACACATTAACACTATCCTACACACACTAGGTACAGTTTTTACATTTACACCAAGCCAATTTATCTACAAACCTGTACGTCTTTGGAGTGTGGGAGGAAACCGAAGATCCTGGAAAAAAGCCACCCCGGTCATGGGGAGAACGTACAAATTCCGTACAGACAGCACCTGTAGTTGGGATTGAAGCCAGGTCTCCGATGCTGCAAGCGCTGTAAGGCAGCAACTCTACCGCTGCGCCACCGTGGCCGCCCGTTTATTTGAACACATCTGGTTTGTGTGCGGTTAGTGCTTCGAGTCGATAAAACAGGAACAAACCTTTAAATGTGTCTCTCTTCCTGCAGGTTAACATCAGCTGTCAATCCACCAAAAGTGTGGGAGATATCTGCATTTAGTGTCTCCGAAAACAAGGGTAAGACCTCTGTCTAAACTTTATCATTGATAACGTAGACAATAGACAATAGGTGCAGGAGGAGGCCATTCGGCCCTTCGAGCCAGCACCGCCATTCAATGTGATCATGGCTGATCATCCACAATCAGTACCCCGTTCCTGCCTTCTCCCCATATCCCC
>CM075994.1:8231501-8347012 GCA_038087875.1 Malacoraja senta
CACTCTGTCCCCCCTCCCTTCTACCCCCCCACTCCCCCTCCACCTCTTATTCTCCCCCTCTCCACCCTCCCCTCTCCTCCACCTCCTCCTCACCCCCTCCTCTGCCTTCTTCCCTCCACCTCTCCCCTCCACCTCCCCATCCTTTTCTCTCCCCCCTACAACTCTCGCCCTCCTCTTCTCTCCCCTCCAACTCTCCCCCTCCCCTCTCCTCCCCTCACACCCCCTCCTCCCTCTCCACCTCCCTCCCCCCTCTCTCTCTCCCCTCTAATCCTCCTCTCCACCCCTTCCCCTGTCCTCTCCCCTCCCCTCCCCTTCTCCTCCCGCACCCTTCTCTACCCCCCTCACTCACCACTCTCTCCACCCTACCCCCTCTACCACACCCCTTCCCCCTACCCCTCTCACCCTTCACCCTCCCCGCTCTCCTTCCCTCCCCCCATCCTCACCCCCCTCACTCTCCCCCCCTCCCCTTCCCCTCTCCTCTCCTTCCCACTCTATCACTCTCCCCCTCCTCACCCCCTCCTCACCCCCTCCTCACCCACCTCCTCACCCCTCTCTCCTCACCGCTCTCCTCACCTCTCTCTCCCCCTCTCTCTCCACCCCCCTCCCCCTCTCTCCTCACCCATCTCTCCTCACCCCTCTCTCACCCCTCTCTCATCTCTCCCCCCTCTCTCCCCAATTCCCTATTCTCCTCACCCCTCTCCTCACCCTCTCTATTCACCCCTCCTCACCCCTCTCCCACCCCTCCCTCCTCCCTCCCCCTCTCCCCTCTCTCCCCATCCTTCTCTCCCCTTCCACCCACTCCCACCCATCTCTCACCCCTCCCCCTCCCCCTTCCCCCTATCCCTCTCTCCCGCTTCCCCATCCCCTCTCCACCCTCCCCCACCACTCGCACATCCCCTCCCCCACCTCTCCCACCCCCTGCCCCTATCTCCCCTTCCCCCTCACTGCTCTCCTACCCTTCCCCATCCCCCGCTCTCTACCTCCCCCCTCTCCTCCCTTCCCCAATCTCTCCCCATCTCCTCCCCCTCCTCCCTCCCCTCTCCCCAACTGCTCCTGCCTCCCCCTCTCTCCCCCTCCTCATTCCTCCATCCCCCCTCCTCCTCCCTCCACCCTCCTCCTCCCTCCCCCTCTCTCCGCCCCTGCCCCTCCCCGCTCTCCTCCCCCTCACCCTCCCACACCCTCTCTCCCTTCCACCCCTCTCTCCCTCCCCCTTCCCCTCCGCACTCTACCCCGTCTCCATCTCCCCCTCTCCTCCCTCCCTCCCTCCCTCTCCCCTCTCTCCGCCCCACCCATCTCCCCTCCTCCACCCTCCTCCAACCCCCCTCTACCCCTCTACCCACCACCAACCCCCCTCTCCCCCTCCAACCCCCTCTCCCCTCCTCCAACCCCTCTCCCCCTCCAACCCCTCTCCCCCCTCCCCTCTACACCCTCCCTTTCCCCCCTCTACACCCTCCCTTTCCCCCTTCTCTTTCCACCCACTCCCCCTCCTCTCTCTCCCCTCATCTCTCCCCCTCCTCTACCCTCTACCCTCTTTCCCCCTCCTCCCCACCCCTCTCTCCTCTCTCCCCTCTACTCCCCTTTCCCCCTCCTCTCCCTCTCCCCTCCCCCTCAACCCCCGCCGTGTGAATGGCAGGTGGTTAGTGTGCGTGTGATGCCGCAGCCCACCCCCCCCCCCCCGGGAACCGCACGTTGAGGGAACGGGACCCAGCGGTCTCCCCTCCCTCCCATCGCCCACCCCCTTCCCCTACCACCCTCTCACCCCCTACCCCCCCCTGTGTGTGTGTGGGGTGGTTAGTGTGCGTGTGAAGCTGCATCAACCCCCCCCACCGCGCGTTGTGGGAAACAGACCCAACGGGTCTGCACTTGGTCTAGTCTATTCTATCTATTATATAAAACTCTGTGGCTGCCATCCGTCCGTCTATTATATAAAACTCTGTGGCTGCTATCCGTCCGTCCGTCGTCAAAATTCACCTTTGATACCGCCCTAGGCCCACACAGCACGCGTAAACGCCGATATTTTTTACCATTTCTAAAGAGATTACATTGATCTTTATGAATAGACACTCCTGATTAAATTTGGTCGTGTTTGTGTACACTTTATTAAATAAAATACTTCTCCTCCCCCCCCCACCCCAACATTTCAAAATGTTAAACAAACAGCTCTCAGCAATAGAATGTTAATGAAGGTTCCGTTTTGTGATGTCACAATGCCCAATGCTCACAGATGTCCAATCGGAATGAATCAGTTTACATATGCCTTGCAGCAGCCCCAGCCCCAGCCCCTCCCCCCCACCCCGCAGCCTGTGTCGAAGGCGTCGTCACGTGTGTGGGAATAGAGAAAGAGGATTGGGGGTGATAGGGAATGGGGAACAGATGGACTGTCCCTACCCCTCCTACTTCCACTCTCCCTCCCCACTCTTCCCCCTCTCTCCTCTCCCCCTCCCTCCCCTCCAACACCCTCTCTTCCCCCTCCACCACCCCTCTTCACCCCCATCTCCCCCCCACCCCCTTCCCTCTCTCTTGCACCACTCCCCGCTACCCCTCTGCCCCTCACTCCCCACTCTTCCCCTCTCCCTCCCCCACCTCTCTCCCTCCCCCTCCCTCTCTCCCTGTCTTCCCCCTATTCCTCTCACCTTCCCCTTATCCCCTCTCTCCACCTCTAACATCCACTCCCCCCCTCTCCCCCCTTCCTGCCCTCCCCGCTCTCCTCCCACTCCCCACTCTGCTCCCACTCCCTCTCCCCCACCCTGCTCTCTTCTCCCTCACCAATCTCTCCCCTTTCCTCCTCACCCTCTCCCCTTTTTCCCCCTCTCCTCTTCTCTCCCCACCCCGTCTCCCTCTGCCCTCTTCTCTCCCCACCCCGTCTTCCTCTCCCCCCGAGTGTGTTTGGGGGGGTGGTTAGTGTGTGTGATGCCGCAGCACCCCCCCCCTCCCGCAAACGCGCGTTGGGAAAACATCCCGCCAATCGTCTCTCTGTCTTTAAAACGGAACTGCAGATGCTGGAAAATCGAAGTTACACTAAACTGTATAACCTCAGCGGGTGCAGCAGCATCTATGGATTGAAGGAAATAGGCAACGTTTCTGGAGAAAACCCGTCTGAGGATGGGCTTCGGCCCAAAGCGTTGTCTATTTCATTCGCTCCATAGATGCTGCTGCACCCGCTGTGTTTCTCCAGCTCTTTTTTGTGTACCAGTCTCTCTGTCTCTCCACTCTCTCTCTCTTTCTCTCTGCCCTTCTCTCTCACAGCCCGCGGCACGACTCATGCAAGCCCGCTCCAAACCCCCCCCTTCACCTCTCTCCCCCATCCTCTCCTTCCTCTCTCCACCCCTCTCCCCTATCCCTCTCCTCTCTCCTCACCTTCCTCTCCCCCCTCCTCTTCAAATTTTTTTTTGCTAACATTAAATTTTCTCACTCTGCCCCCCCCCCCCTCTAGACGCACCTGAGAGGTGAGGGCTATTCGTCAGTGGATAGGGTGGAGATGGCATAAAAGAAGCAAATTAAAAAAATTAAGATATTATCAAGGGGTGTGATGATTGTGTGTGTTTGTGGGTGCCGGATTCCGTGCTTTGGAGGAAAGGGGGTGGTTAGTGTGACGCCACAGCCCCCCCATCCCCCTCCCACGCAAACGCACGTTCGGTGTCCAGACCCAACGGGTCTGCACTTGGTCTAGTAACTATTAAAAGTCGTTCGTCAGTTTGTTTGTACAGGTTCTATTTCGCGAAAATTTGTTTAAGCCGTTTGTGAATTTCATCCTCCAATATTTGCAAAAACTAAACAATTTTTACATATTCCGGTAGAGTTTTTCCTCCTTCTCTTAGTGTTTGTAAAATTAGAACATTCGGTTCAACCTTTCCCTGCTTTTTTAGTAAAAAAACATCAAAACAATTTAAAATCAAGCTCCTGCATGAGTCACATGGCCATCTCACACATGTCCAATCACAATGGATCTCATTTACCTATGATATGACATCACAATGGGACAGGGCTGGGAGATTGGAACCTTCACGTGAGCCCACTAAAATCAAACAGCTGCTGCACGAGTCACAGAGCCATCTCACACATGTACAATCACAATGGATCCCACAAATGCAATCAACCTGGCGTGCACAATCAAATAGAGCAAGTTGTCCTACCCCCTCCCTATCTACCCCTTCCCTATCTACCCCCTCCCTATCTACCCCCTCCCTCTCTACCGCCCACCACGCCCCCTCCCCCCTCCACAGCTACCCCTCCTATCATCCCCCCCTCTCCTCTCCTCCAACCCCCCTGTTCTCCACCTCTCCCCTCCACCTCTCCCTTCCTCTTCTCTCCCCATTCCAACTCCCCTTCTCTCCCCTCCCATCTCCTCCACCCCCTCACTCACCCCCTCTCTCTCATCCTCTCCCTCCACCCTCTCCCCTGTACTCTCCCCTCTATTCTCTCTCTTCCCTCCCTCCCTCCCCGTGCCTTTCCCCCTCACCCCTTCTCTCTCCCCCCTTCTCTCTCCCCCTTCTCTCTCCTCTCTCTCCCCCTGCCTCTCTCTCTCCCTCCACCCTTCTCCCCTTCCATCTCCCTCTCTCTCCCTCTCCGCTCTCCCCCTAATCTCTCTCCACCTCCCCCTCCCCTCTCCCCCCCACCTCTACCATCCTCTCTCCTTTCTCCTTCTCCCTCCCCCTGCCCCCTCCCGTCTACCCTCCCCCTCTACCCCCTCTACATCCTATTCTCCTCCCCCTCTCCACCCTCCCCTCACCCCCTCTCCACCATCCCCTCTCCCCCCCCTCCACCCTCCCACCTCCTCTCTCCCTCCGCTTCTCTCCCCCACCTCCCCCCTCCACCTCTCCCCCTCCCACCTCTCCCTCTCCTCTTCACTCCACCCTCCCTCCCTCTCTCCCATCTACTCGCTCTCCTCCCCTCTATCTCTCTGCCTCTCTAATCTCTCTCCCCCATCTGTCTCTCCACCCCCATGCTTTTCTCCACTCCCCCTTCTCTCTCCCACTCCCCCTTCTCTCTCTCCCCCCTTCTCTCTCTCCCCCCTTCTCTCTCCCCCCTTCTCTCTCTCCCCACTTCTCTCTCTCCCCACTTCTCTCTCTCCCCCCTTCTCTCTCTCCCTCCCTCTCTCTCCCCTCTCTCTCCCCCTCCTCTCTCTCCCCATCCTCTCTCTCCCTCCTCTCTCTCACCCTCTTCTCTCTCCCCCTCCACTCCCTCATTCTCCTCTCTTCCCCTCCAATCTCTCTCCACCTCCCCCCTCTCCCCCACCTCTACCACCCTCTCCTCCGTCCTCGCTCCCTCCCCCACCCCCACTCTTCCCCACTCCCTTCTACCCCCCTCCACTCCCCCTCCACCCTCCACCTCTTATTCTCCTCCCCCTCTCCACCCTCCCCTCTCCTCCCCCCTCCCCCTTCACCTCTCCGCCTCCTCTTCTCTCCCCCCTCCACCTCTCCCCCCTCCCCCTCCCTCCTTTTCTCTCCCCCTCTAACTCTCCCCATCCTCCTCTCTCCCCTCCCCTCTCCTCCCTCCCCTCACCCCCCCTCCTCTCTCCCCCCTTCCTCCCCCTCCACTCTCTCTCCCCTCTAATCTCCCTCCTCTCCCCATCCCCTCTTCCTCTCTCCCTTCCTCCCCTTCCCCTTCCCCACCCTTCTCTTCGGTTTAGATGCTGTATGACCCGATGAAATCTATGAGCCCACGCCGACCAGCGATCATCCGCTTTAGATTTGAGACACAGCATGGAAGTAGGGCCCTTCGGCCCATCGAATCCGTGCCGACCATCGATTCCCCGCACACTAGCACTATCCTACACCAACTCTACCGCTGCGCCACCGTGCCGCCCTAATGGGCCTGTCCCACTTATGTGATTTTTTCGGTGACTGCCGGTGGCTAACAAAGGCGACAGCGTAGTCGCCTGTAGTCGCCTAAAAAATCGCCAAAGTGGGACTGGGGCATAAGTCTGAAGAAGCGACACGACCTGAAACATCACCCATTCCTTCTCTCCAGAGATGCTGCCTGTCCCGCTGAGTTACTCCAGTATTTTGTGTCTGTCTAAATAGTTTTTCTTTGTGGCCAGGTCTCTGATGCAAAGACAGGTTGATAAGTTCAACCTCAATCTAACCTCCCTTCCATTCATGGACACAAAAAGCTGGAGTAACTCAGCGGGCGGGACAGGCAGCATCTCGAGAGAAGGAATGGGTGACGTTTCAGGTCGAGAACCTTCCTTCCATTGACTCCATCCAAGTCAAGTCAAGTCAAGTCAAGTTTATTCGTCACATACACATACGAGATGTGCAGTGAAATGAAAAGTGGCAATGCTCGCGGACTTTGTGCAAAAAACAACCAACCAACCAAAACAAACTACAAACAGAATGGAACAGAATCACATCTTCTTTTACATATTAATTATTGTGGGCGGAAGGAAAAAGGGAAATAAATACCAGCAATTTAAAAAAAAAAAAAAAAAAAGCATTCGAGTGGTCCAGTAAAGTTAGTCCCTGGTGAGATAGGAGTTTACAGTCCTAATGGCCTCTGAGAAGAAACTCCTTCTCAACCTCTCCGTTCTCACAGCATGGCAACGGAGGCGTTTGCCTGAACGTAGCAGCTGGAACAGTCCGTTACAGGGGTGGAAGGGTTCTCCCATGATCTTATTGGCTCTGGAGTTGCACCTGATGTATAGTTCCTACAGAGGGGCGAGTGAAGTTCCCATTGTGCGTTCGGCCGAACGCACTACTCTCTGCAGAGCCTTCTTGTCCTGGGCAGAGCAATTCCCAAACCAGATTGTGATGTTTCCGGACAAGATGCTTTCCACAGCCGCTGAGTAGAAGCACTGCAGGATCCTCGGAGACACTCTGAATTTCCTCAATTGCCTGAGGTGGTAAAGGCGCTGCCTTGCCTTACTCACCAGTGTTGCGGCGTGTGATGTCCATGTCAGATCCTCAGAGATGACTCCCAGGTATTTAAAACTGCTCACCCTATCCACAGTATCCCCATTTATCCTCAATGGTGTGTACGTCCTCGGATGATGTGCCCTCCTAAAGTCCACGATCAGCTCCTTAGTTTTTTTGATGTTCAAGAGGAGGCTGTTGTCCTGACACCAGAGTGCCAGATCAGCCACCTCCTCCCGGTAGGCCTTCTCATCGTTGTCTGAGATCAGGCCCACCACCACAGTGTCATCAGCAAACTTGATTATCGAGTTGGAGCTGAACCTGGCCATACAGTCATGTGTGTACAGGGAGTACAATAGGGGGCTGAGGACGCAACCGTGGGGCGATCCTGTGCTCAGGGTGAGGGACTTTGATGTATTCCCTCCCATCTTGACTACCTGGGGCCTGGTGTGAGAAAGTCCAGGGCCCAGGCCCACAGGGGGGTGTTGAGCCCTAATTCCAGTAGCTTCTCGGCCAGTCTGATGGGGACTATCGTGTTGAAGGCTGAACTGAAGTCTATGAACAGCATCCTCACGTAGCCCCCCTTCTGGCTGTCAAGATGAGAGAGAGTGGTGTGCAAAACCTGGGAGACCGCATCGTCCGTGGATCTGTTCGGACGGTATGCGAATTGTAACGGATCCATGTTGCGAGGGAGGTAGGCGCAGATGTGTTTCTTCACCAGCCTCTCAAAGCATTTCATGACTACCGAGGTGAGGGCCACCGGACATCCAAAGAACATCTATAGAAGTTGGGAGGTCATGTTGCAGTCGTATAAGACGTTGGTGAGATCGCATATATAATATTCAGTTCTGGGCACCGAGTTATGGGAAAGATATTGTCAAGCTTTAGTTAATATCACTGTTGAATATAGTAACTCTACTGTACATTTTACACTTTCACAAACTGCTGATATAGTTTGCATGTTTGAATATATGTCTGAATTAAAAAATGAGTTCAAAGAAGATTTACGAGGATGTTGCCAGGACTATCGGGTGTGAGCTACAGGGAGAGGTTGAGCAGGCTGGGTCTCTATTCCTTGGAGCGCAGGAGGATGAGGGGTGATCTTATAGAGGTGTACAAGATCCTGAGAGGATTTGATCGGGTAGATGCACAGAGTCTCTTGCCCAGAGTAAGGGAATTGAGGACCAGAGGACATAGGTTCAAAGTGAAGGGGGAAAGATTTAATAGGAATCTGAGGGGTAACTTTTTCACACAAAGGGTGGTGGGTGTATGGAACAAGCTGCTAGAGGAGATAGTTGAGGCTGGGTCTATCCCAATGAGTGGTAACTTTTTCACACAAAGGGTGGTGCATTTATAATATTGTGTTCAGTTCTGGGCACCATATTATGGGAAAGATATTGTCAAGCTTGAAAGGGTTCAGAGAATATTGACGAGGATGTTGCGGGTGTGAGCTACAGGGAGAGGTTGAGTAGGCTGGGTTTTTAAGGGACTGCTCTTTCATCTTGCTGCATCAGCCCCAACCTCATGAATGGATTGTTTAAGAAGGAACTGCAGATGCTGGAAAAGTTAAAGAGACAAAAATGCTGGAGAAACTCAGCGGGTGAGGAAGCATCTATGGAACGAAGGAATGGGCAACGTTTCGGGCTGAGACCTGAAACGGCGCCTATTCCTTCGCTCCTAGATGCTGCCTCGCCCGCTGAGTTTCTCCAGCATTTTTGTCTGCATTCAGGAATGGATTGGTGCCCTGTGTGTGTGTGATGGGCAGTGAGTGTTGAACTTGGCATCGGTGAGGGAAGCTTGCTGAACTTTACCCGCTCTGCTTGTTGACACATGTTGTGAAACTAACGATGTCGCATTGCTCTTGGGAAAGTCTTGGCCGAATGATTGGAGCATTGTGCGTGATGTTATTATCTGTTATCCGCAAAAACAACACAGATGTCTGTAAGAAGGGAAAATGTTCCCCATGTTGGGCGAGTCCAGAACCAGGGGCCGCAGACTAAGAATAAAGGGGAGGCCATTTAAAACTGAGATAAGACAAACTTTTTTCACAAAAAAAGAGTTGTGAATTTGTGGAATTCTCTGCCACAGAAGGCAGTGGAGGCCAATTCACTGGATAAATTTAAAACAGAGTTAGATAGAGCTCTAGGGGCTAGCGGAAACAAGGGGTATGGGGAGAAGGCAGGCATGGGTGACTGATTGTGGATGATCAGCCATGATCACAATGAATGGCGGTGCAGGCTCGAAGGGCCAAATGGCCTCCTCCTGCACCTATTTTCTATGTTTCTAAGGAACAGTAGATGCTGGCTTAAACCGAAGATAGACACAAAATGCCGGAGTAACTCAGCGGGACAGGCAGCATCTCTGGAGAGAAGGAATGGGTGACGTTTCGGGACGAGATCCTTCTTCAGACTGATCAGGGATAAGGGAAACGAGAGATATAGACAGTGATGTAGAGAGATAAACATAGAAACATAGAAAATAGGTGCAGGAGTAGGCCATTCGGCCCTTCGAGCCTGCACCGCCATAAAGAACATTGAATGAAAGATATGCAAAAAAGTAACGATGATAAAGGAAATAGGCCATTATTAGCTGTTTGTAGGGTGAAAATGAGAAGCTGGTGCGACGGATGGGGGAGGGATAGAGAGAGAGGGAATGCCGGGGCTACCTGAAGTGTGAGAAATCAATATTCATACCACTGGGCTGTAAGCTGCCAAAGCGAAATATGAGATGCTGTTCCTCCAATTTGCAGTTAGCCATACTCTGACAATGGAGGAATGGGAAGAAGAATTAAAGTGTCCAACAACCAGGAGATCAGGTAGGTTCAGGCGAGCTGAACGAAGGTGTTCCACGAAACGATTGCCCAGTCTACGTTTGGTCTCGCCGAAGGATAAAAGTCCACATCTTGAACAACAGATACAGTAGATGAGGTTGGAGGAGGTGCAAGTGAACCTCAGCCTAACCTGAAAGGACTGTCGGGGTCCCTGGACAGAGTCGAGAGGGGAGGTATAGGGACAGGTGTTGCATCCTCTGAGGTTGCAGGGGAAGGTACCTGGGGAGGGGGTGGTTTGGGTGGGAAGGGATGAGTTGATTATTATTAGCATTCTTATAGAAGCATACAAAATTCTTAAGGGGTTCGACAGGCTAGATGCAGGAAGATTGTTCCCGATGTTGGGGAAGTCCAGGACAAGGGGTCACAGTTTAAGGATTAAGGGGAAATCCTTTGGGACCGAGATGAGAAAAACATTTTTCACACAGAGAGTGGTGAATTTCTGGAACTCTGCCACAGAAGGTAGTTGAGGCCAGTTCATTGGCTATATTTAAGAGGAAGTTAGATGTGGCCCTTGTGGCTAAAGGGATCAGGGGGTATGGGGAGAAGGCAGGTATAGGATACTGATTTGGATGATCAGCCATGATCATATTGAATGGCGGTGCAGGCTCGAAGGGCTGAATGGCCTACTCCTGCACCTATTTTCTATGTTTCTATGTTGATCAGGGAGTTTTCTTCATACCGCTGGGGTGCAAGCTGCCAAAGCGAAATATGAGGTAAACATTTACCGATTATGAGAAAAAACATTTTATTGGCTTTAACCCACCCTGAGGTCAAATCCCAGAGAGCAGATTCCCGCAAGTAATTGGCCAATCCACATTTAATTTAAATAAAAACTAAAATGGACTGAACCTTATCGACGCAGGACAAGGTCGACTGATGTTAATAGTTAGCAAATTGCTTACGGTGGTACCAAACTATGTTTATTTGGCAAGACTTGTGGCCAGCTCTTCCCATCTCCTGCGGTTGCAGGGGAAGGTACCTGGGGAGGGGGTGGTTTGGGTGGGAAGGGATGTTAACCAGGGAGTTGCGGAGGGAACGGTCTCTGCGGAAGGCGGAAAGGGATGGAGATGGGAAGATGTGGCCAGTGGTGGGATCCCGTTGGAGGTGGCGGAAATTTCAGAGCATATCTGTCTCTTTGTGCGTGATGTTATTATCTATTATCATTCTCTGTTATATTATCTGCCTCAACTATGTACAGGTCTGAGTAATGTAATTTAGGCGCTTTCCATCAAATCGTAACTCCCTGACTAAGGTGTTTAAGGAACTCAGATGAGGGCTAGTCCACACGTACACGTTTGTTCGACAGTATATATACCCGTCCTGTGTATTCTTGACGAACTGTCTCCCAGGGCAGTTTCTCCGTGATATCACATAATAATCCCTCACTCTTCAGGCCCTTCGGCCCACCGAGTCCGTGCCGACCAGCGCTCCCCGCACAGTAACACTATCCTACACACACACCAGGGACAGTTTACATTTACACCAAGCCAATTGACCTGCAAACCTGCACATCTTTGGAGTGTGGGAGGAAACCGGAGATCTTGGAGAAAACCTGCGCGAGTCACGGAGAGAACGTACAGACTCCATACAGATAGCACCCGTGGTCGGGATCGAACCCGGGTCTCTGGCGCTGTGATGCAGCAACTCTGCCGCTGCGTCACCGTGCCGGCCTGATCATTGTTGGGATAAAACCACTCCTGAACCTGGTGGACACGGTTTTCAGACGTCTCGGTGACAGTAGTGAGGGGGAGAAGGCAGGAGAATGGGGTTGGGAGAGATAGATCAGCCACGATTGAATGGCAGAGTAGACTTGATGGGCTGAATGGCCTAAATCTGCTCATAAAACGTGTGAACATGATATGAGAGTGTGAGTACCTGTGATGGATCTTCGATGGTGGGGAGGTCAGTATCTGTGTCCACCACTCTCTGGAGATACATTTGATGATGGGATGTCAGTATCAGTGATGGATCTTCGATGGTGGGGAGGTCAGTATCAGTAATGGATCTTCGATGGTGGGGAGGTCAGTACCTGTGTCCACCACTCTCTGGAGATACATTCGATGGTGGGGAGGTCAGTACCTGTGTCCACTACTCTCTGGAGATACATTTGAAGGTGGGGAGGTCAGTACCCGTGAAGGACAGAGTAAACACCACGTCTACACAAGCATCTACTGTCAATTAGTAACGGTAAGTCAATATCGGTGAGGGTGAGCTGCTAAAAGCCACGGGAAGGCACTCTGAGAGTGCAGTTGGGTGGTGAGATCGACCCCCCTTCCCCTCGTCCTCCTCGCTCACACAGACCGAGGGGACCTCTCCTCCCAGCCATGGACAGGGTGACCATCCTCGTTTGGTTCTGCGCCGTTGTACCGGCTACAGGACAGGACATGTCGTAAGTAGATGGTTTCTCACCCACCGCTGGGTAGCGTGTTATGTGAAGGGAAGGGGGGAGCAGAGGCATGGCACACACGCCAGGCACACACACACGCACGCATGCACACGCACGCACACATACACACACGCACACACATACACACACACACAGACACACACGCACATGCACACACGCACGCACACACACGCACACACACACGCACGCACACACACACTCCCACATGCACACACACACATACCTACACACACGCAAACACACACATACCTACACACACACACGCGCACTCACACACACACGCACGTGCGCACACACACAGACACGCACGTACGCATGCGCACACACACACACACGCACGCATGCACACAGATGCACACACACACGCGGGGTGTGCTGGAGAGAGGAAGTGCGTGTGAATGTTTGTGTGTTTCAATGTGTACTTGAATGTCTACGTTTGTGTGTGTGAGTGTGACTATATGTGTGAGTGTGTCAGTGTGTGTTTGAGTGGGTGTGTGACTATGTGCATGTTTGAGTGGGTGTGTGACTGTCTGAGTGTGTGTGACTGTGTTTGAGTGGGTGTGACTGTGTGTGATTGTATGCCGCATACAACACACGCACACACACACACACACAGACACACGCACACAGACACACAGACACACACAGGCGACTGAGTCCTGAAAAGTGCCATATAAATAAAATCTATTATTATTATACACACGCACATGCACACACACACGTAAACACACATACATACACACTCACTCCCACACACACACAGATTCACACAGATACACACAAACACACATGCATACACACACACACACACAGACATGCACACACACTCACATGCATACATACAGACAGACACACACAAACACACATACACAAACACACACACACTGATATACACACACAGATCTACACACACACACACAAACAGACACACATTGACAGAAGTGTAGGGTGTCACAGTTAATTGTTTTGTCTTCTCCTGTTGCCAGTTACCTGATCACTGCACCAAGCATCATTCATGTTGATGTGCCAGAGAGCGTAACCGTTCAGCTCCACGGAGTCGCCAAGACGCTCAACGTCAAGGTCTATTTGTTCGATGAAATAACACAACAAAAAGTATCCGGAGACGTGGATTTTTCTCTATCGACGGAGAATAATCACCAAGAGATTAAAGACATAGTTGTAAGTACATGCCTGCAGTTTCTTCCCAGCTGTTATCAGGCAACTGAACCATCCCATCACACAGAACCACACAGAGTCTGAGCTATAGGGAGAGGTTGAGCAGGCTGGGACTCTATTCCATGGAGTGCTGGAGAATGAGGGGAGATCTTATAGAGGTGTATTAAATCATGAGAGGAATAGATCGAATAGACGCACAGAGTCTCTTGCCCAGAGTAGGGGAATCGAGGACCAGAGGACATAGGTTCAAGGTGAAGAGGAAAAGATTTAATAGGAATCTGAGGGGCGATCTTTTCACACAAAGGGCGGTGGATGTATGGAACAAGCTGCCTGAGGAGGTAGTTGAGGCTGGGACTATCCCAATGTTTAAGAAACAGTTAGACAGGTACATGGTTAGGACAGGATTGGAGGGATATGGGCCAAGCGCAGCAGGTGGGATGAGTGTAGCTGGGACATGTTGGTCTGTGTGGGCAGGTTGGGCTGAAGGGCCTGTTTCCACACTGTCTCACTCTTATGACTCTACAACTTGCAAACTCCATGCAGTCAGCACCCCTAGTTGGGATCGAACCCGGGTATCTGGCGCTGTGAGGCAGCAACTCTACCCGCTGTGCCACCGTGCTGCCCTAAATGATGCAGTGTACGGCATCTTGGTGGCACGGTGGCACAGGAGTAGAGTTGCTGCCTCACAGCGCCAGAGACCCGGGTTCCATCCTGACTGCTGTCTGTACGGAGTTTGCACGTTCTCCCGTGCCCTACTTGGGTTTTCTCCGGGTGCTCTGGTTCCCTCCCACACTCCAGAGACACACAGGTTTGCAGGTTAATTGGCCTTGGGTCTGAATGTAATTTGACCCCAGTGTGCGTCGGGTGGTGTTAGTGTGCGGGGATCGCTGGTCGGCACGGACTCGGTGGGCCGAAGGGCCTGATTCACGGGAGGTGCTCTTGGAGGGGAGGATGGCTCCTCAAACTGCGGAGCATCCTGGACAATACAGCTCACCCCCTCCATGACACACTGGTCAACCTGAGGAGCACCTTCAGCAACAGACTGGTTCCACCAAGATGTAGCACAGAACGCCACAGGAGATCCTTCTTCCCTGTCGCTATCAAACTGTACAACCCCTCCCCCTTCTGTCGTGGGGTAGACTGAGTGACTCCCCTCACTGCCCCCCCTCCCCCCTCCCCCCCAATTCTTTCCACTCATCACTTTAATTTCATGTTTCATGTATTTTATGTTTTATGACTGTTGGCAGATCAATTTCCCTCCTGGGATCAATAAGGTTCTATCGTATTGTGTTGTATGGTTTCCACTCTTTCTCCAAACTAAGCTAAACTACACATTTTAAGTCGGAAATAAGATTAAATATTTAAAAGATCGAGGAGATGTCGGTTGTGGCACAGGATGGGGGTGCAGTCTGGGGCAGATCAACCATTGGTTCATAAGTTTATTAGTGATAGAAACAGAATGAGAGCATTCGGCCCATCCAGTCTACTCCGCCATTCAATCATGGCTGATCTATCTCTCCCTTCTAACCCCATTCTCCTGCCTTCGCCCCATAACCCTTGACAAACCATGATCATGTTGAATGGTGGAACAGGCTCGAGGGGCTGAGTGGCCTTCTGCTGTTCCGATCTCAGAGGCACAGTACAGCACGGGAACAGGCCCTTCGACCCATCTGTGAGAGGGTTAGGGGAAGGAGTGTCATAGAGTCATACAGTGTGGAAACAGGCCCTTCAGCCCATCTGTGAGAGGGTGAGGGGGATGAGTGTCATAGAGTGATACAGCGTGGAAACAGGCCCTACGGCCCATCTTGCCCGCACCGTCCAACATGTCCCAGCTACACTTGTTACTCCAGCATTTTGTGTCATATCGTTGATTTAACCCAGCGTCTGCAGTTCCTTCCTGAACTAAACTAAACATGGCTTGTACACCACACAGGCACCCTCCACCAGAGTGAAGCAGTTGGACTTGTGGCATCGCAAGACAGCATATCTCTCGTTAGCGGCAGAGTGCTCCGACCTCTTCAGTGGGAGGAGGGTGACTCAGGTCCTGCTCTCCTCCAGGAAGGGCTACATATTCATCCAGACCGACAAGCCGATATACACCACCGATGAACAAGGTGAGTGGGGCAGCGACGCATGCCTTTTCTTGCGGTTTGCATTGCGCTAGGGCGGCGCGGTGATGGGAGACAAAGTAGGCCATTCATAAGGTCATGAAGGAAAGGAGCAGCATTAGGCCATTCGGCCCATCGTCTACTCCGCCATTCAATCATGGCTGATCTGTCTCTCCCTCCTAACCCCATTCTCCTGCCTTCTCCCCATAACCCCTGACACCCGTACTAATCAAGAATAGTAAGATTAAACGAGAACTTACCAGTTTGAAGTTTGATCTTTATTTTATGAGGAGTTACGTTGAGGGATTACGTGAAGAACCCGCCAGCACGCATGCGCGTCAATCTTCAAAGCAGCGGTGTGAGATCACAGATAACAGTTTATTGAACTAAATATAGTGAGATAAGAGAAGACTAGAATACCAGCCGACCTTTATGATAGAGGGTTGGGCGTGGAGGGCACGTAATCCCTCAATGTATCTCTTCATAAAATAAAGATCAAACTTCAAACTGGTAAGTTCTCGTTTATTCTTACTATTTTACTTCGGAGTCACGTGAGTGACTACGTGAAGATTTCAAAGCTCTGTGATTTCATGCCGTGGAAACAAGTCCATGCATCACTCACTGCATCAATTGACCAATGATGAGTGAACATTAATAATGCAGTCAGACATGACATTGATATAGACATGTTGATGCTTTTAATGCACAATTAATGATAATAGTAAGCCTGAAGCGGGAACTTGCTGAATTTTTTGCAAGACCCGTCTGATGAGGCAAAATAGAGGGAGACATAAAAGAACATTTCTTCCCAGTGTAGCGAGAATGCATCCATCGCCACTGATATGCCATATATTTTTTGCAACTGGTGATTGAGCCTGGATGCAAATATCTCGATCTTTTAGTGTTCCATCGAGCCACAGTCATTAAATACTTTGTGATCCAACATCCATTCTGTGTTATCATTGATTTTACATGATGATACACCAGTGCCAAATGAGGGTAGGTAAACTATCACCGGATACTTTGACTTGGTTGCACCCATGTGATTAACATACCACCACCAAAGTGCATCAACTTGGACTTGAGCATGCAGATCATGCATATTCGCACAAACCTTTAACCCATAGAATGTACCTAGTGTCTATAGGTAGTTGATACCTTATAACTGAAGAATTGGCAACTCATGCAATCCCATCCGCCTCCATAACTAGAGATGGTATTAGTAATTTTCCATCTTTGAGCAATAGCATCAGTTTGTAATTAACTGAAGATTTACTGCTGAAAAGTTAGTGGAGCAATGCTGAATACTGTTCGTCTACCATGGTGACTTTGATACTTTCAGCTGGAATAGCATAGGTCTGGTAACAATGACCTACGTGGTACTTGAGAGCTTGCTCTTTTGCATGTTGTATACTGATAATGCAAAGGCCAAATAGCACAGCTGAAAGCCAATATATTGCCAATTACAATTGATGAATAGAAGGCTGCTTGATAACAACAACAAGGTTGTTACAGGCTTCAATTAATTCCAATCTCTTGCCTCAGGGCAGAGTCCCAGACAATTTAATAGAGTTAAAGGTAAATCCCAATAATCAATAATTTCAGTTGGTATCAACTTAAATGTAACTGGATGGGTGAGAAACCCAATTTCTCAAATATAGTTTGGTGGCTGATAAAGCTAATTTAGCAAAATACAGCGTTTAGTATATCATCCTGGCTGTAAAGGCCAGTCGATAGGTCATAACAATTTGTTTTTTAGCTCTGAGCAGTCGAAGCACTGGTTTTAGTAATTTGGTAAATAACCTGGGAGCTGAAGTTAGCCCATTTTGCAACGCTTTTAACTGTATTATTGCCCCATCCAGCTAAATTTCAAATACCTCCAGTGCCCTGTGAATGGAAACTGATCCCATGGAAGTTAAACAGTCACAAAGTTTCTTATTCAGAAATGTCTATACTGCACATGTGAGTTGAACCTGTTGACAATGAACAGGCCACATCTAGCATAATTGCGAGCCTGCCTTGAAAGGCAACTCCAGCCATATTTCCGAGAACTCTGGCCAAATTCTGTGCCTGTCTCGCTTGTATACTGTGCAGTATAAACTAATCTCATGTTATCATTTTAATTATAAACAGAACTGAATCTTATGTTATCATTGTCATCTGTACAAAAAACAGTAAATATTACCCACTTGTAAATGGTCCACATACCCCATGTTTCGGAAAGAACCAGACCCACCTACCTTCATGGTTATCGGTGGTTTTATGGTAAGCCCAAAGGCCGCTGATGCAGGTTCTATTTCCGTCCATGATTTGGAGAGTAGGACTGCTGGGGTACGTGGATCCCATATTTTCCCTTAGGGCTGGTTTTGGGCATTGGCCTAAAAGACATGCACTCAGCTTTCAACCTGCCACCAGCTTCAGTGAACGGCTTCCTGCCGATGAAGGCGTGGGGTGTGTTGTCGCCGACACAATGAAGCTTTGCTTGTCGTTGGTACTTTGATTAGTCCGACAGCTTTTGTTTCCTCATCCCGGTCTTACCTGTTTGAACAGGTTTTTCCCGTGAAGAGAAGATTCGGCGGCTGGACATTACTGGGTTCATGCTGCCACCAATATCACCCCAGATAGCGCTGTTCACTGCTGGCACTTTCAGGAACCCTTTCACCTGTTCCTATAATGATGTGATGTGAGGTAGCTGCTGCTCCGCGAGGGGAACTCTGGCCCCTCCGGGTTTTCTGCCAATGGCTAGAAGTCAACTTTTCCAGCAGGAGCTTCTTCGTTTGCGAGGATATCGCAACCCTTGATGCCATGACATAAAGTTCTGGAACCTCACGTATGTACTCCAGTATGTTCCCCTGACATACTTCTGAGTTTGGAGCCAGTTACCAACTGACCCCTCGCACTCACCTTTACAGATAGGGAGATTTCCATGGACCATATGAGGATGGAGCATTATCTTAGTGGGATGAACGCCCTGTGGACGCTATCCAAGCTCCATCTGCGTAAAAACATCCGAGGACGTACCTATGTCGGAGGGGAACCCTCCTGGCCTGACTCCAGTCTAGGCCTTTCAGACTCTTAGGCTCTTACCCTCTGCGGGCTGCCGGAGTCTGAAGTCGCCGCCGGCTACCCGCACTTCCGTGATCCGTAGCCGTGTTTTCCCACGGGTCCCTGTAGCCGAGGTCTCTTCCCCCGAGCCGGGTTACCCGCGGTCTTCCCACGGTCCCCAAAGCCGGGTTCCGCGGTCCCCACAGTCGGGCTACCCGAGCCCGGTATCCCCACGGTTGTTGCAGCTGGCATTCTGTCGGGTTTCCCCAAGCCTATTATACCTGCTGTTTTCGCAGCCGGGATTTCCTCGCGGTCCCTGAAGAAGGGCTTCCCCGCGATGTCTGGTCGGGCTTCACCCGAGCCGGATATCCCCGCATTTCTCGTAGCCGGGAGTCCCTCGTGGTCCCTGAAGAAGGGCTTCCCCGCGAAGTCTGCGGTTGGGCTTTCCCTGACGATATCCCCACGATTTTGCAGTCGGGAATCCCCCTCGGTCGGTCCCTGTAGAATAGAGTCGGGTGGAGCCAGGATTTCGACCCCGGAATGTCTCCAGAAGGAACTCTAAAGAGCTTCCTGCAAGGAGAAAACAGACCTGGAATTTAAAAAAAAAAAACTTACCTTCAGGTTTGACCGCTGGTGGATCAGAGCTCCCCCAGCCCGTCGTTGCGCAATGCGTTAGACGATATGACACGCATGCGTGCTGGCGGGTCACTCACGTGACTCCGAAGTAAAATCTGTCTATCTCTGCCTTAAAAACATCCACTGACTTGACCTCCACAGCCCTCTGTGGCAATGTGTTCCACAGATTCACCACCCTCTGACTGAAGAAATTCCTCCTCCAGTACTCTCCAATAAAAATACCATTAGACATAGTAGCAGAATTAGGCCATTCGGCCCATCAAGTCTACTGCGCCGTTCAATCATGGCTGATCTATCTCTCCCTCCCAACCCCACTCTCCTGCCTTCTCCGCCTTCTGTTGTCTCTGGGATCTCCGGTTTCCTCCCACACTCCAAAGACGTGCAGGTTTGTAGGTTAATTGGCTTCGGTGTAATCGTAAATTGTCCCCAGAATGTGTATAGGATAGCGTTAGTGTGCCGGGATCGCTGGTCGGCGTGGACTCGGTGGGCCGAAGGGCCTGTTTCCGCGCTATATCTCTAAACCACACTGCGCTAAAGTTGCGAATCGTGAAGGAATGTAGATGGGGGTACAGGTGATAGATGGGGGCGGGGGGGAAGGGGGTGGAGAAAGGGGGGGTCAGGGATGATGGGGGGAGGGGGCAGGTTTACATTCAGTTATGGATAGAGAATAAACACAAGTAAAGTTTAAAAATCTGGTATTAATTACGAACGAAATATTGACCACGAGGGACGGTTTCAACCAGCGTAGTTAACGTTCATACCCGATAAGAACTGAATCAGGCCATTCGGCCCATCAGGTCTACTCCGCCATTCAATCATGGTTGATCTATCTCTCCCTCTCAACCCCATTCTCCTGCCTTCTCCCCATAACCCCTGACGCCCGTACTAATCAAATATCTATCAATCTCTGCCTCAAAAATATCCACTGACTTGGCCTCCACAGCCTTCTGTGGCAAAGAATTCTACAGATTCACCACCCTCTGGCTAACGAAATTCCTCCTCATCTTCCTGAAGGAACGCCCTTTAATTCTGAGGCTGTGCCCTCAGCACAGCGGGTTGGGCTGCTATTTAGTGGTTCGATCACTTTAGACTTCACAATGGACTTTAGAGATGCAGCGTGGAAAAAAATCTCGTAAATGCTGTAGCAGGCAACAAAAAGGCTTCTCACTCATCCCACCTGCCCATATCCCTCCAACCCAGCCCTATCCATGTACCTGATCATTAGACGTTATGATAGTACCTGCCCCAACTACCTCCTCTGGCAGCTCGTTCCATTCTTGTTGAATCTTTCCCCTCTCACATTGAACCCATGTCCTCTGGTCCTCGATTCACCTATCCATCCATATTTCCGCAGAGATCGCTCCCTCCGTAACTCCCTGGTCAATTTGTCCCTTCCCACCCAAACCACCCCCTCTCCTGGTACTTTCCCTTGCAACCGCAGGAAATGCTACACTTGTCACTTTACCTCCCCCCTTGACTCCATCCAAGGACTCAAGCAGTCTTTCCAGGTGAGGCAGAGGTTCACCTGCACCTCCTCCAACCTCATCTATTGCATCCGCTGCTCTAGGTGTCAGCTGCTCTACATCGGTGAGACCAAGCGCAGGCTTGGCGATTGCTTCGCCCAACACCTCCGCTCAGTTCGCATAAACCAACCTGATCTCCCGGTGGCTCAGCACTTCAACTCCCCCTCCCATTCCAAATCCGACCTTTCTGTCCTGGGCCTCCTCAATGGCCAGTGAGTCCCACTGCAAATTGGAGGAGCAGCACCTCATATTTTGCTTGGGTAGTTTACACCCAGCGATATGAACATTGATTTCTCCAATTTCAGGTAGTCCTTGCTTTCTGCCTCCTTCCCCTCCCCTTCCCAGCTCTCCCACAGCCCACTGTCCCCGCCTCTACCTTTCTTCTTCTCGCCCCCACCCCCCACCCCCACATCAGTCTGAAGAAGGGTCTCGACCTGAAACGTCAACTATTCCTTCGCTCCACAGATGCTGCCTCAGGTGCTGAGTTACTCCAGCTTTTTAAGTCTATCTTTAGTTTAAAACAGCATCTGCAGTTCCTTCCTATCCTATTTAATTCAGTTTAGTTTAGAGATACAGCGCGGAAACAGAAACTCCGGCCCACCGAGTCCGCACCGACCAGCGATCCCCGCACACTAACACTATCCTACACGCACTAGGGACAATTTACAATTATACCGAGCCAATTAACCTACAAACCTGTACGTCTTTGGAGTGTGGGAGGAAACCGAAGATCTCAGAGAAATCCCACACAGGTCACGGGGAGAACGTGCAAACTCCGTACAGACAGCACCCGTAGACAGGATCGTACCGGGTCTCTGGCGCTGTGAGGCAGCAACTCTACCGCTGTGCCACCGTGCCACCTATAGCTCAGCCTCTCAGGTCATGGCAACATTCTCTTAAATCTAATTGCCTCAACTACCCCCTCCGCCAGCTTTTCCATACACTCACCACCCATTGTGTGAAAAGGTTACCCCTCAGATTCCTATTAAATATTTTTCCCCTTCACCATGAACCTGTGTCCTCTGGTCCTCGATTCCCCTACACTGGTCAAGAGACTCTGTGCGTCTACCTGATCTATTCCTCTCATGATTTTATACACCTCTATAAGATCACCCCTCATCCTCCTGCGCTCCTGACTCTTGGCTCTTGTGTTGTTAGTTCTTTCGTTGCCGGTGCTACTTGTGTTGACTTGTTGGCTGGTTTACCCTTGTTATACAGTGAAGTACAGGATCTACACTCTGGATAACTACATGAGGCCTGCGACTGAGAGCGTCAAGGTCACCATTTATGTGAGTACAGTGTCCACTCCGTCACCCTGATCTAATGTTCCATCCCACAAAGATTCTGTTCAATATGAAAGGAATAGGTCGGGTAGACGCACAGAGTCTCTTGCCCAGAGCAGGGGAATCGAGGACCAGAGGACACAGGTTCAAGATGAGGGGGGATAGATTTAATAGGAATCTGAGGGGTAACTTTTTCACACAAAGGGTGGTGGGTGTATGGAACAAGCTGCCAGGGGAAGCAGTTGAGGCTGGGACGTGTGTGGAATTCTCTGCCTCAGAGGGCAGTGGAGGATGGTTCTCTGGATGCTTTCAAGAGAGAGTTAGATAGAGCTCTTAGGATAGCGGAGTTAAGGCATATGGAGAGAAGGCAGGAATGGGGTACTGATTGTGGATGGTCAGCCATGATCACATTGAATGGTGGTGCTGGCTCGAAGGGCCGAATGGCCTACTCCTGCACCTATTGTCCATGTACCTGTCTACAGTTAGACAGGTACATGGATAGGACAGGTTTGGAGGGATATGGGCCAAACGCAGACAGGTGGGACTAGTTAGATGGGGTATGTTGGCCGGTGTGGGCAACCTGAGCCGAAGGGCCTGTTTCCATGCTGTATTACTCTATGACTATGACTAACAGCCTGATTCCTGTCCATAGGATTCAGTTTCCAACCTTCAGCCTGCCCAGGCGTCATCACTATTCAAGAGCCATAACAATTTAGTTTAGTTTAGTTTAGTTGAAAGATACAGAGCAGAAACAGGCCCTTCGGCCCACCGAGTCCGTGCCAACCAGCAATCACCCATACACTAGACTTTAGACTTTAGAGATACAGCGTGAAAAAAAGGCTCTTCGGCCCACCGAGTCTGTGCCGACCAGCAATCACCCATACACTAGACTTTAGACTTTAGAGATACATAGCAGAAATAGGCCCTTCGGCCCACCGAGTCCGTGCCATCCAATGATCACCCATACACTAGACTTTATAGGTACAGCGTGGAAAAAAGGCCCTTCGGCCCAACGAGTCCGTGCCAACCAGCGATCACCTTCACACACTAGGCACAATTTACAGAAGCCAATTAACCTATAAACCTGCACCTAAACACAAACAAACACACAGACACACACACACACAGACGCACACACACACACACACGCGCACACACACACACACGCGCACACACACACACACACTCACACACACACACACAGACAGCACCCACACAGACAGCACCCGTGGTCAGGATGGAACCCGGGTCTTTGGCGCTGTGAGGCAGCAACTCTACCGCTGCGCCACCGCGCCTCCTCTTTGTGATGATGGTGTTGGTCGCGTGTTATCGAGAATAGCATTACCTTCAGTGTCCTGGTGCTGACCATATTGTTCGAACAATTCTTGTTCCATTCTAAAATTAAAACCCATTCCATTCTGTTGGCAGAATTCCAAGAATATCCAGTTCCACCAAACCTTGCGGAAATGCGAGAAGGTATTAGCCCGACTCTTCAATATCCCAGACATCGCAGAGTAAGTCAGTCTTGCAAACAGAATTCTTCTGTAGTTTTGAAATCTCTCCCTCCCTCTCTCTCTTTTCCCTCTCTCCCTCTCTC
Organism: Malacoraja senta; assembly: GCA_038087875.1. Lineage (NCBI taxonomy): Eukaryota > Metazoa > Chordata > Chondrichthyes > Rajiformes > Rajidae > Malacoraja > Malacoraja senta. Next base: position 8,254,958 of record CM075994.1, read on the forward strand.
TCTTCTTCATCTATCTTTCCCTCTCCCTCTCCCTCTATCCCTCCCTGGCTCTCCCTCTCTCCACCCCCTCTCCCTCTACCTCTCCCTCTCTTCTTCATCTCTCTCCCTCTCTCCCTCCCTGCCACTCCCTTTCCCTCTCTCTCTCTCTCTCTCCCTCTTTCCCTCTCCCTCTTTCCCCTCTCTCTCTTTCCCTCTCCCTCTATCTCTCCCTGCCTCTCCCTCTCCCTCTCTCCCCCTCCCTCTCCCTCTTTCCCCCTTTCCCCCTCTCCCTCTCTCCCTCTCTCCCTCCCCCTATCCCCCTCTCCCTCTCTCCCTCTCCCTCCTCTCTGTCTCTCTAACTGGTTTACACATTTATTCAAAATTGGCAGCTTATAAGCCGACAGTATGTACATTGAATTCTCCATTTCTAAATGAACCACCTTGTCTCTCTTCTTGAGCTCCTAACTTCCCAAACCGGTGCACACCCATTTGTCCCACGATCCCGCCACAGTTACCCTACTCCTTATCTCCCCCCCCCATACTCCCATCTATCTCTGCCTTAAAAATATCCACTGACCAGCCTTCTGTGGTCACAGATTCAGCCCACCGGGTCCGCGCCGACCAGCGATCCCTGCACACTAACACCATCCTACACACACTAGGGACAATTTACACTTATACCAAGCCAATTAACCTACAAACCTGAAAGTCTTTGGAGTGTGGGAGGAAACCGAAGCATCTGGAGAAAACCCACGCAGGTCACGGGGAGAACGTGCAAACTCCGTACAGACAGCACCCATAGTCGGGATCGAACCCGGGTCTCTGTGCCCGTGAGGCAGCAACTCTACCACTGCGCCACTGTGCCCCCTTGAGCAAATAGAGGAACCCCAGCCCCACCCCACCCACCACCATTTCAAGGAGAACGCGCCAACTCCACACAGACAGCACCAGAGGTCAGGATCAAACTCAGTGCCAATGTGTCGTTGTTTCTCCAATTGAAAGACAACTGCGGCGCAGTGAATATCAGGCAGGGGGCAGCGATAGAGTCTACTTTGACCCAAAGGAAACCCCACCCCACAAGCGGCACGGTGGCGCAGCGGTAGAGTCGCTGCCTCACAGCACCCGAGACCCGGGTTCGATCCCGACTACAGGTGCTGTCTGTACGGAGTTTGTACGTTCTCCCCGTGACCTGCGTGGGTTTTCTCCGAGATCTCCGATTTCCTCCTACACTCCAAAGACGTACAGGTTTGTAGGTTAATTGGCTTGGGTATAAATGTAAATTGTCCCTAGTGTGTGTAGGATAGTGTTAGTGTGCGGGGATCGCTGGTCGTCACGGACTCGGTGGGCCGAAGGGCCTGTTTCCCCGCTGTATCTCTAAACCTAAAAACACTTTCTGCAATCTCGATCAATATGATTTATCAACTAGATATTAATAGACACAAAAAGATGGAGTAACTCAGTGGGACTGGCAGTATCTCTGGAGAGAAGGAATGGGTGATGTTTTGGGTCGAGACCCTTCTTCAGACTGAGGGTCAGGGGAGAGGGAAACGAGAGATATAGATGATTCATTGGACAAATGAATGAAAGATATGCAAACAGCGGCAATAAAAATCAAGGACATGTGGAGCCCACAATGGTCCATTGTGGGCTGTGGGATAGGTGATAGCGAGTTATACAGACATTGAAACTCAACAGGATGACAGTGAAACTAGTACAACGACGGGTGCTGGAGGGGATGGAGAGGGAGAGAAAGCAAGGGTTACTTGAAGTTAGAGAAGTCAATGTTCATACCGCTGGGGTGTAAGCTGCTCAAGCGAAATATGAGATGCTGTTCCTCCAATTAGCGCTGGGCCTCACTCACAGTAGAGGAGGCCCAGGACAGAAAGGTCAGTGTGGGAATGGGAGGGGGAGTTAAAGTGTTTGGCAACCGGGAGATCAGGTAGGCCCGAAACGTCACCCATTCCTTCTCTCCAGCAATGCTGCCTGTCCCGCTGAGTTAATCCAGCGTTGCGTGTCCATCTTCAGTGTAAACCAGCATCTGCAGTTTCTTCTTACAGAGCAAGATATTACCATTGTGGGTGAAGTCTAATCTTGCTTCTCTCTTCCAAACAGGCCAGGGAACTGGAGGATTGATGCAGAGTTTAACGATTTTCCAATGTCCCGTGTTTCCGCTGAATTTGAAGTCAAGGAATTTGGTAACTATCTGCTTGATTGAAAAGATAAAGCGCAGAAATACGTCCACTCCGACCAGCGATCACCCGTTCACACATTAGTTCTACGTTATCCCACTTTCTCATCCACTCCCTACACACCAGGATGTAATTTTCAGAGGGGTCGATGAATCTACAAACCCACACGTCTTTGGAGTGTGGGAGGAAACCGGAGCACCCGAGGAAACCCACAGAGAGAAGGTGCAAACTAATCTCTCACACACACTCTCTCTCTCTCTCTCTCTCTCTCTCTCTCACTCTCAATCTCTCACACACACTCACATGCACACGCTCACACACACTTTCTCACACACTCACATGCACACGCTCTCACACTTCCATGCATTCTCTCACACTCACACACACACACACACACTCGCACACACACTCGCACACACACTCTCTCACACACACAGTCTCTCACACACTCACACACACACTCTCCCTCACACACACACTCTCCGTCACACACACACACACACACACACTCACACACACTCACACACACACTCACACACACACACACACTCACACACACTCTCACACACACACTCTCTCACACACACACTCACACACACACACACACACTCATACACACACACACTCTCACACACACTCACACACTCTCACACACACTCACACACACACTCACACACACACTCACACACACACACTCACACACACACACACTCATACACACACACTCATACACACACTCACACACACACACATTCATACACACACTCTCACACATACACACACACACACACTCTCACACACACACACACACACACACACACACACACACTCACACACACTCTCACACACACACTCTCGCACACACTCTCTCACACACAATCTCATAGACACATACAGACAGCACCCGTGGTCAGGATCGAACCCGGATCTCTGGTGCTGTGAGGCAGCAGCTCTACCCGCTGTGCCGCCCTCATTATGTTAGAGAGAATTATGCAAATATTTTCACCTGCGCCTCCCGTCAGCTTGGCAGATTTTTTAAGATCTGCAGTATCTTAACAGTCAAGGAATTTTGACATTTTATTTTATGACCATTATGTTAAAGACAACACATTTGATCCAAGTTAAGAGATTGGGTTATACTAACCTGCAACAATACACAAGGATTATGATAACTAAAGTAATCTCCTGACAGACACAAAATGCTGGAGTAACTCAGCGGGACAGGCAGCATCTCTGGAGAGAAGGAATGGGTGACGTTTCGGGTCGAGACCCTTCTTCAGATTGAGAGTCAGGGGAGAGGGAAACGAGAGATATACGAGCGATTTAGTTAGGTTTAGTTTTCGAGATACAGCGCGGAAACAGGCCCTTCATCCCACCGGGTCCGCGGTGACCAGCGATCCCCACACCCTAACACTATCCTACACACACTAGCACCAATATTTACATTTACCAAGCCATTTAATCTACAAACCTGCACGTCTTTGGAGTGTGGGAGATATAGAGAGATATAGAACAAATGAATGAATGGTGCAAAAAAAGTAGCGATGATCAAGGAAAGGTGGAGCCCACAATGGTCCATTGTTGGCTGTGGGCCAGGTGATAATGAGTGAAACTCAACAGGAAGAAAGTGAAACTATACAATGACTGGGGTGGGGGAGGGATGGAGAGAGAGGAGATGCAAGGGTTACTTGAAGTTAGAGATATCAAAAATCTTGCCGGTGGGTTGTAAGCTGCTCAAGCGAAATACTGAGCGAAGGTGTTCAGATTTAACTCCCCCTCCCATTCCCACACTGACCTTTCTGTCCTGGGCCTCCTCCACTGTCAGAGTGAGGCCCAGCGCAAGTTGGAGGAGCAGCACCTCATATTTCGCTTGGGGCAGTTTACACCCCAGCGGTATGAACATTGACTTCTCTAACTTCAAGTAGCCCTTGCTCCACTGTCGTATCTGCTTCCACCACCACCCTTGGCAGCGCGTTCCAGGCCCCCACCACCCTCTGTGTAAAAAAACGTGCCCCGCACATCTTTAAACGTTGCCCCACACATCTCTAAATGTTGCCCCTCTCACCATAAAGCCATGCCCTCTAGCATTAAGGACCTGTCCCACTTATGCGACCTTTACAGGCGACAGCCGGCACCCGCGATTAGTCGCCAAAATTTTCAACATGTTGATAATTCATCAGCCACCAGAAAGACGCTACAACTCTTTGGAGATATCTCACGACCATAGGAGACCTCTCACGACCATACAGGCGACCCCTGGCGACATGTCGCGGGTGACCTCTCACAACCATTTCAACATGTTGAAAATTTCGCCGACCTATCACGGGTGCCGGCAGTCACCTGTAAAGGTCATGTAAGTGGGACAGGCTCTTTAGACATTTCCACCCTGGGGAAAAAGGTTCTGACTGTCCATCCTATCTATGCCTCTCATTATTTTACACACTTCTATCAGGACTCCCTCAACCTCTGGTGTTCCAGAAATAACAATCCAGGTCTATCCAATCTCTCCATATAGATAATATTATAATAATTTTCTATCTTTCTTTGATAACATGAATGATTTTCATTGCCATTTCCAATTCCTATAGTCATAGTCATTTTTTTTAAATCAAAAAAATTATTCAATTATTAAAAAGCATATTTACAATACAATAAAATAAACCAGAACCCAGCACCATAATACGACAAACCAATATCCTAAATAAACTACTATACAACTATGTTACACTCCTTGTCAAGGATGCATTCCACCCCCTGCGGTGCCCAGCGGTGTTTAAGAAGGAATTGCAGATGCTGGAAAATCGAAGGTAGACAAAAATGCTGGAGAAACTCAGCGGTTGCAGCAGCATCTATGGAGCGAAGGAATTAGGCAATGTTTATGCCGCTAGGGTGCAAATTGCCCAAGCGGAATATGAGGTGCTGCTCCTCCAATTTCCGGTGGTGCTCACTCTGGCCATGGAGGAGGCCCAGGACAGAAAGGTCGGTTTCGGAATGGGAGGGGGAGTCCCTCTCTAACCCCACACGGGCGCGGACGTAACCCCGGAAAAGGGGCAGGCAGCCGGCTCGGGCAGAGCCCTCTTCTGCCTGGCGCCGTGACTCGCGGATGGCCAGCTTGGCCAGGCCCAGGAGCAACCTAACCACGACATCCTCGGCCCGACTCTCTCCCCTAAGCACAGGGTGTCCAAAGATGAGGATGGTGGGTGTGAAGTGCAGCCAGAAGGCAAAGGAGCAGCCCCTTTAGATATTGGAACAGGGGCTGCAACCTCACACACTTCCAGCTTGCAACAGTGGCTGGCGGCTGGCGCATCTGTGAACCACGTGAGTCATAGTCATAGAGTGATACAGTGTGGAATTAGGCCCTTCGGCCCAACTTGCCCACACTAGCCAACATGCCCCAGCTACACTAGTCCCACCTGCCTGCGTTTAGTCGATATCCCTCCAAACCTGTTCAGTTCCCTATCTCTAAACTAAACTAAACTAAAGTACTGTCTATACCTCTTGTTCCACTGACTCTCAGTCTGAAGAAACGTCACCCATTCCTTCACTCCAGAGATGCTGCCTGATTCAGCTTCCTGTGTCTATCTTCGGTTTAAACCAGCATCTGCAGTTCCTTCCTGCACTATCCATGTACCTGCCTAGTTGCTTCATAAACCCTGCGATAGTCCCTGCCTCAACCACTTCCTTATAGTTACCAACAAGAAATTCTGTTATCTATAAATACCATCAATAAATGTTTTATTTAATCAAATTTTGTTTCAAAGTTTTGCCCAGTTTCAAAGTCGAGCTGAGGTCTGAGGAAATGTATTATCTGATCTCAAGAGAGGAATTTCGATTCAAAATCTCGGCAAGGTCAGTGAAGACAGGATTCATCTGCTATTTTTATACCTCTTATAAGTTCATCAGTTATAAGTAGTTATAATTAGTTCAGTGGGGTGGCACGGTGGCGCAGTTGCTGCCTCACAGCACCAGAGACCCGGGTTCAATCCTGACTACGGGTGCTGTCTGTACAGAGTTTGTACGTTCTCCTCGTGATCTGCGTGGGTTTTCTCTGGGTGCTCTGGTTTCCTCCCACACTGCGAAGATGTGCAGGTTTGTAGGTTCATTGGCTTCGGTAAAAATTGTAAACTGTGCCTGGTGTGTGTAGAATAGTGTTAGTGTGTGGGGATCGCTGGTCGGCACCGACCCGGTGGGCCGAAGGGCCTGTTTCCGCGCTGTATCTCCAAACTAAAGTTCATAAGTTCACACCAGACCCATCCTACACAATAGGGACTATTTTATCGAAGCCAATTAACATACAAACCTGCACGTCTTTGCTGTGTGGGAGGAAACCGGAGCACCCGGAGAAAACCCACGCGGGTCACAGGGAGAACGTACAAACTCCGTACAGACAGCACCCGTGGTTGGGATCGAACCCGGATCTCCATCGCTGCGAGGCAGCAACTCAAGGTTGCTGGGATGCAGCGTAGGTTTACAAGGTTAATTCCCTAGATGGCGGGACTGTCATATGCTGAGAGAATGGAGCGGCTGGGCTTGAAGACTGGAGTTTAGAAGGATGACGGGATCTGATTGAAATATATAAGATTATTAAGGGTTTGGTCACGCTAGAGGCAGGACACATGTTCCCGATGTTGGGGGAGTCCAGAACCAGGGGCCACAGTTCAGGAATAAGGGGTAAGCCATTTAGAACGGAGACGAGGAAACACTTTTTCACCTAGAGAGTTGTGAGTCTGGAATTCTCTGCCTCAGAGGGCGATGGAGGCCGGTTCTCTGGATACTTTCAAGAGAGAGCTAGATAGGGCTCTTAAAGATAGCGGAGTCAGGGGATATGGAGAAAAGGCAGGAACGGGGTACTGATTTGGGATGATCAGCCTGAATTTCTATGACGTGAGGTTTCTGTGGAGGGCGCTTAATGTGTCACAGCGGTACCCCCACCTGGTTGGTATATGTGCCCTCACCTGTGGTCTGTCTGTTGTAGCCACACGTTTGGGAAGAAAGTGACGGGGATGGCATACGTGAGGTTCGCCATCATGGACGATGAAAAGAAAAAAATCTATCTCCGGGGGCTGGAGCAACAACTCGAGGTGCGTAGATATCCTGCCGCCTACTGCCATCCCTATCTGTAACAAGTTCACAAGTTATAGGAGTAGAATTAGGCCATTCGGCCCATCGGGTCCACTCTGCCATTCAATCATGGCTGATCTCTGCCTCCTAATCCCAATTTCCTGCCTTCTCGCCATAACCCTTGACACCCGTTCTAATCAAGAACTTGTCTATCTCTGCCTTAAAAATATCCACTAACTTGGCCTCCACAGCCCTCTGTGGCAATGAGTTCCACAGATTAACTGCCCTCTGACTAAAGAAGTTCCTCCTCACCTCCTTTCTAAAAGAGTGAAATTTCGGAAAAAACCCGCGCAGTTCGCGGGGAGAATGTACAAATGCCGTACAGACATAGGGTTGCCAACTGTCCCGTATTAGCCAGGACATCCCGTATATTGGGCTAAATTAGTTTGTCCCGTACGTGACTGCTACTACTCCCGCCCTTGTCCCGTATTTGACTGCTACTACTTGGGTCGAGGGGACTGTCGGGTCGGAGCGCCGTGTCCGGCCCCACCTCACCCGTCCCTACGTAGTGCAGCCCATGGAGGCTGGTGGGACTAGTGTAGATGTGCGGGGATCGCTGGTCGGCGCGGTCTCGGTGGGCCGAAGGGCCTGTTTCCATGCTGTATCTCCAAACTAAACTGAACCAATCTAAAGCAAATAATACCACAGAAACAGACAGATATTTTTTCTTAAATTAGACACAAAAAGCTTGAGTCAGCAGGACAGGCAGCATCTCCTAGGTCTCCTCCATTGTCAGAGTGAGGCTAAACGCGAATTGGAGGAACAGCATCTCATATTTCACTTGGGCAGCTTTCAGCCCAGTGGTATGAACATTGACCTCTCACTTCAGGTAGCCCCGACATTCCCTCTCTTTCTCTATCCCTCCCCCACCCAAGTCGCACCAGCTTCTCGTTTTCACCCAACAAACAGCTAACAATGGCCTGTTTCCTTTATCATCGTTACTTTTACGCATAACTTTCATTCATTGTTCTTTATCTCTCCACATCATCGTCTATATCTCTCGTTTCCCTTATCCCTGACCAGTCTGAAGAAGAGACTCGACCCGAAACATCACCCGTTCCTTCTCTCCACAGATGCCGCATGATCCGCTGAGTGGCCGCAGCTTTTTGTGTCTATCTTCGGTGTAAACCAGCGTCTGCATGTCCCTTCCTAGATATTTGTTCTTGTTTTTAGATGAATAGCGGAGAGGCAGTATCGTCCGTAAAGAGCTGGAATATATCGGAAAGTTCATCAAAAAGTTTGAGTGAGCTTGTGGGTCATCGCCTCTACATAGCCGTAACCGTCTTTGAAATATCCAGTAAGTGAGATCTCTAATGCCCTTTAAACAGTCGCTCATCGATTGAGAGCAAAGTCTTCAATTCTTCGGACGTAGGAGCAGAATCACAGGCAGCTAATTCCAGATGTTACACCCCAGCGGTATGAATATTGAAGATGGAAACAAAAAGCTGGAGTAGCTCAGCGGGACAGGCAGCATTTCTCGTTGACAAGGGATGGGTAACGTCACCATTCTTTCTCTCCAGAGACGCTGCCTGTCCCGTTGAGCTACTCAAGCTTTTTGAGCCTATCTTCAGCTTAAACCAGCTTCTGCAGTTCCTTCCTACTCTTTCTGTCCTGGACCTCCTCCACTGTCAGAGTGAGGCCCAGCGCTAATTGGAGGAACAGCACCTCATATGTCGCTTGGGCAGCTTACACCCCAGCGGTATGAACATTGACTTCTCTAACTTCAAGTAACCCTTGCTTTACCCTCTCTCTCCATCGCTCCCCCTTCCCAGTTCTCCGACTTTTCTGATTGTCTCCCTGATTAAATTGTATCTCTGTTGAGGAAGGAACTGCAGATGCTGGAACAATTGAAGGTAGACAAAAATGCTGGAGAAACTCAGCGGGTGAGGCAGCATCTATGGAGTGAAGGAATGGGTGATGTTTCGGGTCGAAACACTTCTTCAGACTGATGTGCTTTGGTTGTCACCTTACCCTTCCTTATCTCTGTGTCTCCCTGTATCTCTCCACATCATCGTCTATATCTCTCGTTTCCCTCTCCCCTGACACTCAGTCTGAAGAAGGGTTCCAACCCGAAACGTCACCCATTCCTTCTCTCCAGAGATGCTGCCTGGCCCGCTGAGTGACTCCAGCATTTCGTGTCTATCTACTGCTTTGACCTGTGGAGGTTCGATAGAGTATTTCTCAACACGCAAAACTCAAACTTCTGCGGAAGTAGGTGTTGGTGAGTTTTCCTTATGAGTGTATCGATGTGCCCAGTAGCCCAGCACAGATCAGTGGAACAACATACAACAAATGCGGCCTCACCAACTTCTTATACAACCGCAACATGACCTCCCTGTTTCAGTTTAGTTTATTGTCACGTGTACCCAAAATTATTGTTTTTTGCACAATACATGTGACTCAAACTGTTGTGAATATTTAGTTTAAAAATAATGATCATAGAGAATAACACAAAATATAGATAATTTAGATGGCTTATGACATGATTGTCCAAAGAAAATGGGCATTTTAATCATCTTGCTTCTGGAACGCGATCGATTGGAATGTTGCATTTGCGGTGAATTTGAACCCCATATCGGCAGGAAAGACACTGGCGGTTTGTATGGGGCCCAAATCACATTTTCGCAACGTAAAATTAGATTAAAGCCATCCCAAGAAGCAAGATTATATGTAAAATATACGACTTACCCTTTGTTTTGTCCCGTTCTTGCGATCCGTCACGTTGTAGGCATTGAGGGCGTAGGAAGCCGTTTTTTATTTTAATCCAATTATTACATTTTTAAATATACCGGAAACGGAAGTCCGATCGATTTTTCTTCATCAGCTAGCAGCCCGAGGAAATCCGCCTCCGACAGGCAGTACAAAACTGGATTTTAATCACCCCCCCCCCCCAAGGCGCTAAAGTCGTGCACACGGCCAGTGGCAGAACTGCAGTGCCGCTGAAGGTAGGTATTGTAACATCGCTATTCGATGCTGGTCTAGTCATTGCAGGCTGAAGATAGAAACAAAAAGCTGGAGTAACTCAGCTGGACAGGCAGCATCCCTGGAGAGAAGGAATGGGTGACGTTTCGGGTCGAGACCCTTCTTCAGACTGAGAGTCTGGGGAGAGGGAAACGAGAGAGAAAGCCGGTGATGTAGAGAGATAAAGAACAATGAATGAAAGATATGTAAAAAAGTAACGATGATAAAGGAAACAGGCCATTGTTCGCTGTTTGCTGGGTGAGAACGAGAAGCTGGGGTGACTTGAGTGGGAAGGGGTGGGGAGGGATGGAGAGAGAGGGAATGCCGGGGTTATATGAAGTTAGAGAAATCAGTATTCATATCGCTGGGCTGTAAGCTGCCCAAGCCCACTCAAGTCTCACCAGCTTCCCGTTCTCACCCAGCAAACAGCTAACAATGGCCTGTTTCTTTTATCAGCGTTACTTTTTTGCATATCTTTCATTCATTGTTCTGTATCTCTCTACATCACCGTATAAATCTCCCATTTCCCTTTCCCCTGTGTCTCTCAGCCTGAAGAAGGGTGTCGACCCGAAACGTTACCCATTCCTTCTCTCCACAAGATGCTGCCTGTCCCGCTAAGTTGCTCCAGCTCTTTGTGTTTATCTTCAGTGTAAACCAGCATCTGTGGATCCTACCCACACATTTAGTCACTGCTTGCTCCTGTTTTGCTGCAGGTGGGCTCATGGAGGAACTGGAGGTTAGCAAGATCCAGTTCGTTTCCTCCCCGTACGTCATCGACCTATCGAGGACAATCAGCTACTTCACCCCTGAGCTCCCGTTCAACGTTCTGGTGCGTATTACCTCACCCAGCTGCAACTAAGTGTATCGTGCCCCATGAAATGTAAACACTGGAATTTAGAAGGATGAGAGGAGAGCTTATCGAAACATAGAAGATTATTGATGGATTGGACATCCTAGAGGCAGGAAACATGTTCCAGAACCAGGGGCCACAGTTTAAGAATAAGGGGTCGGCCATTTAGAACGGAGACGAGGAAAAACGTTTTCACCCAGAGAGTTGTGAATCTGTGAAATTCTCGGCCTCAGAAGGCAGTGGAGGCCGATTCTCTGGATGCTTTCAAGAGAGAGTTAGAGCTGTTAAAGACAGTAGAGTTGTGGGATATGGGGAGGGCAGGAACGGGGTACTGAATGTGGATGATCAGCCATGATCACAGTGAATGGCAGTGCTGGCTCGAAGGGCTGAATAGCCTACTCCTGCACCTATTGTCTATTGTCTATTGAAATGTTCATTCATAAAATCATAAGTTCATAAATTCGGAAGTTCTGAGATGCACAATAAAGAACTATCCGCTCCCGTCAGGCAGATGGTATAGAAGCTTCACAAGTTCACATCATAGAAGCAAAATTAGGCCATTCGGCCCATCGTCTGCCATTCAATCATGGCTGATCTATCTCTCCCTCCCAACCCCATTCTCCTGCCTTCTCCCCATAACCTCTGACACCGTACTGATCAAGAATCTATCTCTGCCTTAAAAATATCCACTGACTTGTGGCCTCCACAGCCGTCTGTGGCAATGAATCCTGCAGATTCACCATCCCCTGACTAAATATATTCCTCTTCATCTTTCTAAAGGAACGTCCTTTTATTCTGAGGCTATGACGTGTAGACAGTCACAGGTTTGTCTAGGAATCATGTTGTGGGCCGAAGGGCCTGTGCCTGCACTGTGCACAATTCTACAAAACTTAAGTTGATGGAAAATCTCAATGAAAATGGAATAGAAAGGAACTGCAGATGCCAGTCTATACCAAAGATAGGCCCAAAGTGCTGGAGTAACTCAGAGGGTCAGGCCGCATTTCTGGATAACATAGAACTTTTTAGACATTTTTTTTAGTTTAGAAAATGATTTTTGGGAAACTAAAATGGCGATCCATTTCCTACAGATATGCTGCCGGAGTTATTCCAGCACTCTGTGTCTCTCTTTAAAAATCGCAAACACTCCATCAGCACTGAGTTCAGTTTAGTTTAGTTTACATTTCCCGTCCACAATTCGCTGCAATCAAGCCATCCACAGTGTACAGATACACGATAAATGGAATAACGTTTGTTGTCAGCTAAAGATAGTCCGACGGTCTCCAATGAGGTAGATGGGTGGTCAGGACCGCTCTCTAATTGGTGGTAGGATGGTTCACCTGCCTGATAACAGCTGGGAAGAAACTGTCCCTGAATCTGGAGGTGTGCGTTTTCACACCTGTGCCTCTTGCCCGATGGGAGAGGGGAAAAGAGAGATTGATCGGGGTGCGAATGGTCCTTAATTATGCTGCTGGTCTTGCCGAGGCAACGTCAGGTATAAATGGAGTCAATGAAAGGGAGGTTGGTTTGCGTGATGGTCTGGGCTGCGTCCACAATTCACAATTCACTGCAATGACATTGACATGTCGCTAGTTAAGATGGTCATTGAGGGGATCTCCAAACCTTTAACATTCATCTGTAATTTATCCTTCCAGACCGGTACTTTTCCAATTCAAATGAAAATAGCAAAAATAATACCAATATACAAAACAGGGAACAAGCATCATTTTACAAACTATAGACCTGTTTCCTTACTCCCACAATTTTCCAAAATATTAGAAAAAATGTTTAATAATAGACTAGACAAATTTGTAGAAAATAATAAATTATTAACAGAAAGTCAATATGGATTCAGAACAAATAGATCAACATCACTTGCAATACTAGAATTAATTGAAGACATCACAAACGCCATTGATAAGAAATTATATGCAGCTGGGATATTCATTGACATAAAAAAAGCATTTGATACAATTAATCATGATATTTTATTTAAAAAAATGGAGAGGTATGGAATTAGAGGAATAGTACTGGACTGGATTAAAAGCTACTTAAGTAACAGGCAACAGTTTGTAAATCTGGGTAGTCATAATTCTACATGTTTGGACATTGTGTGTGGTGTACCACAGGGGTCAGTGCTGGGCCCAAAATTATTTATCATGTACATAAATGATATTTGTAATGTGTCCAATGTCTTGAGGCTGGTTTTGTTTGCAGATGATACAACTTTTTTTTGTTCTGGGGAAAATTTAAAAAGGCTATTGGATAAAATAATAAAAGAAATGGGTAAATTGAAAATATGGTTTGATAGTAATAAAATTTCATTAAATCTGAGTAAAACTAAAATAATGTTATTTGGTAATTGTAGAATAAGTCCCCTAGTAAGTATAAAGATAAATGGGGTGGAAGTTGAAAGAGTGCATGAAAATAAATTTCTTGGGGTTATAATTGACGATAAAATAAGCTGGAAATCACATATTAAACATGTAAAATTAAAATTATCAAAAAGTATCTCTGTATTATACAAAGCCAAGCAAGCTCTGGATTACAAATCACTCCGTATTCTTTATTGTACATTAATTTTACCCTACTTAAATTATTGTACAGAAGTCTGGGGAAATAATTATAAAAATTCGATACACTCATTAACCATGATGCAAAAAAGAGCAATTCGTATTATCCATAATGCTAAGTATCTGGGTCATACGAATCCATTATTTTTAGAGTCAAAATTATTAAAATTAGAAGATTTGGTCACATTCAAAACAGCTCAGATAATGTTCAGGGCCAAAAATAAAAATTTACCTGGAAACATTCAAAAATTATTTAACGAGCGTGTGGGGGGTTACAATTTAAGAGGAATATTTAACTTTAAGAAACAAAAAGTCCGTACGACTAGAAAAACCTTTTGTATTTCGGTTTGTGTAGGAGTGTGGAATAAATTGAACGGCGAATTGAAGCAATGCACAAACATGAATCATTTTAAAATGATATATAAAAAAATAATGCTCAAGGGGTACAGGGATGGAGGGGATGGTTGACAAGTGGGGGTTGATGTTTATCTTGTTTACAATCGTTGATGTTTATCTTGTTACTATTGTTGATGTTTATCTTGTTTACTATTGTTCACTGATGTTGGGTACTTCAAATATGAAGATTGTATGTACATAATAGTTGTATGTATATATGTGTCTGTATGTATTATGGGAAATTGCCTAGGGCAGTACTATTATTAGTAAGGAATTGATTTTTAAATACGATAGAAGTGTTGGGGAAAAGGGGTGAGATTTAATAAGTTATTCTTCTTCTCCTTTTCGAGCTTGTACAGACTCTGAGTTGGACATTGGAACCTTGATTTTGTTCTTCTCATTTGTAAATGTTGATTGCAATGTTCAATTGTTTGATAATTTCGATTTTGTTAATATCAATGTCTTTAATGTCTTTACTTGTTCGGAATAAATAAATAAAAATAAAAAAATAAAAAAATAAAAATAAATAAATGAACCCCTCCATAATGTACAGATACAGGATAAAGGGAATAACGTTTAGTACAAGATAAAGTCCAATGAAAGATAGTCCGAGGTTCTCCATTGAGGTAGATGGGAGGTCAGGACTGCTCTCTAGTTGTGGTAGGATGGTTCAGTTTGTTGGGAGAAGGATAGTGAGAGAATGTTCACCCAGAGAGTTGTGAATCTGTGGAATTCTCTGCCGCAGAAGGCAGTGGAGGCCAATTCACTGGATGTTTTCAAGAGAGATTTAGGTTTAGCTCTCAGGGCTAACGGAATCAAGGGATATGGGGAGAAAGCAGGAACGGGGTACTGATTTTGTAGTGATGAGCCATGATCATATAAAATGGCGGTGCTGGCTCGAAGGGCCACCTATTTTCTCTGCTTCTATGAGAAGACGGAGTGAAACTGGTTCTGCTGGCGGCCTTGCTGAGGCAGCGTGAGGTGTATCTGGAGATCCTGGCGACTCGACTAGAAGCTTTGCTGACGTCCGCTGTGGGTTTATGTCGCAGGTCCGGGTAACTTATCCTGATGGGTCCCCTGCTACCAACGTCCCGGTCCGGCTAGAGGGATACGACAGTTTCAAAACAAAAGGGAATGGAATGGTTTTGTTATCAATGTCACCACCATCTGACACAGAGGCATTTGACATCAAGGTAAGAAAATAATGTGGGCAATAGTGGTCAAAAATGCTTTCAGCACATTGGCCTTCATCAGAGTATTGAGACGAGAAGTTGGGAGGTCATGTTGAAGTTGTATAAGACGTTGGTGAGTCCGCATTTAGATTATTGTGTTAAATTCTGGCCACTGTGTTAAGTGAAAGATGTTGTCCCACCAGCCACATTCAAGAGTGTTTTATTGTCACATGTCGCGGACGGGACAATGGAATTCTGCAGCACAACAGAATATGTGAATATGTAAATATTGTATATAACGGGGGGAAAAAAGAAAAAGTTCAATAAATACCAAATATAGTGCAAATAACAAATAATAATATAGTCTTTTGCAGTTCAGAGCTCATAGCTTATTCTTGTGTTTAATAGCCTGATGGCTGTGGGGAAGTAGCTGTTCCTGAACCTGGACGTTACAATCTTCAGGCTCCTTCCTGTACCTTCTTCCTGGTGGCAGTAGTGAGATAAGTGTGTGACCAGGATGGTGTGGGTCCTTGATGATTTTGGCTGCCTTTTTGAGGCAGCGACTACGATAGATCCCTTCGACGGTGGGGACGTCAAAGCCGGCGATGGACTGGGCAGTGGTCACAACTTTTTGTAGTCTTTTTGGACGTTCAAGTTGCCACCAGGCCACGATGCAACCAGTCAGAATGCTCTCTACCGTGCACCTGTAGAGGTTTAGGAGAATCCTCTTCAACATGCCGAATCACGGTAATCTTATCAGGAAGTAGAGTCGCTGATAGTGATACAGCACCAAAACAGGTCATTCCACCCAACCGGCCAACATTTAAAGCTGGAAAAGGTTCAGAGAAGATTTACGAGGATGTTGCCAGGAATCAAGCATCTGAGCTATAGGGAGAGGTTGGGTAGGTTGGGACTCTATCCCTTGGAGAGCAGGAGGATGAGCGGTGATCTTATACAGGTGTACAAAATCATGAGAGGAACAGATCGGGTAGATACTCAGAGTCTCTTGCCCAGAGTAGGGGAATCGTGGACCTGAGGACATAGGTTCAAGGTAAAGGGGGAAAGATTTAATTGGAATCTGAGGGTAACTTTGTTCAAGCAAAAGTTGGTGGGTGTATGGAACGAGCTGCTAGAAAAGGTAGTTGGGGCAGGGACTAGGGCATCATTTAAGAAACAGTCAGAGATATATGGATAGGTTAAGTTTGGAGGGATATGGGCCAATCACAGACAGGTGGGACTAATGTAGCTGGGACATGTTGGCTGGTGTCGGCAAGTTAGGCCAAAGGGCCTGTTTCCGCATCATTTGACTATGACTAAATGTAGCAATGTTACAAAATTTTGAGATTAAAAAAATAAAGTCTGCAATTTATCCCATCAGATAAAGCATAAAAAGAAGTTTAATTTGACACTTAATTCACTTTCATATCGTCAGTATTAAAAAAGTTATGGCCATTATCATACTCAGAAATTAGCATCTAGTTCCCTATTGCTTTTCCATTGACTTAACACAAAAGCTGTGATCGAGGATAGTTAAAAGCCCATAACTTTCTTAAAAATTATGATAACTGAAAGAAATTTTCAGTTATTATAGATTGAAGCATTCCGAAACAAATATGAAACAATCTTACTTCGAAGACATGAAAGTAAAGCATATAATTAGTTAGTTACCTAATTGTAGCTAATTACAAAATTCAATTACTAGATCTAAACATCTATCAATTTCTTAAGAATAGATTAACATTTTTAAATAGCCTAAGTGTCCAAATAACATTCACACAATAATTCACAATATAACATAATTTTTAAATCTAATTTTCATGAATTTACAGGCCAAATGGAAGGAATTGAATGTTTAATACCTGTAAATTAATGGGGATTTAATTCATCTTGCGAGTGAGGATTTCTGGAATGCGATCTTTTGGAACGTTCATTTGCGGTGAATTTAACCCCGTATTGGCATGAAAAATACTGCCGTTAATTCAGGGAATAAAATCACCGTGTCGCATGAAAAAAATTGAATTAAAGACTTCTTAAGAAGCACTTTTATACATTTAAAGAAACCACTTTCGTTTACCTGTCCCGTGTGTGAAATCCGTCCCCGTTATCGGCGTTGACGCTTCAGGAGCTGCTTTTAAAATTACCGTAGCGCTGACATTGACGATTTAATTTTTTTTAAAAATTCACAAAACGCCGGTAGGAACGATTTGTCTGCCAAGGCTTGTACTCCAACAAAATATTAACCAGGACCAGGGAGGAGAAACCGCGTTTTAACCCCGCCCCCCTTTAAAGGCGCCAAAATCGCACACACGGCCAGTGGCAGAATTACAGCGCGACTGAAGGTAAGTTTTGTAACATACCTACTAAATGGGGTGGCTGGTAGGACAACTTCCTGACACAGAGTGGTGTGGTCTGGAACGAGCTACCAGTGGTGGTGGTGGAGGCAGATAACCCTAACCCAATCCAACCCAACTTAAGAAGGGTCTCAACCCAAAACATCACTCATTCCTTCTCTCCAGAGATGCTGCCTGACCCGCTGAGTTACTCCAGCTTTTTGTGTCTACCTTCAACCCAATTCAATCCATCTTAACCCAACCCAACCAAACCCAACTTAACTCACCCCAACCAAACTCAACCCAACCCAAACCAACCCAACCCAACCCAACCCAACCTAACCCAACTTAACTCAACCCAACCCAACCTAACTCAACCCAATCTAACTCAAACCAACCGAACTCATCCCAACACATATCAAACCAACCCAATCAAACGCAGCCCACCCAACCTAACCCAACCCAACCTAACACAACCTAACCCAACACAACTCAACCCATCCCAACCCAACCCATCCTAACCCAACCCAACCTAACCAAACCCACTTAACCCAACACAACCCCTCAACCCAAACCAACCCAACTCATCCCCACTCAACTCAACCCAACCTAACCCAACCCCACTCAATCCAACCCAACACAACCCACAACCCAACTCAACTCATTCAACCCAACCAAACCCAACCCAACCCAACCCAATGCTACTCAACCCACTCAACTGAACCCAACCCAACTCAACTCAACCCAAAACCAAAAACCAAAAAAACTCTCTGCCAGGTATTCGCTGGAGATGAGACGGACGGGGAGATCAGTGAAGCACGGAAGAAAATGCACAAGTACCAGTCGGAGAACAAGAACTATCTCCACATTTCGTTGCCACCGAATGTGGTTGATCCTGATGGATCGCTGTCTGCTGATATCAGAGTCATTACAGCAGCGAATGCTGGGGCAGTCAAGTGCTATTACTATCTGGTGAGTGCCAATATTCTCATTGCCTTCTGCATTCAAAGTCGACAACAAGCTTCATACCAATGTACAGTGACAATAGTGCTTTATTTCTCACATGTGGGCGCCACCGTTTTTGGCGCCGTTATTCCAAGTCCAAAGTCCGGTCAGCCTGCGCGCTCGATGTTGTGGAGCAGTTCCTGCGAACCGACGTCCCTCTCCTCTCTTGGCTATCTCTGTGTCCCATTGGGCGCCTCCTGCAGCCGACCCTGAAGGCGCTGGTGGCGTTACCCCGGTTCATCCACCCACCCGCCCTTGCTCCTAGCGTCTGGCGTCTCCAGCTGCCTCCCGGTTACGCTGTGCACGTGTGTATGTGTTTGTGTACTTGTTAATGTGTGTGTGTGTGCGCGCGCGCACGCGTGTGTATACATGACAATGTGTGCGTGTGACTGCATGTTTGTGAGTGTGTGTGTATATGTGCGTGTTTGTGTGAATATGTGCATGTTTATGAGTGCGTGTGTTTGTGAGTGGGTGTGAATGTATGTGTGTGTGAACACATACGCTCAGGCATGGAAACGCATACAAAAGTGAACGTACACATGTGACATGCGCACCGGTACGCTGAATCCCTGGGGACACATATGGTGAGATGGCTGCTGTGGCAATACAAGGGTGGCAGGTGCCGCAGCGGTAGAGTTGCTGCCTTACAGCCTTGCAGCACCAGAGACCCGGGTTCCATCCTGACTACGGGTGCTGCCTGTACGAAGTTTGTACCTTCTCCCAGTGACCTGCTTGGGTTTTCCGCGAGATCTCCGGTTTCCTCCCACACTCCAAAGAGGTACAGGTTTGTAGGTTAATTGGCTGGGTATAAGTGTCAAATATCCCGAGTGCGTGCAGGATAGTGTTAGTGTGTGGGGATCGCTGGTCGGCACGGACTCGGTTGGCCGAAGGGCCCGTTTCCACGCTGTATCTCTGAACTAGACTGAACTGGACTAAAGTGCTGCTCTCTCCGTAGATCATCAGCAAGGGCAAGGTTGTGAAGATGGGCTACGTGCACAAGTCGGAGCTGACCAAACTCACTGTGCCACTGAGCTTGGAGATGGTCCCTTCCTTCCGCCTCATCCTCTACTATTTCATCAGTGTCGGCGGCAAGACTGAGATGGTCGCAAACTCCGCCTGGATTGATGTGAAAGATGTCTGCGAGGCGGAGGTACGATTAGAAGCATAAAATTGTCCCAATGTGTGTGTGTAGGTGGGTGTGTAGGGTAGTGTGAGTGTGCGGGGATCGCTGGTCGGCACAGACTCGGCGGGCCGAACGGCCTGGTTCCTTGCTGTATCTTCACATAGAAACATAGAAAACAGGTGCAAGAGTCGGCCATTCGTCCCTTCGAGCCAGCACTGCCATTGAGTATGATCATGGCTGATCATCCACAATCAGTACCCCATTCCTGCTTTCTCCCCATACCCATTGATTCCGTTCGCCCTAAGAGCTAAATCTAACTCTCTCTTGAAAACATCCAGTGAATTGGCCTCCACTGCCTTCTGTGGCAGAGAATTCCACAGATTCACAACTCTCTGGGTGAAAAAGTTTTTCCTCATCTCAGTCCTAAATGGCCTTACTGTGACCCTGGTTCTGGACCCCCCAACATCGGGAACATTTTTCCTGCATCTAACCTGTCTAATCCCTTAAGAATTTTATGTTTCTATAAAGATGGCGGATGTGCAGGAGTGGGCACCGTCTGTGTATGGCAGCCTGCCCGCAGTCCGTCTCTTCACCTTTTTTTATTTTAATTTCTTAGTCCTGTCAAAAAAAATTTAGTTGGAGGTCTTTTATGTGGTGGGTTGGGGAGGGGAAGGGGGAAACTTTATTTCCCAGTCCCCTACCTGGTCGGAGAGGCGGCTTGCCTCCGAGCTGCTTCTTCGCCCCCTTCAAGACTGGAGCTGCTTCTTCGCCTACCATCAAGACTGGAGCGGCGTTTTCCTGTCGGGGCTGGCCGGGACTACATCTTCAGCGGCGTTACAGCGCTGGGACACCATCAGGGAGCGGGCGATGCCTTACCGGGTCGCTGGGCGGTAAGCTACGGAGTGCTGTGGCTGCAACATCAAGGAGCTGTGGCTGCGGGCGTCCGGCTGCAGGCGGCGCTGGATTTGGAGCGTCGCGGAGCCTGGGATCGAGTTCGCTGGGGTCGGAGCTCCAATCCGACGCGGCCTGAGGACTTCGGGTGCCCCGGTCTCCGGTCTCCGGGAAGGAGGCGGCCGCTCCAGACTTTCCAAGCCGCTGAGGAATGTTTCACCCGACGCCGGAGTTCCATCTTCACGGCAAGAGGGCCCTGAAAATCATCGGATTGGCTGCAAGGCCACAAATGGGCCCCGACCTCGGGTGTTTCACAGAGGAAGAGGACTTAACTTTCTGGTGCCTTTCCCCACAGTGGAAAATTTTGATTCTGCTGTGGACGTCTGTGTTGAACTCTATAATATGTTGTGTCCATTTTTTCTTTTTTAACCTTTTTCTATGGTTTGTATGGAAACTTATTATAGATTTTATGTAAAGCGCTTTGGTGTCAATGTGAGTTGACTTAAAACATGCTATATAAATAAAACTTACTTACTTACTTACTTACTAAAATCCATCTGTATTTCAAGAAGCATGTCGTTTGGAATTGCAGATGCTGGTTTACACCGAAGATAGACACAAAGTGCTGGAGTATCTCAACAGGTCAGGCAGCATCTCTGGAGATAGATACAAAGTGCTTGAGTAACTCAGCGGGTCAGGCAGCATCTCTGGAGAGAAGGGATGGGTGACGTTTTGGGAAGAGACCCTTCTTCAGACTGAGGGTCAGGGGATACATAGATATGGATGGGTAAGATGTGAAAAACAAACATCAAATGGGATGGAGAGCAAATGTAGAATAGATCATTGTTAGCTAGGGGAAGGTGATAACGAGGTATACAAAGAAAAAATGTAATCTGGACCTCCAGCATTTTGTGTCTTTAACTTAGAGGTGAAGTGATCTTATGTGCAGGAAGGAACTGCAGATGCCGGTTTAAACCAATGATAGACACAAAAAACTGCAGTAACTCAGCAGGACAGGCAGCATCTCTGGAGAGAAGGAATGGGTTACGTTTCGGGTCGGGACCCTTCTTCAGACTGGTTAGGGATAAGGGAAACAAGAGATATAGATGGTGATGTAGAGAGATAAAGTACAATGAATGAAAGATATGCAACAAAGTAACGATGATAAAGGAAACAGGCCATTGTTAGCTGTTTGTTGGGTGAAAACGAGACGCTGGTGTGACTTGGGTGGGGGAGGGATGGAGAGTGAGGGAATGCCGGGGTGATCTTATACCTGTAATAGTCCTTCTAGCAATGACCAGAACAAGAATAAACAGCATTCTGATTTTCTCAGTCATACAGCAGGAAACAGGCCCTTCGGCTCAACTTGCCCGTGCCGACCAAAATGTCCCATCTCCACTAGTCCTCCCTACTTGTGTTTGGTTCATACCAACAGGGCCTGTTTCCATGTTGTAAGACTCTGTGAGTTGGCCAAAGGGCCTGTTCCAGAAACGTCGCCCATTCCTTCTCTCCAGAGATGCTGCCTGTCCTGCTGAGTTACTCCAGCATTTTATATCTACATTCGATTTTTACCAGCATCTGCAGTTCTTTCTAACTGTTTTCAACCCTTATGGTTCGGTGACTCTATAAAAGTGTGTTAATAGAAATAATATTCAAAAATCCCAAAATGCCTGCCCACCACTATCAAAGTCCAGAACATTCAGGATTATTGAAATATTACTGTATGTAAAATACTGTATTAGGGTGGCATGGTGGCGCAGCTGTAGAGTTGCTGCCTCACAGCGCCAGAGACCCGGGTTCGATCCTGTCTACGGGTGCTGTCTGTATGGAGTTTGTACGTTCTCCCCGTGACCTGCGTGGGCTTTCTCCGAGATCTTCGGATTCCTCCCGCGCTCCAATGATGTACAGGCTTGCAGGTTAATTGGCTTGGTGTAAATGTAAAAATTGTCCCTGGTGTGTGTATGATAGTGTTAGTGTGCAGGGATCGCTGGTCGGTGCGGACTTGGCAGGCAGATAGGGCCTGTTTCCGCGCTGTATCTCTACTTAGAAACATAGAAACATAGAAAATAGGTGCAGGAATAGGCCATTCGGCCCTTCGAGCCAGCCATTCAATATGAATAGATCGGTTAGACGCACAGAGTCTCTTGCCCAGAGTAGGGGACTCGAGGACCAGAGGACATAGGTTTAATGTGAGGGCGGGAAAGATTTAATAGGAATCTGAGGGGTGTAGCGGCACCAAACGTGGTGAATAAAGTTGAGACATCAGGCCGGTTCAAAGAGTCGTTTATTCAGTGGTGACACGTTAGGTTGGTGCTAACTATAATAACAATGTTGCTGTAGCTGAGCGAGGTTGTTCACTCAGGCTCAGCTACCGGTTGAATACCTTAAGGTCTCGAGGTGAGATGACCTTAAGTACCAGGACACTCCCTCTAGCCCATGACGTCACGTGCCCGCCCTCGTACTTCCTGACGAGGGTTCGAGCATAAGTGGCCCGTGTATAGGCTGACGCCACAGGACGCCCCCCAGAACCGGAGGAAGGAATAGCATGGTCGAGGGCGGCTACTGCATCGGTCCCCTCGCACCCCTCGGTACCTCGGGATCGCCCACGCAGAGCGTTACTGCGCCCGTGGGCCCTCCGTCCCGACCCACGCCCGGGGTGTCCCAGACCCACATGCAGTAGCCGCCCTCGACCATGCTATTTCTTCCTCCGGTTCTGGGGGGGGGTCCTGTGGCATCAGCCTATACACGGGCCACTTATGCTTGAACCCTCGTCAGGAAGTACGAGGGCGGGCACGTGACGTCATGGGCTAGAGGGAGTGTCCTGGTACTTAAGATCATCTCACCTCGTATTCAACCGGTAGCTGAGCCCGAGTGAACAACCTCGCTCAGCTACAGCAACACTGTTATTTTAGTTAGCACCAACCTAACGTGTCACCACTGAATAAACGCCTCTTTGAACCGGCCTGACGTCTCACCTTTATTCACCACTTTTGGTGCCGCTACATGGGTAACTTTTTCACACAAAGGGTGGTGGGTGTATGGAACAAGCTGCCAGAGGAGGTCGTTGAGGCTGGGACTATCCCAACGTTTAAGAAGCAGTTAGACAGGTACATGGATAGGACAGGTTTGGAGGGATATGCACCAAATGTAGGCAGGTGGGAGTACTGTAGCTGGGACATGTTGGCCGGTGTGGGCAAGTTGGGCGAATGGCCTGTTTCCACACTGTATCACTCTGACTCTATTCCAGAAAAAGGTAAAACATCAATGCTGAGATTCTGCAATTTTTCTGTCCATTGTAGATTGAGATCAACGTTGAGCGGAAGGACTATCTTCCCGATAGTAGCACAGATATAACGATTCAAATGGGAGATGCAGGACAAGCATCTCTCGCGATGGTGGACAGCGCAATCTATATCCTCAACAGCAAGAATAAACTTACAACCAAACAGGTACGTTTAGTTTAGTTTAGTTTATTGTCACGTGTACCGAGGTACAGTGAAAAGCTTTTGTTGCGTGCTAACCAGTCAGCGGAAAGACCATACATGATTACAATTGAGTCATTTACGGTGTACAGGTTCATGGTAAAGGGAGTAACCTTTAGTGCATGGCAAAGTCCGATCAAAGATAGTCCGAGGGTCTCTAATGAGGTAGATAGTACAGCTGGGAAGATTCTGTCCCTGAATCTGGAGGTGTGCGTTTTCACACTTCTCGATGGGAGAGGGTAGAAGAGGGAGTGGCCGGGGTGAGACTGGTCCTTGATTATGCTGCTGGCCTTGCCGAGGCAGCGTGAGGTGTAGATGGAGTCAATGGAAGGAAGGTCGGTTTGCGTGATGGTCTGAGCTGCGTTCACAATTCGCTGCAATTTCTTGCGGTCTTGGACGGAGCTGTTCCCAAACCGTGCTGTGATGCATCCCGATAAAATGCTTTCTATGGCGCGCGATTCGCCCATATCACTCTCAACGTTCCGGTCCATCAATCTGCTCAAGTGTCTTTTAAATGTTGTCGTAGTCCCAACCTCAACTACCTCCTCCGGCAGGTCAACCATACACCCATCTCCCTCATTGTGGGAAAGTTACCCTTCAGGTTCCTATTAAATCTTTCCCCCTTCACCTTAAACCTATGTCCTCTAGTCCTTGATTCCTCCACCTTAGGTAAAAGACTATCTATTCCTCTCATGATTTTATACACCTCTATAAGATCACCCCTCAGCCTCCTGCGCTCCAAGGAATAAAGTCCTAGCCTGCCCAACCTTTTACACGATAGTTCAGGCCCTCAAGCCCTGGTTGGATGGACATGGGGATGAGCGGACCAAGTTTTTTTAAACAAGGGGTGGTGGGTGCCTGGAACGCGCTTCCAGGGGTGGTGGTGGCAGATAAGATAGTGGCGTTTAACAGGCTTTCAGATGGATATGGAGGGAAATGAATCAAGTGCAGGCAAATATCAATAGACAATAGGTGCAGGAGTAGGCCATTCGGCCCTTCGAACCATTCACCGTGATCAAGACTGATCATCCACAATCAGTACCCCGTTCCTGCCTTCTTCCCATATTCCTTGACTCCGCTATCTTTAAGAGCTCTATCTAATTCTCTCTTGAAAGCATCCAGAAAACCGGCCTCCACTGCCCTCTGAAGCAGAGAATTCCACAGATTCACAACTCACTGGATGAAAACATTTTTCCTCATCTCAGTTCTAAATGGCTTACCCCTTATTCTTAAACTGTCATAGTGGCAGCATGCTGTAAAGGTTGCAAATTCGTTTGCTCCCTTAACTTTTAACTTTCACTTACCACTCTTTCAATGTTACTTGTGACTACTTGACTTCAAGGCACGGTCTAACTTTTCATAAAGTGTTGATAACATTTTTACACTCCTTAATCGTGAAAAGGATGGAGACAAGAAGGAAAGGAGGCTCCCCAAGGAAGGAACAGGGGAAAGCCACAGCCACAGCCACAGCATCTGACTCTAGTATCATAGAAGCAATATTGAAAATGAACGATGAATTGAAAAATGAAATGAAAACAAGATTTGGCAGTTTGGAAGAATTGGTGAAAGGAGTTTCGACCAAATTGAAGGAAGTTCAAGGAAAGCTGTATGTTACAATCCAATCCAATCCAACTTTATTTGTTAAGCACTTTAAAACAACCAATGTTGACCAGAGTGCTGTACAGAAAAATAAATAAAAAATAAAAAAAGGTAGAATAAAAAAGACACGACACACTATTAGAGATTCAACACGAACACCCCCCCACAGCAGAGTCGACACTCTCCACTGTGAGGGAAAGGCACCACAATGTCCAGTCCTCCTCCTCTAGTCCACCCGAGATCGGGGCCAGTTTGAGGGCTCCGCAGCAAGTCGCCGCAACGGCAGTCCGATGTTGTAGGCCCACCCGCCGGGAAGCTGGAACACCGGCATCGGGTGGAAAGTCCTCAGCAGCTTGGAAGTGTCTGGAGCGGCCGCTCCCTCCCCGGAGACTGCGACGCCCGTAGTCCTCAGGCCGCGCCGGTTGGAGCTTAGACTCCGACTCCGCGATGTTCTCGACCCAGCGCCGCCCGCCCTCGGCGGGACGCCCTCAGACCGCAGACCACAAACCGCAGACCACAAACCGCAGACCGCGGCTGCTTGATGTTGGTGGTTGGCGGTCACAGCACTCCGGAGCGGCGACCCGGCAAGGCATCGCCCGCTCCGTGTTGGTGTCCCAGCGCTGTGCCGCCGAAGCTGTGGTCCCGGCAGGAACGCCGCTCCAGCCCGATGGAAGGCCGCATGGGGAGAGCGAAGATGCGATTTGGAGGAAAACCGCATCTCCGACCAGGTAGGACTGGGGTTGAAACAGTTTCCCCACCCCCCACCCCCCACAGAGAAAGAATAGACCTCCAAATAAAAATGATAGACAAAAAAAAGCTTGTAACTATAATTAAAAAAAAACAAGATGAACTTTGTGAACAAAAGGAACAAATTGATAACTTGCGAACCCTGGGCCAGGAGAGAGATTTGAAGATTGAAAAACTGGAACGGAGAATGAATGAAAATACTCGAGCACTTCAGCAATATAAGACTAAAAATATGGACCTAGAAAACAGAAGCCGTCGATTGAATTTACGAATTGTTGGTTTGCCGGAAGGTCAAGAAGGAGATAATGTTATAAAATATGCTTTTAAAATGATAAACGAGACTTTCAACATTGAGCACAATGAAAATCTTCCGTTTTTGGATAACGCACACAGGATTGGGAAGAAATCTGGTAATAAACCGAGACACTTGATTATTCGGTTTCACTTTTTGCAAATGAAGGAGAATATTCTCCAGGCAGCAAAAATGTTGGGCGTGGTTGAATATGAAGGATGCAAGTTTCGGTTTGTTCCTGATTATAGTTACAAGCTTTTGGAAATAAGAAAGTCCTTTCATAATGTAATGTCTGATCTGTTGAAGAAAAAGCTACGCCCAGCCTTACTTTATCCAGCTGACCTGTGTATACGACTTTTCAATGGTAACACTCGAATTTTTAACAATCCTCAAGACGCTTCCAGCTTTTTGGAGAGTTACGAGGGTGAAGGGGAGTAATTGATAGCTGATTAAGTTATAATTGGAGATTTACTGTTCCTATTTTGACAACATATCGTTTGGTAATGATTAAGAATTTAACTGGACGAGTTATTTTTCTTTTATATATACTAATTTTTAAGAACTTCTTTGTTAATTTGTGTTCCCCTGTCGTTAGACAAATTAAGGGAACGCAGTTCTTGTTTTTCATATTTTGACCTTGGATAATAATATGTAGCACTCGCTCTTCGGTTCCATTGCCAGCATGTATTTTTTTTCTCTCTTTCAAACGATAACAATGAACGTGTTATGGCTATGGAGTGGAAAAATATGATCTCTATATCGGGTGTTGTTGCTAGGAGAGATGGGGGTTGGGACGGGATTGGGTAGCTTACTGACTGTCTATTGGTCAGTTTGGGGCTTTACATGGGGGGGAGGGGTCTCTTGTTTCTTATTTAGTGTTCTTCATTTGTGCAAAATCTGAACTACAAAAATGTCTGAAATGTCGTCACTTCTGGCTCCGTCCGCCCTAGATTTTTCTTCTTCCAGTATCATGAACTATTAGGCTTTAAGAAATTAACCCTTTACATCCCAAATGATTTTTACAAGCAATATGGATAACGTTATTAACTTCCTTTCATGGAATGTGAATGGCTTGAACCATCCCATTAAGAGGATTTTTTTTTTAATCTCTTCGCAGACTAAATGCTCAGATTATCTTTGTTCAGGAAACTCATGTAAGGCAAGATGACAATCAACAATATTTCAAGTTTTGGAGAGGACAGCGGTTTCATTCAAATTCACAGGCTAAGGTGAAAGGAGTCTCTATTTTTATTGACTTCTCAATTCCGTTTGTTCATTTAAGCGACTGAGTCCTGAAAAGCGCTATATAAATAAAATCTATTATTATTATTATTATGAAACAATTTCTGATCCATATGGCAGATTTTTGGTGATTACTGGTGTTCTTAATAAGCAAAAAGTTGCTATGGTGAATGTTTACACACCAAATATTGATCACCCTGAGTTTTTTTAAACAGTTAATTGCATCCTTTCCTAATTTAAATGAACACTTTTTAATAATGGGTGGAGATTTCAACTGCTGTCTGAACCCCTTGATTGACAGATCTACATCTGATCATGTGCTTCCAAATAAATCAGCTAATTTTATTCATTCCTTTTAATTGACTGGAATGTTAGAAGTTTGGAGATTCTTACACCCAAATGACAAAGAATTTTCTTTTTTCTCTCATGTATATCATAGTTATTCTAGGATAATTTGTCGTCTTTTTGGAAACATATGGTGCAAAACAGGTGTAAAAGCTAA
The DNA here is from genome assembly GCA_038087875.1 of Malacoraja senta. Lineage (NCBI taxonomy): Eukaryota > Metazoa > Chordata > Chondrichthyes > Rajiformes > Rajidae > Malacoraja > Malacoraja senta. The sequence continues at coordinate 8,283,409 of CM075994.1, forward strand.
TCCGTGACTGCGGATGGTCAAGATTATAAATGATCTCCTTACTTCTATTTTCTTTTCTTCTCTTCTCTTCTTTTATTCTCTTTCTTCTATTTTCTATGTAATAAAATAAGAAAAAAAAAAAAAAAAAAAGATTGACTACTTTATAATAGATTCTCGGCTAGTTTCATTGGTCACTGCATGTGAATATGATGCAATTGCTATTTCTGATCACGCACCATTGAAACTATCAATCAAACTACCTGATTCCTGATTTAGTGCTAAACAATGGCGATTTAATGCTACTTTGCTTCAAGACAAACTTTATTAATTTTATTAAAGATCAGATTGCTTTTTACTTCATGACAAACTCTACTGAAGAAATATCCAATGGTGTAGTTTGGGATGCTTTTAAGGCATATATTCGTGGACAAATTATTTCATACTCCGTGGGATTAAAAAAACAAACTCAAAAAGAAATACGTACATTGGCTGACGAGATTAAAGAAATTGATAAAAAAATATTCAAAAGCTCCTAGTTTAGAGCTCTATAAGAATAGAGTTGAACTTCAATTGAGATATGATTTGTTATTAGTATCACCGATTAAGAACCAGCTACTTAAAACCAAAAGTCAATTTTATGTACATGGCGAAAAATCTGATAAATTACTCGCTAATCAGTTGAAAGCGTTGTCGGCCAAGCATCAGATTACTTAAGTGAGTAAATGGGATGGTACACTAACTGCAGACCATGATGAAATTAATAAATCCTTTCAGGAATTTTATACCTCCCTATACCAATCAGAAAATCCTACTGATTCCAATATAATGCATGAGTTTTTAAAGAAACTGAACTTACCAAATTTACCATACAATGAGTCTCTGTTGTTAGATGAACCCATCACGGAAGATGAAATACAGAAAGCAATTATTTCAATGAATTTTGGTAAAGCTCCCGGTTTAGATGGGTTTACAGTAGAACTTTAAAAGTATTTTTCACATTTATTGTCTCCCTGCCTATGCAAGGTATTTAAAGAAGCCTTTTTAAGGAATAGATTACCACAATCTTTTTATGAAGCATCTATTTCTTTAATCCTTAAAAAAGATAAAGACCCTACTGAAGTGACATCATATAGACCTATATCACTGTTAAATGTAGATTTCAAAATTCTCCAAAATATTAGCTATGAGATTGGAAAATATTTTACTGCAAATTATCTCTGATGATCCGACAGGTTTTATTAAAAATCGTTACTCATACTTTAACGTTAGGAGATTAATGAATATTGTATATACAGCGTCAAATAAAATCCCAGAATGTGTCATTTCACTTAATGCCGAGAAGGCGTTTGATGGAGTAGAATTGGAAGATTAAACGCGAACTTACCAGTTTGAAGTTTGATCTTTATTTTATGAGGAGTTACGATGAGGGATTACGTGAAGAAGCACGCCAGCCTGCATGCGCGTCAACCTTCAAAGCAGCGGTGTGAAATCGCAGAAACTGTTGTTGAACTGATTATAGGAAGATTCGAGAAACTAGAACTACCACATGACCTTTATGAGAAGAGGGTTGGGAGCGGAGGGCACGTAACTCCTCATAATATAAAGATCAAACTTCAAACTGGTAAGTTCTCGTTTAATCTTCCTATTTTACTTCGGAGTCACGCAAAGTAGTGTTAACACAATGTTAATATCCCATACTTCCGTGTACCTGGGCTTGGGAGAATTTGCGTTAAAGATATCCTTCATAAATCTGGATATCAGAGGGTGAGACCCGACAGAGTGGGTCCCGATCCCTGCTGCAAATATGATGAGAAGGCACTTTTGGCACAGTTAATGGCACTATAACTTAATTTTTTTGTCAAAGAACCATTTGAAAATGAACTCCAAGACGTCAGTTATCCGTGCCATATTATATGTTATATTAGCATTTAAACAAAACACTTCCCATCTCCGGATGAGGTAATGTACTGCTTTTTGGTGCTATCCCTCCAAGCTGCAGTTATCATGACCATGGTTTGGTCTGACAACCCGAGCCCCAGGAACGGTCTTCTTATAGTCTGCAAGTCAATAAATTGATTCTATCATGCAGAGGGTGGCTTCCCGAGTCACGGGATGAACCAGCAAATTTTTGTGTTTAGAAATAACCATATAAGGTTCTATTATCATTCCCAACATCAGCGGGAACCTGAAGCGGAATCTTGCTGGATTTTTTGCAAGACCCGACTGATGAGGCAAAATGGAGGAAAGGCATAAAAGAACATTCCTCCTCAGTGTAGCGAGAATGCATTCATCGCCACTTCCCCTGGGTGTGGCTCCCATGCCACATATTTTTGCAACTGGTGATTGAGCCTAGATGCAAACAAATCGATATTCGGTGGTCCATACCGAGCAACAATGTCATTAAATACTTTGTGATCCAACATCCATTCTGTGTTATCATTAAATTTAAGTGATGATACACCAGTGCCAAATGAGGTTAGCTAAACTATCACAGGATACTGACTTGATTCCACCCATGTGATTAATATATGCCACCGCCGTAGTGTTATCAACTTGTAGATGAACATGCAGATTATGCATATTCCCACAATAAGCCTTTAACCCATAGAATGCCCCTAGTATCTCCAGGTAGTTGATACCATATAACTGAAGAATTGGTAACTCATGCACATCCCATTTGCCTCTGCAACTAGAGATGGTATTAGTAGTTCCCCATCCTTGAGCACTAGCATCAGTTTGTAATATAACTGAAGGTTTACTGACCAAATGTAACTGGAGCAATGTTGAATATTGGTCGTCCACCATTGTAATTCTGATAGCTTCAGCTGGTAATAGCATAGGTCTGTTAAAATGACCTAAAAGGTACTTGAGAGCTTGCTCCTTTGCACATTGTAAATTCTGATAATGCAAAGGCCTAAATTGCGCAGCAGGAAAAACAGCCACTATATTGCCAATTACACTAGCCACCTGGCAAATAGAAGGCTGCTTCATAACAACAAGGTTGTTACAGGCTTCTATTAATTATAATCTCTTGCCGCAGGGCAGATTCACAGGCATATTAATAGAGTAAAAGGTAAATCCAAAATAATCAATAACTCTAGGTGGTATCAACTTAGATTTTTAACTGGATAAATGAGAAACCCCAATTTCTCAAATATGAGTTTCGTCGCTGAAACAGCTAATTTAGCCAAATACAGTGTTGTAGGATATCATCCAGTTAGGCCATAACACTGTGTTTTTGAACTCTGAGCAGCCCAAGCACCGGCTTTAGTAATTTAGTAAATAACCTGGGAGCTGAAGTTAGCCCATTAGGCAACGCTTTAAACTGCCATAGTTGCCTCATCCAGCTAAATTTCAAATATCTCCGGTGATCCCTGAATGGGAACTGAATAGGATGCATCTTTGAGATCGATGCATGCCATAAAGCATCCTTTGGGAATCAGTTGTCAGGCAGTAACAAAGTTTTCCATTTTAAAATGTCTATACTGCACATGTGAGTTAAGTTGAGTTAAATCAAGGATGATCCGACATCCTCCATCTTACTTTTCTGGAGGCGCAGGGGTGTTATCGCCGAAACGGTGAAGCTTTGCTCATCGTGGGTGCTTTAATTAACCCAACAGCTTTTGCTTCCTCTCGATTACCCCTGTTGTGTGTAATTTATGAATTTCTGCTTGTATGTCCAAACCTTCTTGTTTGGAATGAATAAAGGCGACTTGGTGTATGTTGTATGGGTGGCAATGAGTTAAGAGGAAATTCAATTTGGAACCCTTGTATATTGAGCAGTATAAACTGGTCTGATGTTATCCACCTCCATTTGTGCAAAAACAAGTGTAATCTACCACCAATTTGTAACTGATCCACACATCCCATGTTCCGGAAAGAACCAGACCCATCTACCTCCATGGTTACCGGTGGTCTTATGGTAGGCCCCAAAGGCCCCTGATACGGGTTCTATTTCCGTCCTCGAGGTTTGGAGGATAGAAGTTCGGGTGTGCGGATTGCGCATTCTCCATGAAGGCCGGCTTGGCTCTTGGCCTAAAAAAGACCTCTGCCCAGAGAAATCAGCTTTCGAGCTACCACCAGCTTCAGCGAACCACTTACTGCTAATGGAGGCGTAGGGGTGTTGTCGCCGAAATGGTGAAGCCTTGCTCATCGTTGGTGCCTTGATTAGCCCGAGAGCTTTTGGTTCCTCATCCAGGTTTTCAACCTGTTTGGGTACATCTTCCCCGAAGAGAAGATTCGGCGGCTGGACATTGCTGGCCTTACAAATTTGGGTTTTAAGGCAGGTCTGATGGCGTTCTTCCGAAAGCAGTTCATTTCGAAGTGTGCATTGCACATCAATGCCAGGGCATCCTGCTGGACGTCCGATAAGGGCCCACCATCCAAAGATCTGGCAAATGCCTTGATGCCTGAAGCCAGCAATTTTAAATTCTTTGGAGTTTCATTTCTTGGGCTTTGATGCCCCATTTTTCTCCAATGTACCCCCAGATAGAGCTGTTCACTGCCGGCACTTTCAGGGATGCACAATTTTCAGGTGTATGGTATTTTGCAGCCGTTTCAACCATCACCTCTTCCTGTAATTGATGCGACGTGAGGTAGTTTATGCTGGAAGCCAGCTCTTGCAGCAGCTCCCCTGTTTGCGAGGGTATCACAAGCCTTGATGCCATGGCAGGCAATTCTTGAACCTCACGCATGTCATGCATTCCAGTATGTTCCACGGACATGCCTCCGAATTCGGAGTCAGTCATATACTGACCCCGTACACTCCCCTCCTCAGAGTGGGAGATATTAAGCAGCCCTGGACCAGGCGCTGCCACAGGCTCACAAGGAGACCTGCGCTGATATGTCCCCATTTCACGGAGCATATGATGATGGAGCATCCTTTCCATAAGGTGCTCCATCAGGGATAAATGCCCGAAGACGCCATCCACGTTTGTAGGAGGAGAATCCTCCTGGCCTGACTCACCTGTACACAGGCCTCTCAGACTTGGGTTGCCAAAGTCTGAAGTCGCTGACCACACTGTCAGTGACTCAGACGGCGAAACCGATGGCCGCCGGCTACCTGCACTCCCGCGGTCCTCCGTAGCCACTTTCCCTGCGGCCCGTCTGGATTTTCGCCCTGGATTCATTATTCTTAGTAATTGGAAATTTTGTAAAGAGAAATTTCGCACAAAAAATCCGACCTCGGTATAAGTTTATAAACTTACCTACAGGATTTTAAAACTTACCGCTGGAGGAGCGACGCTCCTCCCAGCCAGTCGTACGCAATGCGTTAGACGTATTGACGCGCATGCGGGCTGGCGGGCTTCTTCAAGTAGTCACTCACGTGACTTCGAAGTAAAATGGGCTTAACTGCTAGATACAATTACCACATACAATTAGCTCATTACCTCTTGAACAAATTTGAACTCATCCTAAAGTCAATTGCAGGCGCATCCCTGTTTGTTATCAAGTATTGAACACAAACGTAGTTTAGTCGTTGCCCCCTCTCTAATTAGGGGAAAGAGATTTGATTCCCTTCTCTTTGTAATTCTCAAAGTCGTAATAGTAGGAAATGTATTCCTCATTGCTTCCCCCAGAACCAAGAACTTGCTTCAGCTCTAATGTTCAGCACTCTGGAGTGACTACGTAGAACCTAGAACATAGAACAGTACAGCCACGGCCGGCCTTAAGCCGATTGGACCGATTGCTCCCAATTGGGCCCCGCGCCTAAGGGGGGCCCCGCACTAATGTTCCGTATTTCATACGGAAATACGAATTTGCTTTGTTAAATAAAGATTTTTTAAAAAACATTCGCCATCCGGATCTTTTTTAAAAAAGATCATGGATAACAACCGCTGCACGGCCATCAGAAACAAACGATTTGTTAACTACTACTGTTAGCACTTGTTAACAGCCAGTAGTTAACAAGTAGTTATACAATGTGTCATCAATGCATCGATCTACATTCCTCAGTAAATGTAATTGTATTTTGAACAAGTATTAATGACGCCGCGTTCCTATGAATAAAATTCACGTGGCGTCATTAATACTTGTTCAAAACACAATTACATTTACTGAGGAACGTAGATCGATGCATTGATGACACATTGAGAATTTCTTAAAACTCACCATCATGATTGAGGGCTCCGGACCGCGAGAAGGGGCTTCTTCTTGGTGTGCAGGTTAGTCATTCACTTACTGACCGACGTTGTGTCTCTCTGTCTTTCGCTCTCTCCCTCCCTCTCTCTCTCTCTCTCTCTCAGCAGAAACTCAGCAGCCGCCTTGCCCGCTGAGTTCCTCCAGCACACTGTGTTTTTTGTTTGGCTCTGAAGTTGAAGGTGGCTCAGCGGGACGGGCATGGGTTCTGGGGAGATGGTTGCATTTCTGGTCGAGACCCTTCTTCAGACAATCACAAGTACTCTCACCGACGAGAATTCAGTTCAGTCTGAAGAAGGGTCTTCTCTCCAGAGTCGCTGCGCTGCCTGTCCTGCTGAGTTACTCCAGCTTTATGTCTATTTACAATTTCACAGAAATCACATTTCTCACATGTGCCTTATAGCGTCCACTAACCCCCCCCCCTTCCTTCCCAACCTCAGCCTCACGGACCTTAGCGTACCCCTAGTTCCTAAAAACCCATTTCCATCACTGTTCATGTTGCACTTATAATGCAGAGACCAGGCTTGAAGTGATTCTGTGAAACAAAAGGATAAAGAGCTGGTTTCAGTCCAACAGCAGCCTGAAGCACTTCAGCCTCTTAGCCCAGTGACCAGCTGTTTCAAGTTTTCTACTGCTGTTGGACTGAAACCAGCTCTTTATCTTTTTGTTTCACCCCCTAGCCGTCCACATTCATCTCCCTCTCCCCCACCTTCCTCCCACGGTGCCTGCTGCTTTGGTGGCAGGCACACCATCACGTTTACATTGCCAGTTAACCACTGATTTATTTTCAAGTGGTCAGTGCAAAGTATGCCTTCATAAAAACTGGTATCGTTGCCAAAAGTAACTTGCTTTGTGAAAATGGGCATTTGTAAAATTAAACCCCAGTGTCCTCTGAGCTACTGTATTGTTCAATATTCTTGCTAATAGTATTAGCATTTCAATGCTGCGTGTGCTTCAGCATGGGCCATCCATTAGTTAGATCGCAGCGGAACATAGTATTAAATCGCAAGCGACTGCAGATGCTGCAGATTTTGAGAAAAAAAACTGCTGGAGGAATATTGAGTCACACCATTTAGTGAAGCCACCTAACAAAGGGTTGCTCTTTGGAGGCGAATAGTCACTTCCTGACTAACTGCTGACTCATTTGAACCTGCCGCAGGGTGCTATGGATACCCGTTTTCTATTGAACAAATGCATGAGTGAAGAGTCGAGTCAAGAATGTACAATTGTCATGTGTACCCACAACAGAACAAAGAAATTCTTATTTGCAGCAGCATAACAGGCGTGTAAACACAATACTCATAGATTGTATGAGAACAAATGAGAAACGAATAGATTCAATAACTTAACCCTAATACTAGTGTAAAAAAGCTCAGGGTGCCCCATCAAATCTTATCAATCGCTTGCTAATCACATGACTGTGTCCAACTGCTGTTTGGTTCGTTGATCGTATTGCTAGATATGAACTGTTTTCGGAGAGAAAAATGCTCATGGCAGACCAAACGTGTTAAACAGAAATTGGTCAGATACTGAGCTTTACACAGTGAGAAATCATGTGAAATAATCATTGAATTTTATTTTAAATGAATGTACCAGCATGTTATACTGTTTAGTTTTGGAGATACAGCCAGATAGTCCACTGAGTTCGCACTGACCAGCGATTTTTGTTTTCCTATTTGTCAATTATTTTGTGCCTGATTATTTGGCGGCCAATCAATCGCTGTCTCTAAGGGGGTTGCGTCCAAACACCAACAGCGTGCCTTAAAATTCCCGTGCAATCAACAAATAGGTCTCCTCCCGTCCAATCAGCTGCTGTCTCCAAGGGCATTGTGTCCAATCACATAATGCAGCTTAATGGTAATTAGCTGCTACGGTAAAGGTTGGAAGCCAGTGGAGGTACTGACAGTCAAACGGGAGTAGGAGAGATTCTGACAGTGTATAATCCATAGCACCTCAGTGTACAATTTCATAATATATACTAAATAACTGGGCTGACAGACCTTGGCTGGGACCTGGGGCTCACCAAAATTGTTCCCAATTGGGCCCCGCACCCCCTAAGGCCGGCCCTGAGTACAGCACAGGAACGGGACCTTTGGCCCACAATTTTTGTTTTGAACATGACGCCAAGATAAACCAATCTCATCTGCCTGTTCATAATCCATATCCCTCTATTCCCTGCACTTCCATGTGCCTATCTAAGAGCCTCTTCCACACCACTATCGTATCTGTCTGCACCACCACCCCCGGCAATGCGTTCCAGGCCCCCACCAATCTCAGTGTAAACACTCAGAGTCATAGAGTGATACAGCATGGAAACAGGCACTTTGGCCCATCTAGCATTTACACTAGTCCCGCCTGGCACATATCCCTCTAAACCTGTCCTATGAACCTGTCTAAATGTTTCGTAAAGGTTGCCATAGTACCTGTGTCACTACCTCCTCCAGCAGCTCGTTCCATACACCCACCACTCTTTGTGTAATAACAGTTACCCCTCAGATTCTATATAAATCTTTCCCCCCCTCATCATAAACCTATGCCGTATGGTTCTCGATTTCCCTACACTGGGCAAAAGACTGCATTTACCCAACCTATTCTCCTCATGATATTGTATATATCTATAGGATCACGCCTCATTCTCCTGCGCTCCAGGGAATAGAGTACCAGCCTGCTCAACCTCTCCCTATAGCTCAGATCCTCTAGTCCTGGCAACATCTTCATAAATCTTTGCACATTTCCAGCTTGACAACATCTTTCCTATAATATAGTGACCAATACTGAACACAATTCTCTAAATGTGGCTTCACCAACGTCTTATACAACTACAACATGACCTCCCAACTTCTATACTCAATAATCTGACTGCTGAAGGCCAATGTGCCAAAAGACTTTCGGACCAACCTATCTACCTATGATGCCATATTCAAGGATCTATACACCTGCATTCCTAGATCCCTGTGCTCTACAGCACTCCTCAGAGTCTGACCATTCACTTTGCAGGTCTTTCCCTTGTTAGGCTTTCCAAAATGCATCACCTAACATTTCTCTGTATTAAATTCCATCAACCATTCCTCAGCCCATCTGCCCAACCGATCACTATCCTGCTGCAACTTTTAGTCAACCATCTTCTCTATCTCTAATACCACCCAATTCAGTGTCATCTGCAATCTTGTTAAACATGCCTTCTTTAAATCATTGATATAGATGACAAACAGTTACAGGCCCAGTGCCAAAACCTGAAGCACACCACGAGTCACAGACCTCCAGTATTAAAAACAACCTTCCACCATTACCCTCTGCTTCCTTCCATGAAGCCAATTTACTCCATTCAGCTATCTCTCCTTGGATCCCATGGGATGTAACCTTCCAAAGCAGCCTACCATGCAGAACCTTGTCGAATGCCTTACTGAAATCCATGGCACAACATCTATAACTCTGCCCTCATCAACCTTTTTGGTCACATTTTCAAAAATCTCAATCAGATTCATGAGACACAATCTCCCATGTACAAAACCATGCTGACTATCTCTAATCAGCCCTTGTCTATCTGAATACAAGTATATCTTATCCCTCAAAATACTCTCTGGTAGCTTTCCAACCACAGATGTTAGGCTCACTGGCCTGTAGTTCCCAGCTTTTTCCCTGCAGCCCTTCTTGAATAGAGCCACAACATTTGCCATCTTCCGACATGTCACCAGTATTTAATGATGGCTCATAAATTTCAACCAGGACTCCCGAAATTTCCTCTCTAACTTCCACAATGTCCTTGGATATATCTGATCAGGCCCAGGAAATTTGTTTACCCTCATACACGGCAGTACCTTCAGCACCTCTTCGACCGTACATTGACTGCTCTCAACCCACTTCCATTGACTGCCCCCAGTTCCTCCGTCCTCACGTCTTTCTCCTCGGTAAATACAGAGGAGAACTATTCATTGAGGACGTTGCCCATCTCCTGTGGCTCCACACAGAGGTGACCACTTTGATTCCTGAGGGATTTTGTTCTATCTCCGGTTACCCTTTTCCGCTCTATGTATTTAGAAAATCTTTTGGGATTATCCTTAATGTTATCTGCAAGAGCTATCTCCTGTGTCCTTTTTGTCTTCCTGATTTCCTTCTTTAGCTTGCTCCTCAGTTCCCAGAAACTCCTCTAGGGATACACCTGATCCCAGCTGGTCGGTATGGGCACTGCGAGATGGCTGCCCTGCCAGCAGCGTGTTAGTCATTTCCACTTTTTTTGTTTTTTAGTATGTCCAAATGTGTGTTTTAATGTCTCTCGGTGTGTCTTGTGTGGGGGGGTGGTGAGTGGCGTTAAGGGGTGAACCGCTTTCGGTCACCTCCTCCACGGAGAGGCAACTTTTTCCATGTCGCCTTCCTCGCGGCCTAATACCAAGGATTGGTGCAGCCTTTCCCGGAGTCGGGCCTGGAACTTCAGCAGTGGGCGCAGCGCGAACTTTTCATCGTGGAGCGGGCGAGCTCTCGCCGGGGGTTGCCAGAAGGTAGTGCTCCGATCGCTGGCCCGCGGCAGCCTGAAGCTGCGGGCTGTGGTGCTTCCAGCTGGCGCGGCGTGTTGGACATTTCCACCCTGGTATTAAGGGTCTTCCCTATCTATGCCTCTCATAATGTTATATACTTCTCCCATGTCTCCCCTCAACAAATGTTCCAGAGAAAACCATTTGATTTGATCCAACTAGTAGCTGAAACCCCCTAATCCATGCAGCATGCTGATAAATAACCTCTGCACCCACTCCAAAGCCTCTGCATCTTTCCTGTAATGTGGTGACCAGAACTGCATGCAATACTCCAAATGCAGCCTACCAAAGTCCCATAGAGCTATATCATGGGCAATCCATCTTTCCAGTAAGCTCCATATCCTTTAATATGCATATCTGTGATTTTCATCACAGGGAAGATGTTCTCGAAGAATGCTGAAACGAAGGAGGCTGCAAAATGTAGTGGACATATGTAGTCTGTCACAGGTATTGACCTCCCGACTAACAAATGGATCTATAGGAAGTGCTGCATCAAGAAGACAGCTAATATCATCAAAGACCCACACAATGCTGGCACGTTCTCATCTCTCTGCTACCATTGAAAAGTAGTGCATGAATCTGACAACCATTAGTTCCAGGTACAATATATTTTTTTGGTGGGAGTGTCCGAGATTTCAACATCCTTCAGGATGAATTGTAGTTCCCTGCTTTCACTTCTAATTAGCCCACCCACAGTGCCAGGCACCTCAGGCATAAGCCACTGGTGATTGATCGTTTCAGAAGAATGAGAAGAATTGGTGCACTGTGCAGCTGGCATAGGTTCAGTAGGTGGGGGAGGGGGGAATGGATGTGGGGTGGGGGGGGGGGGGCGGCAAGGGAGTATATGCACAGAAGTCCACTGGAAGGTCAACTTAGAATCAAGAGTGTTTAACTGTTAATATACCACCTGAAATAATGCAATTCTAACTAAATGCAGCTTGACATGCCCATGAAGCACAACATAATACAAGGATATACAATAAATCGTCACTATTCTACTAAACCCGTGAGAATACAAGCCAAAGAATGTTGTGCTACCTTAGTGCAAAGTCCATAGTAGTGCAGTGCGGAGGTAAGAGTGTGGTTGGGATCGTACAGTGTGATTAAAGAGTCTGTTGGTTGATGGACTTTCATCAGAGATTGTCCTTGACACTGGAGATAACGATTCTCAGATTCATGCACTACTTTTCAACAGTAATAGAGAGATGAGAACGTGCCAGCCTGGTGTGGGTCTTTGATGATATTAGCTGTCTTCTTGTAGATCCCTTTCTGGTGGGGAGATTACCTGTGATGGACCGGGCAATGGCCACCACTTTTTGAAGCCTCCTTCGTTCTAGCATTCTTGGGGAGCACCTTCCGCCTGATTAAAGACTCAAATGCATCAATGACCAGGCCACAGGCTCCAACTGCAACAACAATAATAACTTCTGTTGACTTTGAGCCTTTATAAATGTGGGCAAACCTGTAAAGTGTCTAGTAACATGATCCAGTATCAATATGAGTGGGATTAGATGCACTACACTGACAATGGAATGCAGTTTCATCTTTATATCTGAAACTCTGATTTCTCCCCCATTTATGACATTTTATAAACAATGATCAAAATGAAGAAGTGAGATTAAAGGCAGAGAAGATTCAGGGCCAGAAGTACAGGAATGTGAAGATATACAATAACATCGAGATGGACTCTCAGAGGGATGCTTGGCTGAAGGTAAGGAAGTCACTTTTCCTGGAGGTCAAATATTGCATCTTGAAATTCACCTGACATTCGTAGGTGTTTTTGCACTCAGGGTATGCTTAAGATATTTCTGATTAAGATTAGAGATGTCTTTACACAGTGCGGTGAAATTCTCTGTCAGAGAATCCTCCTATTTAGAATGGTTTAAGATAGATTTCCAGACAATAAATGATTCAAGGATTTCCGGGAGAGAACAGGAAAATGTATTGAGATAGAGGATCCGCCATTATCATGTGTAGTGGGCTTGGACGATGCAATGCCCTTCCTTTGATGTCTCTCTTCATTCTATGGGAGTAAAGAGTATACATTCACAGGAGTAAAGAGGTTCTTCTGCAGTTGTATAGGGCGCTGATAAGACCACATCTGGAGTATTGTGTACAGTTTTGGTCTCCTAATTTGAGGAAGGACATCCTTGTGATTGAGGCAGTGCAGCGTAGGTTCACGAGATTGATCCCTGGGATGGCGGGACTGTCATATGAGCAAAGATTGAAAAGACTATTCTTGTATTCACTGGAGTTTAGAAGGATGAGGGGATATCTTATAGGAGCATGTAAAATTATAGAAGGACTGGACAAGCTAGATGCAGTAAAAATGTTCCCAATGTTGGGCGAGTCCAGAACCAGGGGCCACAGTCTTAGAATAAAGGGGAGGCCATTTTAGACTGAGGTGAGAAAAAACATTTTCACCCAGAGAGTTGTGAATTTGTGGAATTCCCTGCCACAGAGGGCAGTGGAGGCTAAATCACTGGATGGATTTAAGAGATAATTAGATAGAGAGCAAGGGGCTAGTGGAATCAAGGGATATGGGGAGAAGGCAGGCACGGGTTATTGATTGGGGACCATCAGCCATGATCACAATGAATGGCGGTGCTTGCTCGAAGTGCCGAATGGCCTCCTCCTGCACCTATTTTCTATGTTTCTATGTTTCTGTAAGTGTTTTCCAACAAAAAATGAACAATGGAAAACCATAATGGAGTTTGTGCAAGTTAGGATGCAGAGAGTAAAATGAAAGGAGTTCATGTTAATGTTGGATACAGGGCCAGATTTGGATGAAGAGAGGCCCTAAGCTGTTCCACTTGTGAGGCCCCTCCCAATCCCCCACCCCCACGACAAGAGGAAGTTGGTACACCAGATTGACACCGATTTGCAGCCGAGCGTGGCCAATGAGATAAGGGGCTGGAAAGCTGTGCTTTTATTTATTTATTTATTGCCAGTGCTAGTGTCGAGTTATTGGCTTAAAACACTAGTATTCTGAAATGGACAGCAAGGAAAATTACTGAAGGGTTGTTTAAATACTACAGTGCGTTGTGACAGCATATATAAGAAAAGCCTATGACTTGTCAAAAATATTAAACACCTTGCAGGGCTCTCACGTAATTTTTCTGGCAGCTTTTCAAGTTGCCAAATGACAGTTTAAGATGGCTTGCATGACGCGTGCGATAATGTGCTCGGACGAAGTGCGTAGTTACCAGTCGGAATTATGCTCAAAGTAGCATTCACATATTATTTCTGCTTCAAATAAAGTCACAAACTAAAGATATTCACCAATCAAGACATGATATATACCACAATGACATGCAGCAAAATTATAATACAGTATCTCAATTCTTTTTACACGTTGCAATGAATGCAATTTCTCTTATTTCTTTCCACTTCCAAACAAAGATGTGGTTGGATTATTCAGCATATGATCAACCTCGGTGAGACCAAGCACAGGCTTGGCGATCGCTTCGCACAACACTTCCACTCATTTCGCAATAACCAACGTGATCTCCCGGTGGCTCAACAATTCAACTCGCCCGCCCATTCCGAATCCGAACTTTCTGTCCAGGGCCTCTTCCATGGCCAGAGTGAGGCCGCACCTCATATTTCGCTTGGGCAGTTTACACCCCAGCGGTATGAACATTGACGTCTTCAATTTCAGGTAATTCCTGCTTTCTCCTCCCCTTCCCAGCTCTCCCTCAGCCCACTGTCTCCGCCTCTTCCTTTCTTCTTCCCGTCCCCCCCATCCTCACATCAGTCTGAAGAAGGGTCTCGACCTGAAATGTCACCTATTTCCTTCGCTCCATAGATGCTGCTTCACCCGCTGAGTTTCTCCAGCATTTTTGTCTACCCATTCACACAAGTTCTGTTATCCCACTTTCCTCACCCACTCCCTACACATTAGGGGCAATTTTACAGGGACAAGTTAACCTACAAAGCTAATGCGTCTTTGGGATGTGGGAGGAAAACAACACGCTTGCAGGGAGAATGTGCAAGTCTACCAGCTGTGCCACTATATTTTGTTTTCCATCACACAAAATATTATACGTTGATAACTGGTTACTAAAAAAATGAAAATATCCATTTTCTGTTTTAAATCTCCAAGTGACGCTATGTCCTCCTTTACAGCTACTGTATGTTTTAATTAAGTTCAAGACTATGGGGCAGTACATTGGCCATAACGTTGCTGCCCAAAAGTGTCAGAGACCCGGAATTGATCCTGAATATGGGTGCTGTCTGTATGGGGTTTGCTCCTTTTCCCTTTGATCGCATGGGTTTTCTTGTTCTTGTTCTTGTTCCTTCCACATCCCAAAGGTGTGCAGAAACCTATTTTAGACCCAACCCAAAACGTAATATTTTCCTTTTGTCCACAGATTCTGTCTGACTTGTTGAGTTACTCCAGCTTTTTGTGTCTATCTTCAGTTTAAACCAGCATCTGCACTTCCTTCCTACACACACGATACTATACGATAGAACTTTATTAATCCCAGGAGGGAAATTGTGTGTGTGTGTGTGTGGGTATATATATTATTCACACACACACACACACGCACGCACGCACGCACACACACACACACACACACACACACACACACACACACACACACACACACACACACACACACACACACACACACACACACACACACACACACAGACACAGACACAGACACAGACACAGACACAGACACAGACACAGACACAGACACAGACACAGACACAGACACAGACACAGACACAGACACAGACACAGACACAGACACAGACACAGACACACACACACACACACACAGTTAATATATTCATATATAAATATACATCGTTTTGTTTTCTCGTTTATAACATTGTTTACAGAGCAGACAAAAGTACTGGAGAAACTCAGCGGGTGCAGCAGCATCTATGGAGCGAAGGAAATAGGCAACGTTTCGTCCCTAAACCCTTCTTCAGACACTATGTTTACATATTCTGTTGTGCTGCTGCAAGTAAGGATTTTATTGTTCTAACTGGGACGTGAGAGAATAAAACACTCTTAACTCTTGACTTTCTCTGCTAATGTGTGGGATAGAACTAGTGTACGGGTGATCGGTGGACACGGTGGGCCGAAGGGCCTGTTTCCACACTGCATCTTTAAATTAAACTTAAAACACTAAAACCAGAGGGAGTCTAAAGAGGGGTCTCTACCCTAAACGTCACCCAATTTCTTCTATCCAGTTGCTAGCTGCTCCATGGAGTTCCCCCGCACAATTAAAGCATGGAATAGTCTTCACCCTACCATAGTTACCCAACCAGACGCAACTAAATTTAAGGTACCTCTTTTTTCCCCAAGAACCCTTTGTTGCTTAAGTCAAGAGTCAAGAGAGTTTTATTGTCATGTGTCCCAGATAGGACAATGAAATTCTTGCTTGCTGCAGCACAACTGAATATGTAAATATCATACAGAACAGGAGATAAAAGTTCAGTGTGTTTATATACCATAGACCATATATATACACAATAAATAAACAGATAAAATGCAATAGGCTGTTATTGTTCAGCCCTCCACCACCTCCAGTTTAAATTCCATTTAGAATATTTGTGGAGGACCAGGAAACCAGAAGGAAAGTTACTCCAGATCCAGGGTCAGGGAGTGATTCTGCGTTGGTTTTCAGCGGTCGCGGTGAGGCGACGACCGGACAGCAATGGCGGCCAGATCTCCCGCAAATCAAAGCGAGGGAGAAAGTGCCCAGCGCCGACAAGTTGCCGTGGCAGTGCGCATGCGCAGGGTGGCCGATGATGTGCTGGCCGTGGTTGTACGCATGTGCAGGGGGAGGATGTGCTGGCCGTAGTAGTGCGCATGTGAAAGGTGGCCTGCTGTGCCGGCAGATGAGGAGCGAGCGGAGAGCGGAGAACCGGACATTGATTCAGATGGCGGGCGGAGACGGAGATTGACAGACAGATAGAGAGGTGGTCCCGCCCAGAGTTGAACGGCAGTTGTCCTGCCTTGTCCGGAGGCCCCCTAGATTTCGAGGCCCTAGGCTTCAGCCTATGAAGCCTAGTGGTAAATCCAGCTCTGCGAGGCCCCCCTAGATCTCGAGGCCCTAAGCTTAAGCTTGTCAAGCTTATACATAAATCCGGCCCTGGTTGGATAGACAATAGGAGTGCTGCCTGCAGATCTCTGGAATAGTGAAGTGTGGAGACATCTCTTGCAGGGGTGTGGTTTTCAGTAGCAGGTGAATTGAGACCTAATTGGAGACAACTCCAATAAATATAATTTACCTAACTCACACTTTTTTAGATATTTACAAATTAGACATTTTTTGAAGGCTACTCTACCCTTTTTTCCGTTACCACATCAAACTGAAATTTAGGAAATTTATTTACATTTGAACCCTTATCAGAAAGGCTTAATAACGACTATTTCTGAGTTGATTTTGAAATTACAAATAGATACATTTGATAAAATTAAGAATGACTGGGAAAGAGAACTCCAAATTTCTCTACCTATAGAGAAATGGGAGAGGATTCTTCAATTAGTTAATACTTCCTCAATATGTGCAAGACACGCTCTGATACAATTCAAGGTGGTTCACAGAGTTCATATGTCAAAAGATAAGTTACCTCGTTTTTATGGTCATATAAATCCTACCTGTGACAGATGTAACTCTGAAGTGGCCTCACTGACCCACATGTTTTGGTCCTGCCCACTTTTGGAAAAATATTGGAAAGAAATCTTTGATACTATTTCTGTAGTTTTAGGTATTAATTTACATCCTCATCCTATTACTGCAATTTTGGGGCTACCAATGTTAGATTCTATTCATTTGTCTGGTTCTGCCCATCGGCTGATTGCTTTTACCACATTAATTGCCAGAAGATCTATTTTATTTAAATGGAAAGACTCTAACCCTCCAACCGCACTCCATTGGTATTCTGAAATGATATCATGTTTAAATTTAGAAAAAATTAGCAGTGACATTGTTGAACCCTTGGTTAAATTTGATAGGACTGGGGGAAGATTTATTCAACATTTTCACACAACATAAATTGTCCCCTCTCCAACTGTTATAATAATTATTTTACCTTTATACGGTGGAACGGACTCGACGACAAACAGGGCCTTAAATTGTTGAAATTCTTTGCAGCCCAGATTCTGTTTTGCTTTTTTTTTCTAGGTTAGGGAGGTTTTGTTTTATCCTTTTTTCTCTTTTTTTCTTTTTTTTCTTTTTATCTTTTTTTTTACATATAAGTTTTCTTTTAAACACTTAACTATATTTACATAGAGACCAGGAGGTCTATATTCAATGTGTATTTTGACACTGGACTGATATTTAGGTTATACCTGTTATTAATGTAATCCTGATCCCTATGTATCAATATCATTGTTATGTTTATCATTATTTTTTGTTGTTGTTTTGTTTTGTTTTTGAAAAAAAACAAATACAAATATTTTAAAAGAAAGAAAGAAAGGAGATGGAAGTGGATGGGGTTGATTGAGACTTTGAGATCATTCAAACCAACTGAAAGATAACAGAGATAGGACTCAAGGGTTGTGATGACACAACCTGATTATAATGATAAAAAAAAAGCTTAAAAGGGCTGTCTCACTGTGCGAGTTGACCCACGAGTGACCCCGAGTTTAAAACAAATTTAACTCGTGGTAATCACGTACAATTAACGTAGCGGGAACGTCGGAACTCGTGGACGCAACTTAGCGACTCTTGGCGCTAACGGGAGGTACACGTGAAACTTGTTAACTCTTGCAAAAGTTCAAACATGTTTGTACTTTTCCACGAGTAAAATGTACTCTTGAGGTTAAAATTTGAAACATTTTAAACTTGTTGTAAGCACCTAGTGGCCCGTGCGTTTAACTTTGTGACTCGTGAGTCTACCGTGGGAACTCTTTTTAGAAACAATAATCAGGGACAGAAATATCAGCTACTTAGACTTTTTAAAGACAAATTCTGCTTAACAAAGTTAAGCAAGTTATTGATAAGGTGACAGTGGGTTGAAAAGAAAAAAATTGCTTGAAGTTTATATATAAATTTGTGTTGTGTTGTGTTGTGTTGAAAAGCTTCTTGCTGATCCGTTTGATTCTCACTGTTTGTTTACTTCATTGCACAATAAAAGAGAGTTCTTTGCTATCAAGATCAAATTGATGCCTGGAAGTCTTCATTTTAATATCACTACAAAGTCTCATGACTTGAGTGTAATATTCCTTTCATCATAAAACACAAAATAGAGGAAGGCAAAATATATTCACATCTTGATTCTCACAATCATTTGTGAGATTTAAGGACAGCTGCCTCATATGCTGTGCTTTTTAAATGTTTAAAATTGTCACCTCTCAGTAGATCAGAAAATAAGACAAAGTCTTATGTGAAACAAATGTCTTGAATGTGAAACAAAGTCTTTATTCTTGTTCAATATAAAAAACGCTTTTTTGCGCATATTGAGAAATATGCGTAATTTCCTGCAAACCCATATCACGGTGAAGCACCACAGCAAACAACACAGTGGTCTGAAAAAGGGCTTCTCATACATGAAAATCAACAAATGAAGCACAAATAAAAGTATTTCCACTATATACTAATTCAGCTGAGAAATGCACTAGTCTAAATTCAGGCAATAAAAGATACAATGCAATGCGCTAAATGACAAGTTTTGAGATCTACAATCAGATAAGCAGATGCATGATAACCACGTTTTAAAGGAAAGACAGATGCAATGAAATTACTTTTACACCACAATAAAAAATAAAATCCACACTTAAAGTTAAACAAAGAAAAGTCAGCAGGATTTAAACTAAACATGAAATTAACTGGATTTTTCTGCATGTGGGCTCTCCTCATGCAGTGATGTACCTGTGGTCGGCAGCCGCTCAAAATAAGCTGTCCTGCCACGGCACACTGCCCAATTCTGAATTATAGTAGGAGCAGAGATGGTCTCTCTGCTCTTTTGCACTGTTGGTCCCCGTGTTACCTCGAAAACACTGCAGTGGCACCAAAGTCTCGTCGTTTGTACCACTCCTCCAAGCACCTAGTGTTATTCTCCCTGTTTGACTGTCCACTAAGTCACCGTCCTGCATGGCCGTTGCTGATCCTGAAGCTGCACCTCTGATACGGATCAGGTTGTGCAGAACACATGCAGCAAACACAATAGTCTCTACGTTCTTTGGCTGGCATGACATCATTTTTTGAACATGTGATGATTTTTCAACACTTCGATATACATTGTTGCCTCAAGATTAACGGGAGAGGAACTTGGTACACTCGGGAGACGAACTTGGAACATCGCAGAGATGAGAAGTAAATGGGAAACGTAGACATACCCGTGGGAACTCGGTTAAACTCTGGATCATAAACTTGTAGTATCGTACGCAACCACGAGTCTTTCACTCGGGGTCACTCGTGGGTCAACTCGCACAGTGAGACAGACCTTTTACTTTGGAAAACTAGACCATTACTTGGAACTAGGGAGAAAGGCAATTAAGCAACTGTTCCAAGTGGTTGTGAGAAAACATTGGAAGGACTAGCAAGATGGAAGGGATTGGAATGGAAATCCAAAGCCCAGATGCAAAGCTGAGGCGTTTACATTCCTTATACCAACAGACAACTTGCTGATTGATACAATTTGCAATAATTACCCAAAGGATTTCGCACTTAACTCTTAAAATTAACAGGAAGTATCGTGTTGATTGGCTCTGATATTATTTCAAGTCATGTTGTATCCTTTTCCTCTTTGTATAATTCAGAAAGGCAGTTTTGCACTTAACAATCAATTTAATTGTCAGAGAATACTCCCACATATACCATCACACTGGATTAATATAATTTGACAATATGACAACTATGCTTCTACAAATAAACTGCAATTCTGAGACTGTTCAGCCTTTTGCAACCCACCCTGGCTCCTCTGGTAAAGGGCATGAACCCTGTGGTTGGAAGCCACGCGCACGTGACTCTGGGAGGGGTCGGGTTTTCGCCCGGTTTCAGAGCTCTGCCCACCAGTCGTTCCAGGACCACCGTTGTGGTCGGTTGTGTTTTGTGACCAGTGTTATCGGTGAATGAGGAATGTGAATACATTATTTTCCAACCTACCTATTGTCATAATTCATCAGCTAAATTGGTGACCCTGTCGAGTCTAACCGTAGTTAGACCTAAGATCATGCAGGACAATTATTTTCCCGCCGGCAAGGCCGGCGCTCAACAGGACTCTGTCAGCCTTCGACTGCCTCATTTTTGGCCTGATCAGCCACAGGTTTGGTTTGCCCACCTGCACAGCTCCGTCGCGGACGAGACACGTTATTTCCACGTGGTGGGGGCCCAGCCGCAGGAGTCGACCTCATGTTTGCTGCCTTACCTGAGGGACCCGCCAGCGACGGCCAAGTACGATGGCCTCAAGGCCCTGTTGCTGCATACCTTCGGGCTCAGCCATCGAGACCATGCAGCGAAGATTCTACACATGGACGGTATGGGCAATCGGAGGCTCTCCAGCTTGATGGCCAGGATGTTGGCCTTGATGGATGGGCATCGGCCGTGCTTGCTTTTCGAGCAAGCCTTCTTAGAGCAGATGCCCGACGACGTACGATTAATGCTCGATGGAGCTGATTTCAGCGACCCCCAGCAGCTCGCTGAGAGGGCCGACGAACTATGGACCACGAGACGGCAGGAGGTCTGCGCCAGCACCCGTCTGGTTGCACCAGTTAGATTGCTTTTGAGGAAGCTACGCGAGGAAGGCGAGGAACGGGAGTGACATTCAAACGTACGGTACGCGGATTCTTAAACTAACCTTCGACTCCCACCCGTACAGGTGGAAGTTTATCGTTGTTAACGTCGCCCAAGCAATCTTGGGGGCTGATTTCCTGCGCGCGTTCTCCCTCCTAGTCGACATGCATGGCGGTCATATGGTCCCGTTGTCAGACCTCCGCCCCGATGAACCGCGCAACTCGCCTCCGCCCAAGCAGCAACCCGACGACATCGCAGAGGTCGAGGAACGTCTGTTATCCGAGTTCCCGGAGCTACTGACGCCCCGTTTTGACGGGGCCACGCCTCGTCATCGTGTGGTGCACCACATTCCCACCGAAGGCCCATTGGTGCACGCTCGCGCATGCCGCCTACCACCGGACAGGCTGCGCATTGCCCGCGATGAATTCCAGTTGATGGAAGACATGGGCATTGTGCGGCGGTCTGATAGCACTTGGGCTTCCCCACTCCTTATGGTTCCCAAAGCATCTGTGGGTTGGAGGCCTTGCGGTGATTACAGGCGGCTTAACGCGGTAACCACGGTGGACCGGCACCCCATATTCAGGATTTTTCGGCGCACCTCGAGGACGCTACCTTCTATTCGAAGGTCAACCTGGTTCGGGGGTTATAACCAGATCCCCGTCCACCCCGACGACGTCCCCAAGACAGCCTCGCTCGGCCTGTTCGAATGGCTCCGAATGCCATTCGCCCTAAAGAACGCTGCTCAGGCATTCTAGCGACTTATGGATCAGGTCGGGCGGGGTTTGCCTTTCATCTTCATTTATTTAGACAATATCCTGGTGACCAGCCGTTCGCAGGTGGAACACGTTATTCACCTTCGCCTTTTGTTCGAGCGATTACGCGAGCACGGTTTGGTGATTAACCCTGCGAACTGCCAGTTCGGCTTGCGCTCCCTTTCCTTCTTAGGGCATCGGGTTACCCCTCGTGGTGCCGAGCCACTGCCTGAGAAGGTCGACGCCATTCGCCAGTTCCCTAGGCCGCTCACTGTCAAGGGTCTACAGGAGTTTATTGGGATGGGAAATTTTTACCACCGGTTCATGCCTTCAGCCGCCGCTGTCATGCGCCCACTATCAAATCAAATCAAATCAAAAACTTTATTTGCCATTTGTGCTTACACACATAGGAACTCTTGTGCGGTTGTTCAGAGAGTCAAGTCAAGTCAAGTTAAAAAGACACACAGAAAGACACATAATCTATAAACTATAAACACATATACTATGATATGTTATGAGGTGGGTCAGGACATCAGTTCATTTTGTTTTGGCCAAGAGTCTCACTGTGGCAGGGAAGAAGCTCTTGAAAAAGCGTGTTCTGTTTGTGGCGATGCTGTCCGCTCGTCTGTGCCTGAGGTTGTATGTGCAGTTTTTGTGTTTGAGCAGGGAGTCAGCTGGATGTAGTGTGTCTCTGATGATTCTCTCTGCTCTTTTTTGACAGCGCTGTGTGTAGATTGTTTCCATGGAGGGAAGTTCCGTTCTGATAATCCTCTCTGCAGTCTTTATGACTCTTTGCGGAGCCTTCCTCTCTGTCTGTGTGGTGTTTCCATACCACACTGTAATATTCCAGTGCCTCGCGGGTAAGCCGTGGAACCTGGTATGGTCGGACGAGGCCGACACGGCGTTCGAAGGTGCTAAAGCCGCGCTGGCTAACGCCACCATGCTAGTGCACCCGAGGGCGTCTGCGCTCATGGTCGACTTCGGATGTCGCTGTGGGTGAAGTCCTGGAGCAGCGGGTCAGTGACCGCTGGCAGCCGCTGCCGTTTTTCAGCCGGCAGCTTCGGCCTCCGGAGTGTAAGTACAGCGCATTCGACACGGAACTCCTCGCGCTCTACCTAGCGATCAGGCATTTCCGTTACTTCCTCGAGGGCCGAGATTTCACTGCTTTCACGGACCACAATGCTCACTTTTGCATTGGGCAAAATCGCCGATCCGTGGTCTGCCAGGCAGCAGTGGCACCTCACCTACAATTCCGAGTTCACGTCTGACATTCGGCATGTAGCGGGGAAGCTTAACGTCATGGCCAACGCGTTGTCTCGTCTGGCCTTCCCGTCGGCTCCGGCTCTAGACCTGGGAGTCGACTACGCTGAGCTGGCAGCGGCCCAAATGGCCGTTGCCAGCATGGCGGGTTATCACACAGCTGAATCGGGCCTTGAGCTAGCCGAGGTGCCTTGAGGGGCGGCTGGGGTCAAGGTCCTCTGAGATATCTCCATGGGTAGAGCCCGTCCGGTTATTCCAGTCAGTTGGAGACGGTGAGTTTTTGACACTGTCTACAGTTTGGCCCACCCGTCCAGTCTGCCCTGGTAGCGTCCAAATTCGTTTGGCACGGGCTGCAGAAGCAGGTGGCCGCCTGGGCCCATGCTTGCATCCCGTGCCAGACCTCCAAGGTTCAGCGACATGTACGGCCACCCATGCAGGATTTCGCTGTGCCTGATGGCAGGTTCCTGCATATTCATGTAGATCTTGTCCGTCCCTTACCATGTTCGCGTGGTGCCACGCACCTGCTTACTATAGTGGACAGTTCACTAGGAGGCCCGAGGCTATCCCATTATCGGATACCTCCATGGAGGCTTGCACTCAGGCTATCGTGTCCAACTGGATAACTCGTTTCGGGGTCCCATCCGACATCACCACATACCGTGGGACACAGTTTACCTCGTCTCTGTGGTCTGGCTTAGCGCAGCTTTACGGCGCCCACCTACACCAGATGACCGCTTATCACCCAGAGGCAAATGGGTAAGTTGAGCGGTTCCATAGACACCTTAAGTCGGCGTTGAAGGCCCGGCTTACCGGCCCCGATTGGGTTGACCAGTTGCCCTGGGTTCTCCTGGGCGTCAGAACAACACCTAAGGAGGACCTGGACGTCTCCTCGGCTGAGCTCGTCTATGGCTCGGCTTTACGTGTACCAGGGGATTTCCTGCCCGCCGCCCGTGGTCAGGAGGTTTCGGCTTTGGCGGTGCTAGCGTAGCATTGTGAGCGGGTGCGCGCGTTAGTCCCCGTCCCCACTTCCAGGCATGGGTCGGCCTCTGTGCGTGTGCCGGTGTCATTACAGAATTGTGCTTATGTTTTCCTTCGCAGGGACGCTCACCGCTCGCCGCTGCAGCGGGTTTATGAGGGGCCGTACAGGGTGCTGGGGACTGAAGTCTCCACGTTCACGTTGGACGTGGGCGGCCAGGAGGAGTTCGTCTCCGTCGGCCGCCTTAAGCCCGCACACGTGGACGAGGACAGCACTGTGCTTGTGGCTACACCAAAGCGCAGAGGTCGTCCGACGGCCGTTCTGCTGTCCCCTGACCCTGTTGTTCCCGGCCCTGTTTCGCTGGTCCCCGTTGTTACGCCCGCCCCTTGTTCGCGTTTTTCGTGTCCCTCTGGTTATGTTCTGCCGGTCCCCGTAGTTACGCCCGTCCCATGTTTGAGGACTTCGCGTTCAGGCCATACCGTTCGGCTCCCGGTGCATTTCCGTACCTCGGTTTCTGGGGGGGGGGCATGTAGCGGAATCTATTGGTGCTCGTCGGTATCAAACCCTGCGGTCGGAAGCTGCGCGCACGTGACTCTGCGAAGGGTCGGGTTTTCGCGTGGTTTCTGAGCTCTGCCCGCCAGTTGTTCCAGGACCACCGTTGTGGTCAATTGTGTTTTGTGACCAGTGTTATTATCGGTGAATGAGGATTGTGAATAAATTATTTTCCAACCTACCGATTGTCATAATTCATCCGCAAAAATGGTAAGTTCGTTAGCATCCGGCAATGCAGACTACGCCTTTTCTTTCCATTTTCTTCATGAGCAAAAGAAACAAGGACGGGGCAGCATGGTGGCACAGCGGTAGAGTTACTGCCAGAAACCGGGTTCGATCCCAACTATGGGTGCCCTAAACCTTTCCTATCTGTCTGCATGTCTAAGTGTACTTTACATGGCATTATAGTAAATGCCTGAACTTCTTCCTCTGGCAGCTCATTTCATATATCCACCACCCTCTGAGTGAAAACTTTGTCTCTAAGGCTCCTACTAAATCTCACCTCTCTCACCTTAAACAAATGTCCTCTTGTTTTTGAATCCTCTTCCCTGGGTAAAAGTCATTGTTCAGTCACCCTATTTATTACGCTAATTATTTTATACCCTTCTATAAGATCACCCCTGAGCCTCCTGCGCTCCAAGGAATAATGGTCTAGCCCACCCAACCACTCCCTATAGTTCAGCCTAGCAACTTCTCAAGTGCCTGCAACATCCTCCTAAATCACCTCTGCACTCTTTCCAGCTCAATGATATCCTTCCTATGGCAGAATGACCAAACGGACCACAGTGCACCAAGTGTGGCCTCACTGTGTGGCGGTCACGAGTTACTGCTTTACAACGAATGCAGCGCCGGAGACCCGGGTTTGATCCCGACTACGGGTACTGTCTGTATGGAGTTTGTACGTTCTCCCCATGACCTGCGTGGGTTTTCTCCGAGATCTTCGGTTTCCTCCCACACTCCAAAGGTGTACGGGTTTGTAGGTTAATTGGCTTGGTAAATGTAAAAATTGGACCTAGTGGTGTAGGATAGTGTTAATGTGCGGGGATCGCTGGTCAGTACGGACCCGGTGGGCCGAAGGGCCTGTTTCCACGCTGTATCTCTAAACTAAAATCTAAACTAAGGTTTTGTAAAACTATAACTTAGCATCCCAACAATACCTTGACCGGTGTACTAAAAGCTTTCATGACTGCCCTACCTACCTCGTGACATCACTTTCATGACCTCTATACCTATACTCCTAGATTGCTCTGATCCACAACACTCCTACCATTCACTTTGAAGGCCCTGCCCTTGTTTGACTTCCAAAAATACAACATTAAACTGAGCTGCATTAAACTCTATTAACCATTTCTCAGCCCATTTGACCAGCAAGCCTGCTGTAAATGTTGGTAACCATCTTCACCATCTACCATATCATTCAGTGTCATCTGCAAGCTTACTAATAATGCCTTGTACATTCTCATCCAAATTGTTGATATAGACCACAAACAGCAATGGCCCCAGCACTGAACCCTGGCACCAATACCATTTGTCACAGGCCTCTAGTAAAACATCACACCCTTTCCCACCAGCTCCTGCTTCCCACCATGAAGCCAATTCTGTATCCAGTTTGCTAGCTCTCAAGGACGAGTCTCACCCTGGACACTCCCTCTTCTCCCCTCTCACATCAGGCAAGAGGTACAGAAGTTTGAAAATGCACACCTGGGAATTCAGGGATAATTTCTTCCCAGATGTTTTCAGGCAACTGAACTATTCTATTGGGGGTACACAAAAATGCTGGCGAAACTCAGCGGGTGCAGCAGCATCTATGGAGCGAAGGAAATAGGCAACGTTTCGGGCCGAAACCCTTCTTCAGACTGAACTATTCTATTACGGACCAGAAAGCTAACCTAACATCTACCTCTTTGGAGACCCTCTGACTAACTTTAATAGGACTTTATCAGACTTTATCTTGTACTAAACATTGTGCCTTTTATGCTTTATCTGTTCACTGTGGAGGCATGATTGTAATCATGTATAATCCTTTCTTTGACTGGATAGCACGGAACAAAAAGTTTTTGACTCTACCTTGGTACACGTGACAATATTAAACCAAACTAAACTGTGTTCTCTATTCTATAGCTCTGGGATGTAAAGTTAGTTATTGCGTTGTACAGGTCAGCATAGTAAAGGCTGAAGTGGACCCGACATGCACACATCTGTACTAATGCATGTACATATGTGTACTAATGCATGTACACATGAGCACTAATGCATGTACATATGTGTACTAATGCATGTACACATGAGCACTAATGCATGTACATATGTGTACTAATGCATGTACACATGAGCACTAATGCATATATACATGTGTACTAATGCATGTACACATGTGTACTAATGCATGTACACTTGAGTACTAATGCATGTACACATGTGTGCTAATGTATGTACACATGTGTACTTCTTCTTCCTCGTGTCCAGCCATCTTCTATATCACGTCTTTCCGGTCGGTCAGTGACGGTTGGTACAGTTTCTGTCGTCAGCATTGCCCGGGATGCGCCACGTGGAGGCTTCTGCTTGCATCCCACATGTGTACTAATGCATGTACACATGTGTACTAATGCATGTACACATGTGTACTAATGCATGTACACATGAGCACTAATGCATGTACATATGTGTACTAATGCATGTACACATGAGCACTAATGCATGTACATATGTGTACTAATGCATGTACACATGAGCACTAATGCATATATACATGTGTACTAATGCATGTACACATGTGTACTAATGCATGTACACTTGAGTACTAATGCATGTACACATGTGTGCTAATGTATGTACACATGTGTACTTCTTCTTCCTCGTGTCCAGCCATCTTCTATATCACGTCTTTCCGGTCGGTCAGTGACAGTTGGTACAGTTTCTGTCGTCAGCATTGCCCGGGATGCGCCACGTGGAGGCTTCTGCTTGCATCCCACATGTGTACTAATACATGTACACATGTGTACTAATGCAAGTACACATGTGTACTAATGCATGTACACATGTGTACTAATGCATGTACACATGTGTACTAATACATGTACACATGAGCACTAATGCATGTACACATGAGTACTAATGCATGTACACATGAGCACTAATGCATGTACACATGTGTACTAATGCATTTACACATGAGCACTAATGCATGTACACATGTATGGTATTTGGGCCCCATGCAACTCTTCCTTTGATTGATTGATTGATACTTTATTATCACATTATAGCGACACCGGACGTGTTGAATAAAGGTGAGACGTCAGGTCGGTTCAAAGAGTCGTTTATTCAGTGCTGACACGTTAGGTTGGTGCCGACTATCATAACAGTGTTGCTGTAGCTGAGCGAGGTTGTTCCCTCGGGCTCAGCTACCGGTTGAACACCTAAGGTCTCGAGGTGAGATGACCTTAAGTACCAGGACACTCCCTCTAGCCCATGACGTCACGTGCCCGCCCTCGTACTTCCTGACGAGGGTTCGAGCATAAGTGGCCCGTGTATAGGCTGCCGCCACAACATGTGACATGTCACAGTGAAATTCTTTGTGTTGCTCACCATACACAATGTACGAAAAGAGTCGCCATGTACAGTGTGCCACCTACATTACAAAATAGTCCCTGGTAGCCCCTCATTGTTCTCTCATGGCCCCCCCACTCCGGGCCCCTCTTTGTTTTCTTGACTCCCCCACGCCGGAACCCTCTTTGCACTCAGTGGCGCATCATCAACCAACCTCTGGCACTCAACGCGGGTCCGTCCTCAGCCGCCCACCGCCGGATCCTCTCTTGGATGGCTCCGCCATACTTGCTGGGAGCTTCCGATGGCCCGCTTCACCCCTCAATGTCCGTCCTCACCCCTCCACGATCCTCTTCACCTGTCGACAGCCCACCTCACTTTCGGCGGTTGCTGGCGGGTCCCTCCTCGCTCTCGCGGCGCGGATCCTGTCAACGTCCACGGTAGGTGAGCTGTGCCTACCGGCTTCAGTCCGACTTCTGAGGCGGGTGAGCTAGGCCCACTGGAGGGGCTTGGCCCCCGCTTACCGGGAACACTCCCCGATAAGCTGCTCACCAGGATCTTTGTAACAAAGATTAATGTTCAGAGGATTATGTTTATGCCATACTAGATGTCAGGTCAAGAAGGCGAGTTGTCTCGCAACTGCTTCAACAGTGCCACCCAAACCTGCCACCAGCCAAGATACTTTCCAAGCTCTCTGTCATCTTGCATTGAATGTTTATTGCTACTGCTACACGGTTGATGGGCCAAAAATGCCCTACCTTACAGTGGTGTGGAAATATCTTCCCACACACAGCAGCACTTCAAGAAGACAGTTCACTGCTACCTTCTTCCATGGCAGTTAGAAGCACGTAATTAATTCCAGTGTCGCCGTGGCGATTGAATGCATTTAAAAAGTGCTGGCCCACAATTTACTGTATCATTGAAAGACCTGAGATCTGGATTCTGACATCTGGGCCCCAATCCATTGTGTTCATCAACTGGTCACCTCTCATTCCTACCTGGACAATGTCTTCGCAGCAGTGCCTGCTGCCCATTCTCCCATGATGTATCCAAAAGATAGGCACAAAATGCTGGAGTAACTCAAAGGGAAAGGCAGCATCTCTGGATAGAAGGAATGGGTGACGTTTCGGGGCGAGACCCTTCTTCAGAATTTAGATGTTGGTTCAGCACAGCTGACACAGTTTAGTTTAGTTTAGCTTCAAGATACAGAGCGGAAACAGGCCCTTCGGCCCTCCAGGTCCACGCCGACCAGCGATCCCCGCATATTAACACTATCATACACACACTAGGGACATTTTTTACATTTACCAAGCCAAGTAACCTACATACAAGTACGTCTTTAGAATGTGGGAGGAAACCGAAGATCTCTGAGAAAACGCACGCAAACTCCGGACAGACAGCACCCGTAGTCGGGATAGATCCCGGGTTTCAGTCGCTGCATTCGCTGTAAGGCAGCAACTCTACCGCTGCGCCACCATGCCGCCGTAGCTTGGTATTAAAGCATAAACATTGTTGGATAGTTTGGGAAACCCAATTTTGTCATCACTCTGAAGAATGCCATCTGTACACATCCCACAATTGATTTGAAATCCAAACTCTGCAGAATTTCAGGGTGGGAATGTTTGACATGATGATCCATCGGTGGTTTCATTCCATGTGACTAATTGGCAGCAATTTGCCAGAAGTTGAATAAACAGAACCTCTCACACAAAGGGCCAGCTGCAGTTTTACAGTACACTGCAGACAGCATCAGTGATTAAACAAGCACTTGGAAGCCAGAGAGTGCAAAGCTTGGCACCATCAAGACTCAGAATCTATTTACATTAGAAGATATTCCCAACATTTGATAGGAACACCCATGTGATCCTCTTGAAGTAATAATCCACTTGGCACAAATTCTTAAGGGGAGGTGAACGCTAGTGGGAGTGATTCTTTGCTAGCCGGCCTTCTCTTACACAGGCCTGATGATCAATATTTCACGTGCTTTATCCAAGCAGAATTCACAGGCAGAACTTTACAAACAACATTGGCTTGTGGTGATACATATCCCAGTGCCTAATACAATCACAGCCCAGCCCATGTACAATGCCACAAGTTATAGAAATTGACTAATTTTGAATTGGGTGCATCTATGCTTCTTGCAATATATAATCAACCTTTTATAACAATTTGGGTGTCTGGCACTTGTTTGCCCTTCTGCCCTCAGGAAAGCGCTACAGGTCCATCAAAGCGCACACCACAAGACTAACAAACAGTTTCTACCCTAAAGGGCCTGTCCCACTGTACGAGGTAATTCAAGAGTTCTCCCGAGTTTCCCCTGATTCGAACTCAGAGAATTACGGTAATAGCGGCTCGTAGGTACCCGGGGCTCTCGTGGACATTTTTCAACATGTTGAGAAAACTTCACGAGCTTACCGCGTTTCCCGAGTACCTGCCTTTAGCGTTACCAGCCGCTAAGAGACGTCCCGAGCTCCGACGTACCCGCTACGTACATTCTACGTACTTACCATGAGTTTGATTTTTTTTAAAACTCGGTAGAGCTCTTGGGTAAACTCGTATATTGGGACAGGCCCTTAAGGCCGTCACCACACTGAACTCTCCCCATGGTCAATATTTATACTATACAATTTGTGCAATACTGATATATTCATTTATAATATTTATTTTTAGAATACTATTCTCTGCAATATCTTACATTCTGACAATGACCTTCCTGAGTGCAATATCTTATATTCTGGTAAGGGTGCATACGTGGGCATTATGTGTACACCTGTGTGAATCTGTGTGTATGTGTCACAGTATATGCATGTGAGTGTATGAACAATTTTTATTTTTCTCACTTTTTTGCTGTTATTTTAATGTTATTTTTTATCTTGTACATTTGAGCCTGAATTTCGTTATATGCACCACTACAATGACAATAAAGTAATAAAGCAAAGTAATTACTTCCCTGCTATTGACTTTAGGATCACAGTTCTGTCATTGCCAGGCTTTCCTATTGAAAAGGGGGACCGCATTTGTCATCCTCCAGTAATCTGGAACCATACTTGTGGCCAGTAACGTAAAAAATCTCAGACAAAGCTGCAGAAATCTCTGTCCATGCCTCATATTGCAGATTGGGATAAATTGCATTCACTCTGTGAATTTATCCAGCTTTAAGCCTGCTCTTTATTGATGGAGACTTGTACCAGAATTTCATCTTCCCCTTTGTAGAATCCTCAGTCTACGGTCCTTTTCCTTTGTGAATACTGATCAAAATTATTCATTTCTGGCCCGCCAATACCTCTGACTCCATGCATAAAATTCCCCTGTCTGAAGAATGGTCCCGAACCGAAATATCACCTATCCACTTTTTTCTAGAGATGCTGCCTGACTTGCCGCATTACTCCTGCATTTTTCTATCTATCTTTGGTATAAACCATTATCTGCAGTTCCTTTTTATTACATAAATTCTTTGTTGCCTCTATTGGGCCCCATTCTTTCCCTGGTTACTCTTTTGCCCTTAATATACCGATTAAACCCTCTAGGCCTTTTTCTATGGCGAAGGAGTCCTCACTGCCCAGAGATGACCCCTGTCTCCAACATTTCTCCTCCTGGACTCTTCCTGCCAGCCTTCTACCATCTCTGGACATTTTTTTTTCGAACTTCTGTCAAGACATCAACCGTCTTGACTTCCCGACTCCCATTACCCAGTCCAATCTCCCCCCCTCCGAATGCACAGCCCTTCGCTTCCTTTGCAACAATCCCGACATTGTCATTAAACCCGCTGACAAAGGAGGTACTGCCTTAGTCTGGTGAGCTGACCTCTACCATGCTGAGGTCAGGCACCAACTCTCAGATGAGTGAAAGGGGGCCTAGAAACTGAAAGTTATTAAAGAGTTGAAGGGCGTGTGAGGTGTTTTGGATGTACTGTAGGTGGGCAGGGATTGGCAAGGGAGGGAAGGATAGAATCAAGGTATGTGGAGATGAGTTCCGGGGGGCAGGAGCAGGCAGAAACAATGGGTCTGCCGGGACAGATCTGTTTGTGGATTTTGGGGAGGAGGAAGCAGCCGGCAATGAGGGGCTGGGAAATTATAACATTGGAGGCTATGGAGGGGAGATCGTGATGAAATCAGTGACTGTCTGGGAGATGATCATAAGATCATAAGTGGTAGGAGCAGATTTGGGCCATCAAATCTACTTTGCCATTCAATCATGGCTGATCTATCTCTCCCTCCCAACCCCATTCTCCTGCCTTCTCCCCATAGCCTCTAACACATGCACTAATCAAGAATCTATCTATCTCTGCCTTAAAAATATCCACTGACTTGGCTTCCACAGCCTTCGGTGGCACAGAATTCCATAGATTCACCACCCACCATGATGGCCTGGTGATTGTCAATGGGGTCATGGTCAAGGGATAGATATGAGGGGGTATCTGAGAGCTGGTGTCTGGCCTCAGCACGATACAGGTCTGAAGAAGGGTCTCAACCCGAAACGTCACCTACAGCTTTTCTCCAGAGATGCTGTCTGACCCGCTGTGTTGCTCCAGCATTTTGTGTTTATCTTCCTTGTCTACATTGTCCCTGGCTCGCCTGAAAATTCTATAGCCTAGAATTCAATACTGAGCTGCTCGTTCTGCCCATCTTTTAACTATGTTTAATTATTCTTCTTATTGAGTCCACACACAAGATTAGAAGTTGTTCAGCCAGAGCTGAACACACTTCTCGGCATCTGCATACAATGGTGTCTGTCTTGAGCTTCTTGTAGGTATGTTACAAAACTTACCTTCAGCGGTGCTGCAGTTCTGCCACTGGCCGTGTGCGCGACTTTTGCGCCTTTGGGGGGGGGGGCGGGGTTAAAATGCGGTTTTCTCCTGCCTGACGGAGTTTTATTTTCTCGGGCTGCTAGCTAATGCTGAAGAATTGTTCCGACTGCCGTTCTGCGAAAAAAAATATTTTAACTGCGGGACAATTTCAGCGCTGGAGTAAAATAAAAATCCGCTTCTAATGCCATCAACGCCGACAACGGGACGGATTTCCCGTACGGGACAGCTAAAGGTAAGCTGTTTATTTTACATATAAATGTGCTTCTTAGGATTACCTTAATCCACATTTTACGTTGCAAAAAGGTGATTTAGGCCCCATACGAACCGACAGCGTTTTTCCTGCCGATATGGGGTTTAAATTCACCGCAACTGCAACGTTCCAATTGATCGCGTTCCACAAAATCCCACTCGCAAGATGATTAAAATGGCCATTAATTTACGGGAATTAAACACTAAATTCCTTCCATTTGGCCTATAAATTCATGACAATGAGATTTAAAAAATCATGTTATATTGTGAATTCTTGTGTGAATGTTATTTGGATACTTAGGCTATTTAAAAATGTTCATCTTTTCTTAAGAAATGGATAGATGTTTAGATCTAGTAATTGAATTTTGTAATTTTACCTAATTGTAATTAGCTACGATTAGGTAACTAACTAATTATATGCTTTAATTTCAGGTCATCCAAGTAAGATTGTTTCATATTTGTTTCAGAATGCTTCAATCTATAATAACTGATAATTTATTTCAGTTCTCTTAATTTTTAAGAAAGTTATGGGCTTTTGACTGTCCTCGATCACAGCTTTTGTGTTAAGTCAATGGAAAAGCAATAGGGAACAAGATGCAAGAGTATGAAAATGGCCATAACTTTTTTAATACTGAAGATATGAAAGTGAATTAGGTGCCAAATTAAACTTCTTTTTATGCTTTATCTGATGAGATAAATTGCAGACTTGATTTTTAAAATCTCAAAATGTTGTAACATTGCTACTTCTTGTGCTTCTTTAGTGTGGTGGTGGTAAGATTGGTGAAAACAGGGCCGCGACATGAACGCTCTTTCCTTGACCCCACTATGTTTCAGTGATAGCAGCAAATATTACAATGCCATTTGTTAATTAAAACTTTGAATTAATCTTCCTTACAACAGGGGCCAGTGGATGAGTAAAACTGAATGCATCGGAGGAGAGGTGTCCTCTCTGGGCTTGCAGTCAGGTAACAATTCATAGCCCACAGATTAATCTGGATACGGTTCTGTGGCCACTCATGGCATATTTGGAATGAAGAAATTCCACTGATTTGGAATGAAGAAATAGCAATGCAATTTGTTTTAAATATATAATGGAGCATCAGGTCATTGTGGTAAGGTCTCTTGATTACAATTCCAGTGCTCCTCACACACTGAGGCACATAAAACACTACATTATAACAGTTGGACAAATGCTTATGAACATCACACATGGTTTGATGTGACCTGTCATTATGCTTCCAGTCAGTGACGTAGCATTGTCTTGTGCCCTACACAGAAATGACCTGTGGGACGGAAGCAAGCAAATTCGTCCTATCCACAAAAAGTATTCACACCTGAAGATGGCAGCACACGTCTCCTCCTGTCTCTAACTGTGTCTGTTTGTTTTACAAATATGACTGAGTGACTGAGTGAATTTTCTGTAAGTCATCTGCGAGCATTATCATTCCGTCGGGAAACCACGGAACGGATTTCTTATAGGACTCTCCCTGCACTAATGTGTGGCGTCGTTGGTTGAGGCGAAATAGTCTGGCTGCTTTTCTCCTCGATTTCGGGATCTCAACGTACAATGTCGCTGCTCGTGGCTGCTCTTTTCCTATTAATTTGGAGCGGCACCGGGGGAAGCCCCCACGGGACTGAAAACTTCTGTCCAGTCAACTTTACACCGGTTTTACCATGCCGGGGGACGTGCGCTTCTGGCAGTCCGCTGGGCATTAGTTTGTCACCTATGACTCTTCTGCCCCCCGCATCTATGGACTTGGCCCGTCTGGTCAGCTTGATGGCCTTACAAGACAACTTTATTATTCCTTCAAGTTGCCTTCGTGACTTTTATATTTTTAAAGATTATAAAAGACCATTTAAGCAAATCTATAAGGTCTGATTATAGGTGTATAAATGTTCTGTTGCTGCTGATTTCAGGGAATGTTCAACCTAACCCAGGCCCAGGCGCTGCTGAGTCTGCTGTTAATTTTAACACCCCTGCTGAATTTGAATCAAGGTCTGGACTTGGTTTCATCCATTTGAATGTGCGCAGTATGATTGCAAAAATGGATATGATTCGTATCTGGGCTCATTCAACTGATGCTGATGTTATTGTCATATCTGAAACTTGGCTAAACAAAGCAGTTTTAAACAAGGATATTGACGGCTACAATGTGTATAGGACTGATCGACCCAAGAAGGGCGGAGGGGTCGCAGTCTATGTCAAATCTAAGTTTCATGTGAAGATCCGTCTCTCTACATCAGTGAGTAAGCAATTTGAACTTCTGGCTCTTGACATGGAAATCTCAAAAACTCTCCACATCACTGTCGTCGGTTGCTATAGGGCACCTTCAGCTATCAGCTGCACCTTACCATCTTTAATGGAGCTTTTATCCGGGTTGAACTTTAATGAAATTGTCCTTATTGGTGACCTAAACTGGAACTGGCTGCTACCAGCATCAGATGATTTTAAAGCATTTTGTGATTCGTTTAATTTCTTTCAGATTGTTGACAGTCCTACTAGACCTAATCTGAAATGTCCGGAAAAATCTTCTTTAATTGATCTTATCTTAACTAATGTTCCTCATAAATATTCTGCTGCTTCTGTTTTTGCAAATGACATCAGTGACCACTGTATCATTGCAACAGTAAGAAATACAAAAGTTCCTAAAACCCAACCGCGTGTCATCATAAAGCGGGACATGAAACATTTTGTGGAGCAAGCATTTTTTCATGACCTGTTTCTCTTTGGCTGGGAGAAAATTAATGTAATTCCTGATGTTGAAAATGCCTGGAAATTCTTTTATGATGGTTTTATTGAAATTGTTAACAAGCACGCTCCTTTTAGGAAGTATAGAATAAGGGGCAGGGATAATGCATGGTTCACGTCAGAGTTATCCATTTTACTCCATGAGCGCAATCTGGCATGGTCTAAAGCCAGGAGTACTGGTCTTGGATCAGACTGGTTGCTCTTTAGGCAGCTGCGAAATGCAAGCACAGTTGCAATTAGAAAAGCCAAAGCTGATCATTTCCTTACTGAAACTTCAAATAACCTAAACAATCCGTTGAAATTCTGGAAAACCATTAAATCAATAACTGGAAATAAAAATGTTATTGAGCTACCTCCATGCATTGTCAAATACTCTACCCAAATTTATGAAAAGGCTGACATGCTTGGTTGTTTTAATGAGCATTTCATTGCCTCTGGTTCACTTTTCAACTCTCAAAACACAGCTCAGGGCTCCTCTGCTTGCTCTGATAGTAGTTGTTTTCTTGAGGGACAAGCCTTTACTTTTGACGCTGTTACACTTTCAGAGGTGCATAAGGCCCTGAGATGTTTAGACACAAAAAAATCGGCAGGTCCAGACAACCTTGAGCCTTACTTCCTAAAGTTAGCTGCTGATTTTATTGCATTGCCTCTGACTTATCTTTTTAATCTATCCCTGGAGACAAACAAAATTCCCCTTATTTGGAAATCTGCCTTTGTTCTCCCACTGTTAAAAGGGGGGGACCCCACTGTGCTAAACAACTATAGGCCCATCTCCAAACTGTCTGTTTTAATTAAGGTGCTGGAATCCATTGTAAACCAGCAAATGAAGGACTTTTTTATCAACTAACAGTATTTTATCTGAATTTCAATCTGGTTTTAGGAAAAAATATAGTACGTCGATAGCTGCTTTAAAAGTAGTAAATGATTTTATTGAATTTTTAGACAATAAGCAACACTGTGCAGCCCTTTTCGTTGACCTATCAAAGGCTTTCGATACTGTGGATCATGCCTTATTGTTACAAAGACTATGCAGCATCGGTTTGTCTGATCAAGCTGTCTGTTGGTTTAAAAACTATCTATCAGGCAGATCCCAGTGTGTGCGAGCAGAAGGTATTACTTCTAGCTCTCTTAATGTATCCAAGGGTGTGCCACAGGGATCGGTTCTAGGACCTTTATTATTTACTATTTATATTAATAGTCTAGATCATAAAGCTCCGAACGCAAATTTTCACTTTTATGCTGACGACACAGTGATATATTGCTCTGCGTCTACCCCAAATCAGGCTCTCTGTCAGCTCCAAACTGCTTTTAACACTGTGCAACGTAACCTGTGTGATTTAGAACTTGTTTTAAATGCTGACAAGACAAAGCTCATGCTGTTCACTAAAGCTAAATTAAAGCCCTCGGACCTCCCTCCTATCACCACTTTGCAGGGCTCTGTGGTTGAATCTGTGTCTTAATATAAATATCTGGGAATTATAATTGAAGATTCTCTCTCTTTTAAACCTCATATCCAGCAACTTGTGTAAAAACTAAAGATAAAATTAGGTTTTTACTTTAGAAACAAATCTTGTTTTTCTTTTGAAGCCAAAAAAAGACTTGTTGCTGCAACGTTTATGTCTGTGTTGGACTATGGTGATGTTTTATATATGAATGCATCTTCAAAATGCCTACAGTCTTTGGACACGATCTACCACGGAGCACTGAGATTTGTTACTAATTTTACAACCCTCACGCACCACTGCTCTTTGTATGCTCAAGTTGGATGGTTTGCCCTGTCCACCCGCAGACTCCATCATTGGCATATTCTTATTTATAAGACTATCCTCGGTGTTCTTCCTTCACACCTGCAGAAGTATGTAATTCTAAAAAGCACAGGAACTTATCAGCTCCGCTCAGAGGACTTGTTCTTATTAACTGTACCTAAAGTCCGTACTGAACTGGGGAAAAGGGCATTTAGTTATGATGCTCCCTTCGCGTGGAACCAGCTGCAGAATGAACTGAAACTTAAGGAGCTGGTTTCTATAAGCAGATTTAAATCCCTTCTTAATGATGTTGAATCGGGCTCTTCTGTCTGTACATGCTTTGTTTGATGATATTCTGACTGTGACTCTATTTATATGTTCTCTGTTGTTTTTAAATTATTGTCTGTAACTGTGGAACTGTGCTGCTGCCTGTCTTGGCCAGGACTCTCTTGTAAAAGAGATTTTTTAATCTCAATGAGACTTCTCCTGGTTAAATAAAGGTTAAATAAAGTGCCAACATATTTGTCACCAGGGCAATATCAACATTGACCCATCATATCTGGGTTAGGGGCACTGGGCCTGTACTCGCTGGAGTTTAGAAGGATGAGAGGATGAACCTCATTCAAACCAACTGAAGGGTGAAAGGCCTGGATGGAGTGGATGTGGAGAGGATGTTTCCGCTAGTGGGAGAGTCTAGGACTAGAGGCCACAGCCTCAGAATAAAATGACATACCTTTAAAAAGGAGATGATAAGAAATGTCTTTAATCAGAGGGTGGTGAATCTGTGGAATTCATTGCCACAGACTGCTGTGGAGGCTGTCAGTTGATATTTTTAAGGCGGTGATTGACAGAGTTTTGATTAGTACAGGTGTCAGGGCTTATGGGGAGAAGGCAGGGCTTATGGGGTTGAGAGGGAAAGATAGATCAGCCACGATTGAATGGCGGAGTAGACGTGATGGGCTGAATGGCCTTAGTCTGCTCAAGCAACATGAACATATAAGGACAACACCCACTGAAGAAGGAGCAAAATGATTCCGTTTTTCTATCAAGAGACTTTTAGCATTCCAGTGAACTGTATTAAATAATCAGCTTTAGTGACATCTGTCTTGGCTTGTGCTGTGGTCATTTCAACTGATATGTTTTACAAATAAACTGGATCATGAGATTCCATTAAAGTCTTGCTCAAGTCAATGCCATCTAAAGACATAAGAGCCAAGAGTTTATCCAATTAATGTCTAATCTTGGCATTGATTATTAGTTTTCAACCAGATACCTGAGGTCTGGATTGTGAAAAGAGTTGTAAAAGATTTCATTTACCATTGTGTCAAATAAATGGACAATGATTTCACCATAATGAAGGCACTTAAAATGTGTACCTACCACAGAGATTAATGGCTTACTCTCCCATGCCCTCCGCATGGGGTCTGGTGATCCTAGTGTTCATCAGGAGGAAGGTACAGTGTTAGGGAGCATATGGCCCACTGCTGTCTCCATGGCTGCTTTGGCCCACTGCGGCCTCCATGGCTGCTTTGGCCCACTGCTGCGTCCATGGCTGCTTTGGCCCACTGCGGCCTCCATGGCTGCTTTGCGTTCAGGAGTGTTTACATTGTGAGCTGGTTCTGATGCTCTGACTATGAACTGTCTCTGGATTGGCACATAGATTGTGGGCCGAAGGGCCTGTTCTTATGCTGTCCTATTCTACGTTCAATCTACATCAGAGACAATTTAGCCAATGCAACTTTGTGAACGCATCAGAATTTCTTCAGATAGTGAAGTCTAATATCTACAATATATCTGCCACGGAACAGGATAACCTTTGGAGATACAATCGGCCCACCGAGTCCTCGCCAACCAGCAATCACCCCATACACTTCTTCTTCTTGCGTCTGGCGTGCGCAGCCTAAAATTGTAGGTCAACTTGTTCTATTTGATCTATTTATTTGTGCACATCGGGTTGATTGCATTAGTCGAAACAGGGTGGACCACGTGAAGGTTGCAATCTCCTACCCCACCCCCTACACTAGTACTATCCAACACTAGGGACAATTTACAATTTTACGGAAGCCAATTAACGTACAAACATGTGTGTCTTTGAGGAATGGGAGGGAACCAGAGCATCCAGAAAAAACCCACGTGGTCACAGAGAGAATGTATAAACATCGTGCAGACAGCATCCATAGTCAGGATTGAAGTCAGGTCTCTGGTGCTGTAAGGCAGTAACTCTACCACTGCGCTGCTGTGCTGCCCTTTAGAGACCTGAGGATATTGCTGAATGACTCTTTTGTGGTTGCTGAACTTTTGTAAAACTAATTTGCACTGTTATCAGATATTTGGTGCGGCATGGTGGCGCAGCAGTAGAGTTACTGCCTTACAGCACTTATAGCGCCAGAGACTCACGTTTGATCCTGATTATGGGTGTTGTCCATATGGAGTTTTTACGTTCTCGACATGATCGCGTGGGTTTTCGCCAAAATCTTCCTCCCACACTCCAAAGACGCACAGGTTTGTAGGTTAATTGGCTTAGGTGTGAATGTAAAACATTTCCCTAGTGTGTGTAGGATAGTGTTAATATGCAGGGATCTCTGGTCAGTGTGGACACGGTGGGCCGAAGGGCCTGTTTCTGCGCTGTACCTCCAAACTAAACTATAAACCAACCCAAAACTGGATGAAAGTGTGCTCACCTCACCACCAGTTTAGCAAAATCAGTCACATTTTGCTTTAAGTCTCAACTGACGGCAGCTGATGCACAGGATCTAGCAGAGAGTCGTTTTCAGAAGGTAATGTCTGGCCCTGTCCAGGTGCTTGAGGATGCAACAATACAGAGCCATGAATCCAAATTACCCACAAGGTTACAGAAACTGGGGGGAATTGTTGGGAATGTGGGAAGAATAGGTTACAGGGAAAAATAATGGGGAACATAATTGCTCTGTGAGGTGGCATAGAAGGGCGTTGTTGGGCCATCAATTCTAGGTAGAATGAAAATATATATGGAAATATTGGAAAGGTTTGCTGGGAGAGGTATGTTTTAAGATTGATCTAAAGCGGAGAGAGGTAGAAACGAACAGATTACAGGAGTCAATTCCATCTGTGAGAAACTGAGGCAGTCAAAGGCAAGACTGCCAACGGTGAAACAAACAAAACCAGGACTGCACAAGTGACCCGGATTCAGGCTGAACAAATATACTGGATTGTCCACCTCCAGCACAGGTTTAAAAAGAAGAGACACAAAAATATGAAGTAACTCAGTGAGTCAGGCAGCATCTCTGGAGAAACAGGATAGGTGATGTTTTACATCGACTTCTTCAGACTGAGAGTCAGGAGAGAGAGAAAGGAGAGATATAGAAGGTACATTCATAATAATAATAATAATAATAAACTTTATTTCGGACTCAAGGTCCAGACAAGGGACAACATTACATAAAAATGCATTGCATATTAAAAAACATCATAAAGTACGTACAAAATCTTAGTATATCACTTATAAAAGCATCATAAATTATATATTAAAAAAAAAAACAATACATGAATTAAAATCCAGAATAAAAAGAATGATCAATGTCCTACAACGAGACAACGATACCAGTGTCTCCACAGCTGGGATTCGTAGCGTGTAGTGCTAAACCTTATGTTTGACAAGGCCACAATAATTACATTTTTAGAGTCATTTATCCTGCAAATGAATTTATACATATGATTTCTTAGGATAGCTTCTAAAGTACTGACTCCTGCAGCCACGAACATGTTACTAGCACTACACCATCTAGGTTTCCTTAGCAGTGTTCTCATGGCATCATTATATGACACCTTTAGTCTCTGCAAACTTGTCTTTCCATAGTTCGACCACAGGTGCGCAGTATAGAGTGGAGTGCAATATGCTCTAAATAGCGACATCTTCACCACATCTGTACACGCACCAAACTTATGAAAGATAATATTCGCCTGTACATACAGCATGCTATAAACATCCTCATCATCTGTCATTTATTCTGTAATAAAATGCCCTAGACCATATTACAGACACTAAGATTATTGTCAGACAATTTAAAATCAGGAAATTTTATTGAACAAATTAATGAAAGATATGCAAAAAGCAACGATAATCAAGGAAAGGTGGATCCCACAATGGTCCATTGTTGGCTGTGGTATAGATGATGACGAGTTATAGAGACAGTGCAACTCAACAGGATGACAGTGAAACTAGTACAATGTCTCGGGTGGGGGAGGGACAGAGAGAGAGGGGATGCAAGGGTAACTTCCCGGGCCGGCGGACGGTGGTGGGAGTATCCCGGGGACATACGGCCCCGAGACCGGGGACCCGCCAGGAAGCCCCAGCTCGCACCCTGGAGACTGAGGACTTGCTCGCCTGGTAGGCCCAGCTCACCCGCCAAAGACATGTGCCGTGGACAAGAACCCACCCGCTAGGCCTGGCTCACCCACCGCAGATGGTGGAACCGCGACCCGTGTCGGAGACCAGGTCTCGAAAGACTGGTGACTAAAATTAGAGCACATGGAATAGGGGGTAGGGTGTTGACGTGGATAGAAAATTGGTTGGCAGACAGGAAGCAAAGATTAGGAGTGAACGGGTCCTTTTCAAAATGGCAGGCAGTGGCGAGTGGAGTGCTGCAAGGCTCGGTGTTGGGGCCGCAACTGTTTACCATATATATTAATGATTTGGAAAAGGGAATTAGGAACAACACTAGCAAGTTTGCGGATGACACAAAGCCGGGTGGCAGTGTGAAATGTGAAGAGGATGTTACGAGGTTGCAGGGTGACCTGGACAGGTTGAGTGAGTGGGCAGATGCGTGGCAGATGCAGTATAATATAGATAAATGTGAGATTATCCACTTTGGTGGCAAAAACAAGGGGGCAAATTATTATCTCAATGGGGTTAGGTTAGGTAAGGGGGAGGTACAGTGAGACCTGGGTGTCCTTGTACACTGGTCACTGAAAGTTGGGGTACAGGTACAGCAGGCAGTAAGGAAAGCTAATGGAATGTTGGCCTTCATAACAAGAGGATTTCAGTATAGGAGTAGAGAGGTTCTTCTGCATTTGTATAGGGCTCTGGTAAGACCACATCTGGAGTATTGCGTACAGTTTTGGTCTCCTAATTTGAGGAAGGACATTCTTGTGATTGAGGCAGTGCAGCGTAGGTTCACAAGATTGATCCCTGGGATGGCGGGACTGTCATATGAGGAAAGATGGAAAAGACTAGGCTTGTATTCACTGGAGTTTAGAAGGATGAGGGGGGATCTTATAGAAACATATAAAATTATAAAAGGACTGGACAAGCTAGATGCAGGAAAAATGTTCCCCATGTTGGGCGAGTCCAGAACCAGGGGCCACAGTCTTAGAATAAAGGGAAGGCCATTTAAGACTGAGGTGAGAAAAAACTTTTTCACCCAGAGAGTTGTGAATTTGTGGAATTCCCTGCCACAGAGGGCAGTGGAAGCTAAATCACTGGATGGATTTAAGAGAGAATTAGATAGAGAGCAAGGGGCTAGTGGAATCAAGGGATATGGGGAGAAGGCAGGCACGGGTTATTGATTGGGGACGATCAGCCATGATCACAATGAATGGCGGTGCTGGCTTGATGGGCCGAATGGCCTCCTCCTGGACCTATTTTCTATGTTTTTATGTTTCTAACCCGCCCATCTCGCCCGCCACAGACTGGGGTCTCGCCCGCCACAGATGGAGAACACGTGGACCAGAACCCGCCCTGACCTCCCAGCTTGCCCGCCTCGGATCGACGCATGGGAACCCACCTGGAGTGCCAGTGAGCAGACGGCTCCGGGACGGAGTGCACGGCTTCGATGGGGGAGT
Source organism: Malacoraja senta (assembly GCA_038087875.1). NCBI lineage: Eukaryota > Metazoa > Chordata > Chondrichthyes > Rajiformes > Rajidae > Malacoraja > Malacoraja senta. The sequence goes on from CM075994.1 coordinate 8,327,211, forward strand.
GGGCCACTGGAGGCCCAGCAGCAGCCTGGGGCACGGCTGGACCGGGCGACGCTCCAACAGGCCGAGCATGAGGACCAGACGTGATCTACAGCGGTGGAGCAGCGGCGGAGGACACCAAGTATCTAAGTGCTTATGTTTCGTGATACTTGTACTGAACTGCAATCAAAGATGAATTTCCCTGTACCTCGGAACCTGTGACAAATAAAGTACCATACCTCACCATACCATCCTTGCAGTTAGAGAAATCAATATTCATACCACTGGGATATTACCTTAATATTGACTCTTTCATGAGCTTATCATGTTCCAAAGAAGTTACAACCAAACATTGCTTCACCAGGACTGCAACTTTATTACAAGCCTGGAGAGTGTAGAGCTCAGAGCAAGGCCACCGTTTCAAAGAGAGATCAGCAATTGCTCTGTTCTTTGTTTCACTGAAGCATCACTCAGACCTGACCCTTCCATAGAACCTGCTAGTTTCTACATTTGATGCATGGACCATATGGAATCTTCAGACAAGGGCAAGGTGGCTGCATTTACATTTGGTCAATGCTTATTGGTGCACAGATGTGTTGGTCTTAGATTAATACTGTTCCCATGACCTGAAATACCTACTCACTAGGGTCTATCCTAACCAGGAACCTTGGATGAACAGAGATTCACTCTGCTAAAGAACAGATCAAAGGTTTTCAAAAAGATGACCTTGCACTGTGCAATCTTCGCAAAGCTATCAGGAATGCTAAGAGAGATTTCTAGAATAAGCCAGAGGCTCAATGCAATCAGATCGATGCCCGGTGACTGGGACAGGGCCTGCAAAACATCAGGGGTTCCAGGGTAAAATCAGTGGCATTTCCAGCAACTGACACATCTCGATTGGATGAGCTCAATTCCCTTCACACCCACTTTGAAAAGCAAACCTAGTTCCACCTAAGCATTCCCACACCCCACCCCGTCTCCCTTTGGCTCTGTCCATGTATCCTGCTGGGAGAAGTCAGATCTGTTTTCTAAAGGGTAAACTCTGGGAAATTGTTCTGAAATTGTGTGCCATTTAGCTGGCGAAAGTCTACACCGATATCCTCAACTTCTCACTTTGACAATCTTCTTCCCACCCTGCCTCCTGCAGACTCTATGCCCTACTCCCAATTCCTCTGTCTGCGCTGCATCTGCGCCCGAGATGAGATGAGATGATACCAGGACATCTGAGATTTCTTCATTCTTTAGGGAGCGGGGGTTCCCCTCCTCCATTATAGATGAGGCCATCACAAGGGTCTCCTCAATATCCCGCAGCTCCGCTCTTGTTCCCCCGCCCCTTGTCCTCACCTTTCATCCCACGACCGTTGCATACAACACATACAGTAATCCTCCGATATTTTCTCCACCTCCAACGTGATCCCACCACTAGTCACATCTTCCTATCTCCCACGCCTTTCCGTTTTCTGCAGAGATCGTTCCCTGCGCAACTCCCTGGTTAACTCATCCCTTCCCATCCAAACCACCCCCTCCCCAGGAACCTTCTCCTGCAATCGCAGGAGATACAACACCTGTCCCTACACCTCCTCCCTCGACTCTGTCCAGGGACCCTGACAGTCCATTCAGGTGAGGCAGAGGTTCACTTGCACCTCCTCCAACCTTATTATCACCAACCTCATAGCCAACAATGAACCATTGTGGGTTCCACCTTTCCTTGAGCATCACTGCTTTTTGCATATCTTTCATTTATTTGTTCTGTACCTTCTAGACCTCTTGTTTCCCTTTACCCTGAATCAGTCTGAAGAAGGATCTCAACCCGAAATGTCACCTATTACTTTTGCTCCAGAGATGCTGCCTGACCCGCTGAGTTATTCCAGCATTTTGTGTCGATCTTCAATATTAACCAGCATCTGCAGTTCCTTCCTACAAATCTTCTGTCCTTATTTGCTTCAAGGAAACCTCCATCATTCCTCTACCAAAGAAAGTAAACTGACCAATCTCAGATTTCTGCCCATTAGCTCCAACATCAGCTGTGATGAAGTGCTTTGACAGAATGGTAATGGTGCACATTTGTACTAGCCCTCTCGACAATGTGTTGCAATCTGCGGACAGAAAAAATAGCCTGTGGAGAACACCATGTCCCTTGCGTTACATTTAGCTCTGGATCGTCTCGACAATAAGAGCTCCATTGTCAGGAAGCTGTTTGCAGTCGACAGCTCAGCCTTCAACACCATAACGCATAAACCTCTGGGCCTTGGTTGTGGGGCCACCATCTGTATTTGGCTTCAGAATTCCTGACCTTCAGATCTCAGACAGTTAGCATTTCCTCCACCCTGACCCTCAACACTGGAGCCTCTCACCTCAGGATTGTGTGCTCAGTCCCTGGCTCCAATCCATGTACACCCATGTTTGTGTGTGGAATACCAACTAGGTCTCTGAACATTGTATCATGGTGTTAGGACAACAATCTAGCCCTCAGGTACACAAAAATGCTGGAGAAACTCAGCGGGTGCAGCAGCATCTATGGAGCAAAGGAAATAGGTAACGTTTCTGGCCGAAACCCTTCTTCAGTATCAGCAAGGCAAAAGTGTTGGTTATTGTCCTAAGGAAGTGAGGGATGAACATAGTCCTGTCCTCATCAATGAGCTGCTGTAGGGATGGACAATAGCTTTATATTCCTTACCACCACATCCCCAGCAACCTAACCTAATCCCATTACACAGATATGCTAATCAAGAGGGATACCGCTGTTGTCTAATAGTGCCAGAGACCTGGATCTGATCTTGACCTTGGTTGCTGTCTGTGTGGAGTTTGCATGTTTTCCCTGTGAATTCATGGATTTCCTCTGTGTGCTCTGGTTTCCTCCCACATCCAAATACAGCGAGTTTGTAGGTTAATTGGTATATATGAATTGCCCCTAATGTGGCAGGAGTGCATGAGAAAGTGGGATAACATAGAGTGAATGGATGATCTATAGTTGGCATGGACCTGGTGGGCCAAAGGGCTGGACTCCATGCTGTATCTCTAAAACTAAAGTGCATTGGCATCTTTAATAACTTAAGTGTCTAAGAAGAATTGGCATGTCCACGATGTTTCTCTTGGACTTCCATATATGTGGTCTAGAAAGTATTCTGATGGGCTGAACTTTAGCCAGGTGTAGCAACCACATAGCTCTTAACGAATTCAATTGATAGAAAGATATAGCATGGAAACAGGCCCTTCAGCCACTGAGTCCATTCTCTTTACATATCTTTAGGATGCGGAAGGAAACCAGGTCACATGGAGGAAGCCCATGCAGTGACAGGAAGAATGTGCAAACTCCATTTGGACAGCACCTAAAGTCAGGATGAAACCCGGGTCTCTGGCACTGTGAAGCAGCAGCGTAGAGCAGCGTAGAACACCATCGAGCAGCACCAGCTCTCCCCGTTATGCCACTTGAACCAACAGAAAGTGGTGAATGCAGCCCAGTCCATCACACACTCGTCACCTCCAGTCCATCTTCACAGTGTGTTGCCTCAGTGTGGTCAAAAATGCCTGCTGCCCTTTTCCCTTCTCTCTGTTCTACCATCCAGGAGCTTGAAACTTAGAGCTCCACGCTTAAGAATAGCTTCTTCCCCACTGCTACTAATCCCCTGAATTAATGACCTTTTTCACACACCCTTTCCAGAGGTGCGTCCATGCACCTTATTCGGTAGTGCATTCCTGTACTTACACCATTGTGTTGTTTGACACTGTCATTGTATTTATTGTTGTATTGATCACTCCAGTATAGATACAGGTCCACCACTGATTTTCTGGCAACTGGTGTCCGGCACCTCCTTTAATCCAGACACAATTAGGAGAGTGCCCTTGAAATCTCCCCTGAGGTCCCCCCGTAAACATGGCACCTAGGCCGGGTGAGGCAGCCTATCTCAACCTCATCGGGACCTCTGCACCGACCAGCGGGTCAACTTTGTCCCTGGCCAGAGACGGCAGATCCATTCCAACCCCCAACTTCTGAGGCCAACTTTGCGGGGGTCCCATTGGCCTAGGCAGACCCTTCCAGTACACTTAGACTGATCTTGACCTGAAGCCCTTTCCTTCTATCCTGTCCCACTGAGTTACTCCAGCATTTTGTGTCTGTCTTTTCTGGGTTATCCATTTTGCTGGACCAAGCACTCCTTTCTACAGCCTTGTTTATACTGTAACCCTTAGAAAAACAGTGGAGCTGATCAGGACAGTTATTGCAAACCTCCCCTCCCTACTCTTGTGATGGCTGGGATTAGAGTTGCAGAGGTTATATCAGTGTGTAGGAAGGAACTACAGATGCTGGTTTAAACTGAAGATAGACACGAAATGCTGGACTAACTCAGCGGGATGGGCAGCATCTCTGGAGAGAAGGAATGGGTGATGTTTCGGTTCAGATAATCAGAGTTAAATTGGAATCACGTCACATATTATTTCTCTCCAGAGCTGCTGCCTGTCCCGCTGAGTTACTCCAGCTTTTTGTATTTACCTGTAATTCATTGTTTCTCCAGTGTTTAGAAACATTGATACCTGCAGCACGAAAGGTGTGATTGCAAAGCCTGCTTCTCTGCGGAACTGAAACGGAACCCATGTTTATTGATCAGATAAGAGTAATTGACTGCCCATGCTGGCTAACTCCTTGCAGGCGTGGTTTATTTAAAAGCTATAAAGCAGGGGGACGTTTTCTCCACATATTTCTGTCTTCAGGGCTCAGCTGAAACTTTCCTTTTCCTTGTGATTCACTCCTCCACCCCTCCCCCTACCACTCTTTCTCTCTCTCTCTCTCTCTCTCTCTCTCTCTCTCTCCCTCTCTCTCTCTCGCTCTCTCTCTCTCTCTCTCTCTCTCTCTCTCTCGTGTTTCTGGAGGGTCAGATAACACCAAGCTGGTTATGCTGTCTCGCACACTTCCTCCTTGTGCCTCAGTGATGGTGAGATGAGAGGCTGCTGTGTGGAAGGATGGAGAAGAAAGTTTGTGTGATCCAAACTGATTTTCATCAGTATCGTCCAACTATCAGTGTTCCAGTCAAGCCTCTCGCACATGTAAGACAGAAATCCCACCCTCTTCCTCATTTCTGAAGCTGTCAGTCTTTAAATAGTTAAAATGCCTTTATCTACGTTTATCTAATGCCTCTACTCAGTTTACATTGGCAATGTATTCTGCAGATTTTAATGCCACTGTCTAGTGTATTATGTCTTGCATTGCATGTGCTGGGTGGTGATTTATATCAGTAGAGCTACCAAATGTATCACAAAATAATTTAGATTTTCAATTAAAAGCTTAAATGTTTAATTGTGCTTTACATGTGCAGTGATCAAGCCTTTGTAACATATGATGCAAAATAATATATTCAAAAATACATACTTGGATTACAATTAACATTGGTCAACATGATATTCTCTGGAGAGAACAGTGATATTGAATAGGTTTAATAACTTGGAATAGGTTTAACAGAATAATTATCATTTGTTTTAATCAAAAATCTAACCATACCTATGTGTTTAATGTTTTGTACTAAACAGAAAAAGGTGTATGTCATGTTCTCAGAATGTCCAAGAGTACTTTATCCAACTTCTGAACTGTTGCAATATTTGAAAGGTGACAGTCAGTTTGAGAATGAAGTTTCCATGGCTGGCAATGTAATAATGGAGCAGATAATCCGTCCCTGTATCACCGCTAGACATAAATATCAGCTGCATTCCACAGTGATCGTTCTGCTCTTCAAACACATTATTTTCCAACTCACTGAAAGGAGGACACTGTTTTAATTTAAAATTTAATCTGCAGGATAATGCTTCCAATTTAACTCCCAAACATTTGGAGACTTGTGCCAAAATTGGGATTGTGTTGTTTCGCAGATTCACAAGGACCGGCTAAGAGTCTCATTAATGTAGGACTATACCAACTCAAACTTCTCCAACGTGACTCCTGTTCTTGTGCTCCCATGGTGCAGTTGGGAAAGATGTTCCTCGATTTGCATCGAGTTCTAATAAAGGAATAACCGATATAGAAACATAGAAAATAGGTGCAGGAGTAGGCCATTCGGCCCTTCGAGCCTGCACCGCCATTCAATATGATCATGGCTGATCATCCAACTCAGTATCCTGTACCTGCTTTCTCTCCATACCCCCTGATCCCTTTAGCCACAAGGGCCACATCTAACTCCCTCTTAAATATAGCCAATGAACTGGCCTCAACTACCTTCTGTGGCAGAGAATTCCACAGATTCACCACTCTCTGTGTGAAGAGTTAGTTCTTATGGGCTTGTTCCACTTAGGCAATTTTTTTTTAGGTGACTACAGGCGAATGCCAAAAAATTTTCAACATGTTGAAAAATTTCCTGCGACAGTGGCGAGAATTTGGGTTGTCGTAGGTTGTCATAGGTGCTGTCGTAGGTGCTGTCGTAGGTTGTCGCCAGGTTACCGTAGGTTGTCACCAGGTGACATAGGTTGTCGCCGGTGCTGACTTCGGACTTCGGTGAATTCCATTGTCCTAGTCACTGGCAGTCGCCTAAAGAATCACCTAAGTGGGACAGGCCCATAAGTCAGTATAGCAAGCAGCGTGGTGAAGGAGGGGGGAACCAGCAAGTGGTGGTGATTCTACCCATTTGCTGCACTTAGTTTAGTTAATTTAGTTAAATTTTGTTTATTGTCACATGTACCGAGGTACAATGAAGCTTTTGTTGTGTGCTGTACTTTATCTTTCATGTTAGAAAATGTGTAGGAAGGAACTGCAGATGCTGGTTTAAACCGAAGGCAGACACAAAATGCTGGAGTAACTCAGCAGGACAGGCAGCATCTCTGGAGAGAAGGGATGGGTGATGTTTCAGGTCGAGACCCTTCTGCAGTAAATGTTTTGTATTTTGGGGATAATATCAATGAAAGAAACTTAGACAGTCACAGCAGTCATGCTGTGGTATTTTGGATGGAGTGAATCTTTGTAGTAGCGTTTTCTATACCATCAAACTGTCTGCTTTGTCCCAGAAAGGTTTGGTATTGAAATTAGTTTATTATGTCACATTTACTGGGATGCAGTGAAAAGATTTGTCCAGGCAAGTCGTACCATCGATGAATATATCGCGGAGTGAAAATGTGAAAATAAAATCTTCAGACAGAGTAAGGGGAGAGGGAAATGAGTGATATGGAAGTGTACAAAATGAGAGATCAAAGGAAAATGTAGAAGAGATCAATGTTAGCTTGAGGAAGGTGACTACGAGGCATGCAAAGTAAAATGTAATCAAGAGGACAGTCAAACTAGTTGGAGAATTAGGATGGGGGAGTGATGGCGAAAGAGGGAAAGCAAGGGTTAATTGAAGTTAGAGTGTGGTCCTTGGTGTTGGCAGTGTGAAGTATAGATGGAGTCAGTAGGGTGAGGATGACACTGCTTTGCTTAATGAACTATGGTGGCACAGCGGTAGAGTTGCTACATTACAGCAAATGCAGTGCCGGTGATCCAGGTTCGATCCAGACTACGGGTGCTGTCTGTATGGAGTTTGTACGTTCTCCCCGTGACCTGCGTGGGTTTTCTCCGAGATCTTCGGTTTGCTCCCACACTCCAAAGACGTACAGGTTTGGAGGTTAATTGGCTTGGTGGGTGTAGGATAGTGTTAATGTGCGGGGATCGCTGGTCGGCGTGGACTCGGTGGGCCGAAGGGCCTGTTTCCGCGATGTATCTCGAAACTAAACTAAACTAAACTGGTCTGTGTTCACAGTTTCTGCAGTTTCTTGTAGTCTTGGACAGAGCAGTTACCGTACCAAGCGGTGATTCATTCCGATAGTGTGCTATATATGGTGCATCAACAGAAATGGTAAGAGTAATTGGAGACGTGTGGAATTTACTTGAACTTCTGAGGAAGTAGAGTCATTGATGTGTAAGAAGGAACTGCAGATGCTGGTTGACATCGAAGATAGACACAAAAAGCTGAAGTAACTCAGCAGGACAGGCAGCATCTCTGGAGAGAAGGAATGGGTGACGTTTTGGGGAATCTGAAGAAGGGTCTCAATCCAAAATGTCACCCATTCCTTCTCTCCAGAGATGCTGCCTGTCCCGCTGAGTTACTCCAGCATTTTGTGTTTATCTTTAGTTGTTGATATCCTTTCTTGGCCAGAGCGTCAATGTGATTGTATCAGGACAAATTACAGGTGATATTTACGCCAAGGAACTTGAAGCTCTTGATTATCTCAACTTCAATATCATTGATTAGACTGGGGCATGTACTCCACCCAGCTTGAGTTTCATGAGTGTTGTACTGTAAATCATGGAGAATCAGGAGTTGAGTCATCTGCTATAGGGTACTTGGCCTCTGAGCAACTGGAATGTCCACTGCATTTATGTAGCTGATCCAGTCGATCTTTCTGGTAATAATGGGGAAGGCAGTCATTGTAATGCCATTGAATTACATGGAGAAATGCTTGTAGTCTCTGTAGGAATCATCTGTGTTACACGTTATTTGCATTTCCTAACCCCTGTCTGTAAGTTGCTCAGGTCTTAGTAGGCTCAGTTGTTTTATTATCTGAGGTGTTGTGAAGTGATTTCAGCATCAGCTGTCCGCTTCAAAATTGTACTTTACATCCCAAGATGGAATGTAGTTCATTGGCGAGGCAGTTGAATATGGTTGCTGCTTGGAGAATGCCACGAGGAACTTCTGTCCCGAGGTGAGGTAATTGACTCCCAATAGAGTCATGGAGTCATACAGCGCAGAAACTGGCCCCTCAGCCCTAGCCCACGCCGGCCAACGTGCCCCATCTACACCAGTCTCACCTGCCTGCATTTGGCCCATATCCCTCTAAACCTGTCCTATCCATGTACCTATCTAAATACGATACGATACGATAATACTTTATTGTCAGAGCAAGTCTGAAATTTGTTTTGCATCACAGAAGCTCCATTTACAGCATCACAAAAAAGACAAGAGGGGCAAAAGAAGACATGCATCAAGATATCAAGACAGGATCCCAAAATACCCATATTCGACAAGACATTACAATAACAGAAGACCACGTTTATGGCCCGTCAGCGTACGTTTGATCTGGGATTAAGCGCTGTGTTTAGTTCAAGGTGCACAAACAAGCCCCTCATTCTAATATTATTACATTTTGGAACCCTCTATCTCTGGTTTGATGGTAACAAATTGTACTCACTATTCAGAACGTGGTTGGTGTCAGAGGAAATGGTATTGGCCATCCTTAGTATGTTTTTAAGGTAGGATGATAGATACAATTTTTGTAGTGATTGACCTACAATCTTTGAGCAAATGTTTATTTGTTGGAGCAGTTTTGATTTAGAAGTAGTAGACAAACTCTTGTATCATGTAGTGTTGCAATACTGCAAAACACTCATTATCACGGCAGTAACAAATAATAAAAGGATTTGTTTACTTGCTCCGAATGATCTTAGTCGGCGGAGAAAGCAGATTCTTTGTTTTGTCATTGCAAATCTTATCAATGTGGTTATTCCATGATAACTGATAGTCTATCGTTACCACCAAGTATTTAAATGAAGACACCTGCTTGATTTTTTCGTTATTGGTAACAAGTGAAAATTTATGAGAGTCAGATGGAGAGCCAAATGCAATCTCTTCTGTTTTCTTTATGTTAATCTCAAGGGCATTATTTTCAGTCCACTCGACCAATTTGTTCACGCCGAGTTGGTGCAGCCCGGGGTTGTCTGAGTTACTTAACAGAGATAATAGAACTGTATCATCTGAGTACTTTCGAATATATTGATACGGTGTATCTGTACGAGAATCATCAGTATAAAAGGTAAACAGCATAGCTGAACTCACACAACCCTGGGGTGCTCCGACGTTGGTTGTGATGGCAGATTAAAGGGTTTTATTCACCTTTACTATCTGTACTCTTAGTGAGAAAGGAAGCATACCAGTGAATCAGATAGGGATTTAGTTCCTGCTGGACCATTTTTGACACCAAAATGTCTGATTGAATTGTGTTGAAAGCTGACGAAAAATCTAGAAAGAGGGCTCTTGCATAGGTGTTGGGTTTGTCTAAGTGTTTAGAGATAATATGGACTAAGGAGGCAACAGCATCTTCTGTGCCACAGCCCTGCTTATAGGCAAATTGATATGGGTCAAGTTTATTCTTTGTTGTACTGATGAAATGTCGGAGCAAAATTATTTCGAGAGATTTCATAATCACCGATGTAAGGGCTATGGGTCTGAAATCCTTATATTCTTTGGGACATGTATTCTTGGGCAAAGGTTTTATATGCAAAGTTTTCCATAACAGAGGGGCAGTGTGTGTGTCTACAGAGGCCTGAAAGGTTTGTTGCCACACTGGAGCCAGCTGTGTTGTAAAGTTCCTCAAGAGGAAAGCGCTGCATCCATCCGGCCCAGCAGCTTTCTTTGTATTTGTACACTGAACTGTTTTCCTGACATCTTCAACAGTGATGACAATTCTGTCGGAGACAGCAGGTATAACAGATTTAACGATGTCGGTGCACTTGGTAGAATTATCTAGGGATTCAAATCTGGCAAAAAAAGTGTTGAGTTCATTGGAAAGAAATGGTTCGTTATCTGTCACAATAGATTTAAATGGGGTTGACATTCCTGTCATAGATTTCATTGTATCCCACACCTTTTTAGAGTTATTGGCTCTGAAAGCTTCTTCCAGATGCAGTCTGTGTGCCAATTTTGCTTCCCTCAAGCTTATTTTCAGTTCTTTTTCTAAGTGCTCCAGAATCTTTGTTTTTGCAGGCCACTTTCCTTGTATTTATTACTTTTTAAACGTTGTGATAGTACCTGCCGCAACGATCTCCTCCGCCAGCTCATTCCATACACCCACCTCCCACAAATGTTACCCCTCAGGATCTTATAAAATCTTTCCAATAGTTACACACTCTAATAATGAGTACCACAGGCAGGTTTTTACAAAGTCTCCGTGTCAGCATGATATCAACAGCAGTGACATTTACATTGGACTTGAAGCTCGGCTGTTCTATGCATGTTTGTTTCAGGGCTGTATTGAGGAGCAGGGTAGTCCCGGAGAAACACAAGTTGAGCAGGTTAGTTGTTACTGTGTCTTGAAATGATTGAACTTGTCTCATTGCTGGAGTGATTCTGGTGTTGTAATCACATTGGAATATTTTGGCTACAGATATGTCTCATTCGGGTGCACATTTTCAACGTTGGCATAATGTGTTCCCAACCATTTCTTCATCCATTGTAGAGTAAATGAAATTAACTGAAGACTGACTTACAAAATGTTTGAGTGGAAACCCAGATGGATTATCCATTCGGCATCTTTAACTGAAGAGTTTGTAAATGTTGAGGAAGGAACTGCAGATGCTGATTTAAACCGAAGATAGACACAAAATGCCGGAGTAACAGGCAGCATCTCTGGAGAGAAGGAATGAGTGACGTTTTGGGTCAAGACCTAAAGTTCCCTAAAGAATGCGGACATATCGGATGTCCTGGTGTGGAAGACCTCACAGATGCGGCGTAGATGGAGGAATTTGGAGTAGGGGGATAGAGTCTTTGCAGGAAGCAGGGTGGGAAGAAATGTATTCAAGATAGTTGTGAGAGTCAGTGGGTTTGTAATAGATGTTAATCTAAATGCCCTTCCCATTCCCACACTGACCTTTCTGTCCTAGGCCTCCTCCATTGTCAGAGTGAGGCTAATCGCAAATTGGAGGAACACCATCTCATAATTTCGCTTACAACCCAGTGGTATGAATATTGATTTGTCTAGCTTCAAGTAACCCCTCTCTCTCCATCCCTCCCCCATCCATGTCACACCAGGTTCCCGTTCTCACCTAGCAAACAGCTAACAATGGTCTGTTTCCTTTATCATCGTAACTTTTTTGCATATCTTTCATTCCATTTGTTCTATATCTCTCTACATCACTGTTTATATCTCTCGTTTGCCTTTCCCCTAACTAGTCTGAAGAAGGGTCTCGACCCGAAACGTCATCCATTCCTTCTCTCCAGAGATGCTACCTGTCCTGCTGAGTTACTCCAGCATTTTGTGTCTATCTTCGGTTGTAAATGTTTTCACCTTATTTTTGGCCCTCTGTTTCATCGTTCAGGATTGAGATATTTTGGAATCTCTTCCTCTTATTTGTTGTCTAGTTGTCCACCACCAGTCAAGCATGGATGTGACATGGCTTTGGACCCTTGTTCTAATGGGTTGCTGAAGGATAGCTTATTTTTTCCAATTGCATGTTGGTTTTGTTGTTTAACATACATGTGGCCACTGATGTAGCTTCACCAGGTTGGCACTTGTTTTGATATATTTCTCATTGAACCAAGATTGGTTCCCTAACTTGGTAGTAATAGTAGAGTGCATGATATGCCGGGGTATGAGATGATCAATTATATACAATATATATGATATGTAATACGGAAGATAGCCTGGAGTAACTCAGCATCTCTGGAGAGAAGGAATGGGTGATGTTTCGGGTTGAGACCCTTCTTCAGATATAATACTGTCTTGGCTTTACTGATGGCCTAAGGTGCATGATGAAACCTTCTTTTCAGATGTCACATCAGTCCTGAATCAATCCCATTCAACCCTATGGTAGTGCCTCAAAAGACAAAAGCATGTCCACAATGAAAGGATGGAATTTTGTTTCATCAAGGATTGTGAGGAGATAATGGGTTGATGATCCTGTAAAGGTAGATTAGTGAAGACTTCATAAAGCAGAATTAACAGGTAACCATCTCCCTCAGGCCAGTCCATCTACTTTGTCATTCCTAGGTGGCTTCCTCATTGATGGAGCAACTTGAGATGCTCTTGGTGATGGGAATACAGAGTAGGTTCAATGCTCTTAGTGGTAGTCTACATTGAGAAGCATTGCGTTATCAGCTCAGTGAGGCCAGAAAACAATAATTAGCAGGACGTTTCCATGATGCCATGATATTTCATGAGTTCCTTAAACAATATTCCAGGGTCACTTCCTGGTGACAGAGTACTACGTTGAGCAAGCGGACAAAGTCATCAAAGTAGTACCCCAGTGAGGAGATGTAGTCAGGGATAGTCACTGAAAATACGCGTTTACGAATAAAGCATTATTTGCTTAACTAGTTCTGGAGTGGAATTCTAAAGCACATGAATGAGCCCTTTGGCCAACCGAGCCTGTTCTGACAATGAAGCAGCCATTTACACTAATCCTGCATTCATTCCATTCCTCCGACATTTTTGCCACCTCCAACGGGATTGCACCACTACTCACATCTGCCCATCTCCAACACTTTCCGCCTTCTGCAGAGATCGTTCCCTCCACAACTCCCTGGTTAACTCATCCCTTCCCACCCAAACCACCTCCTCCCCAGATACCTTCCCCTGCAACGGCAGAAGATACAACACCTGTCCCCATACCTCCTCCCTCGACTGTCCAGGGAACCCGACAGTCCTTTCAGGTTAGGCAAAGGTTCACTTCCACTTCCTCCAACCTCATCTACTGATGCAGTATAACATAGATAAATGTGTGGTTATCCACTTTGGTGGCAAAAATAAGGGGCAGATTATTATCTCAATGGGGTTAGGTTAGGCAAGGGGGAGGTGCAGCAAGACCTGGGCGTCCTTGTACACCAGTCACTGAAAGTTGGAGTGCAGGTACAGCAGGCAGTAAAGAAAGCTAAAGGAATGTTGGCCTTCATAACAAGAGGATTTCAGTGTAGGAGTAAAAAGGTTCTTCTACAGATGTATAGGGCTCTGGTGAGACCACATCTGGAGTATTGTGTCCAGTTTTGGTCTCCGAATTTGAGGAAGGACATCCTTGTGATTGAGGCAGTGCAGCGTGTTTTCACGAGATTAATCCCTGGGATGGCGGGACTGTCGTATGAGGAAAGATTGAAAAGACTAGGCTTGTATTCACTGGAGTTTAGAAGGATGAGGGGTTATCTTATAGAAACATATAAAATTATAAAAGGACTGGACAAGCTAGATGCAGGAAAAATGTTCCCAATGTTGGGCGAGCCCAGAACCAGGGGCCGCAGTCTTAGAATAAAGGGAAAGCCATTTAAGACTGAGGTGAGAAAAAAAAAATTCACCCAGAGAGTTGTGAATTTGTGGAATTCCCTGCCACAGAGGACAGTGGAGGCCAAATCACTGGATGGATTTAAGAGAGAGTTTGATAGAGCTCTAGGGGCTAGTGGAATCAAGGGATATGGGGAGAAGGCAGGCATGGGTTATTGATTGGGGATGATCAGCCATGATCATAATGAATGGCGGTGCTGGCTCGAAGGGCCGAATAGCCTCCTCCTGCACCTATTTTCTATGTTTCTATGTTTCTATGTACTGTATCTGTTGTTTAAGGTGTGGACTATTATACATCGGCGAGACCAAAGGTAGATTGGGTGATTGTTTTGCTGAACACCTTCACTCAGTCTGGACCTACCTGATCTCCTGGTTGCCAAACACTTTAATTCCTCTTCTCATTCCCACACTGACTTTTCTGTCCTGGGTCTCTTCCATTGTCAGAGTGAGGCCAAATGCAAATTGGACGAACAGCACCTCATATTTTGCTTTTGCAGCTTACAACCCCGTGTATGAATATTGATTTCTCTATTTTTAGGTAATCCCTGCATCCCACCCCCCTCTCCCCACTCCCCCCCCTACCCCCACCAAAGTCGTACCAGCTTCAAAGTTGACTTGTCTGCAACTCGTATTCACCTAGCACACAGCTAACAATCTGAAGAAGGGTTTCGGCCCGAAACGTTGCCTATTTCCTTCGCTCCATAGATGCTGCTGCACCCGCTGAGTTACTCCAGCATTTTTGTGTACCACACAGCTAACAATGGTCTGTTTCCTTTATCATCCTTACTTTTTTTGCATATCTTTCATTCATTTGTTCTAGATTTCTCTATCATTGTCTTTGTCTCTCATTTCCCTTTCCCCTGACTCTCAGTCTGAAAAAGGATCTGGACCCAAAATGGGACTTGATGGGAACGTGGGAGGAATAAAATTGTATGAATTCAAAATACAAATGGGTGCTTAATAGTTGACATGGACACGGGAATCATAGGCATCCTTCTGTTTTATATGACTATAGATCTACCACACTCCCATTGAATTGCCATTCCATCCTTCATACTGCACTGTGCTCAATCACATCAGGTGGACAGGTTTAATATCGGTGAGACCAAAATAAGAGCAGGATGGCTTCAATATCCTCAATACCTATGCTGGCCTCCACTTCCCTTTTGTGTCAGTTTTCCATAACACCTAATTCTTGATCTTTCAAATATTTATCTATCTGCACCTTTCAAACATCTAATGATCAAGCCTCCACCACTCTCAGGGGCAGAGAATTTCAGAGATCCCCATCATTTTCCAGAAGAAGCATTGCTATCTAGTTTGCTTTTACATGACCAGCTCCTTATTTTGCAGCCATGTCCCTTTATAATCTTCTGATAGTGGAAATATCTCAAGATTGACTGTCAGGCCCTCATAGGATCTTATGTGTTTGAATAAAATCATCCCTTCAGTCTTATAAACTTCAAGGATTGCAGACTTAACCATCTACCCGATCTTGATAGGAGTCTGGCATTTCCTCAGTGTGGCAGTTTTTGACATGACCACTCGGCTGATGTAGGAATTAACAGTACAGTGATATAAAAAACACTCTAAGACACAGCGTGTAAAAGAAAGGCAAGGGGCTAGAAGAAGACTTCTCAGTAACCAAAAGAAGGAAACTAAGTAACGTATGATTATTCAGTAAACTGGCCTAAGAAATCATCTAGAAGGGTTCTGCCTGCATGGAGTCAAGATATTTTCATGATGTGCTTTGTTGGAGATGTGTGAGATGAGGGATCTAACGGTGAAGGAGTAGGTCAAGGAATTGCAGGAAACTTGGTTCATGCCAAGAGAGGGCCCTACAAAGGAACTGCAGATGCTGAATCACACTGAAGATAGACACAAAATGCTGGAGTAACTCAGCGGGACAGGTAGCTTCTCTGGAGAGAAGGAATGGGTGACATTTCAGGTCGCTGTTGCACAGAAAGAGATGCAATGTAAACATGGCGGGCTGTGGTGCTTGTTGATGGCTACACTTACGAGCATTGTGGACTAGTTTCTCTCGGTAACATGGTAATGGAGTGGTGAGTGGGAAATGGTGCTATTTACTATTTGTTTAACACAGAAAACACTTGCGTGGCACTGTGCCAGCTGTGACTGGGAAAGCACTGTTAGTTTCCAGTACAGTCCAATTCAAACCCAAATCTATTGTAATCATACACTGCTTTTCATATATGTAGGCATCAATGACATGGTTTCTATTATATCCCAGCATTGGTAATTAAAAATAATACAGCACTGGAAATGAGATCACACATGAAGAATGTGAGCCCCTAAATGCCTTCTGAGTATTTGTTGTGTTTTATATAGATATAGATATAGATCTAAATATAGATATAGATATATGTGTGTCTGTGTGTATGTATATATATATATATATATGGAATAGGTCGGTACATGCCTTCTCCATTCACAGAGATTCCTTTTAATCCATGTAAGGTGTTTTTACAACATTGTTGACTGATGATTCCCAACAGGTATTTTAATATTGGCATTACCCAAACCATAATTCTATGAAGCAGTGAGATCAGTTCTCTAGCTTGAATGACTACCTCTCAATGGGCCTGAGTTATAGCGAGAGGTTGAGCAGGCTAGGACTTTATTTCTTGGAATGCAATAGACAATAAACGATAGACAATAGGTGCAGGAGTAGGCCCTTTGGCCCTTCCAGCCAGCACTGCCATTCACTGTGATCATGGCTGATCATCCACAATCAGTACCCTGTTCCTGCCTTCTCTCCATATCCCTTGACTCTGCTATCTTTAAGAGCCCTATCTAATCCTCTCTTGAAAGCATCCAGAGAACCGGCCTCCACTGCCTTCTGAG
Organism: Malacoraja senta; assembly: GCA_038087875.1. Taxonomy (NCBI): domain Eukaryota; kingdom Metazoa; phylum Chordata; class Chondrichthyes; order Rajiformes; family Rajidae; genus Malacoraja; species Malacoraja senta. The sequence continues at coordinate 8,344,044 of CM075994.1, forward strand.
GCAGAAAATGCCACAGATTCACAACTCTCTGTGTGAAAAAGTGTTTCCTCATCTTCGTTCTAAATGTCCTACCCATTATTCTTAAACTGTGGCCCCTGGTTCTGCATTCCCCCACCATCGGGAACATGTTTCCTGCCTCGAGTGTGTGTCCAATCCCTTAATAATCTTATGTGTTTCAATAAGATCTCCTCTCATCCTTCTAAATCCCAGTGTACACAAACCCAGTTCTTTCAACATATGATAGTCCCGCCATCCTGGGAATTAACCTCGTGAAACTACGCTGCACTCCCTCAATGGCAAGAATGTCCTTCCTCAAATTTGGAGCCTAAAACTGCGCACATTACTCCAGTTGTGGTCTCACCAGGGCCCTGTACAACAGCAGAAGGACCTCTTTGCTCCTATATTCAACTCCTCTAGTTATGAAGGTCAACATGCCATTAGTTCTTCACTACCTGCTGTACCTGCATGCTTACTTTCAGTGACTGATGTACAAGGACGCCCAGATCTCGTTGTACTTCCCCTTTTCCTAACTTGACACCATTCAGATAATAATCTGCCTTCCTGTTCTTGCCTCTAAAGCGGATAACCTCACATTTATCCACATTAAACTGCATCTGCCATGCATTTGCCCACTCACCCAACCTGTCCAAGTCACCCTGCATCCTCATAGCATCGATATATATGTTCTGATGTTGCCCACTAATCTCCTATGTGGGACCTTATTAAAGGCTTTCTAAAAGTCCAGGTACACTACATCCACTGGCTCTCCCTTGTCCATTTTCCTAGATATTTTCAAAAAATTCTAGAAGATTAGTCAAGCATGATTTCCCCTTTATATATCCATGCTGACTTGGACCGATCCTTTTACTGCTATCCAAATGTGCCGCTATTTAATCTTTTATAATTGACTCCAGCATCTTCCCCACCACCGATGTCAGGCTGACTGGTCTATAATTCCCTGTTTCCTCATTTCCTCCTTTCGTAAAAAGTGGGATAACATTAGCTACCCTCCAATCTACAGGAACTGATCCTGAATCTATAGAACATCGGAAAATGATCACCGATGCGTTCAAAATTTCTAGAGCCACCTCCTTAAGTACCCTGGGATGCAGACCATCAGGCCCTAGAGATATATCAGCCTTCAGTCCCATCAGTCTACCAAACACCATTTCCTGCCTAATGTGAATTTCCTTCAGTTCCTCTCATCCTATGTCCTCTGGCCACTAGTACATCTGGGAAATTGTTTGTGGCTTGCTTAGTAAAGACAGATCCAAAGTACCTGTTCAACTCGTCTGCCATTTCCTTGTTCTCCATAATAAGTTCACCTGTTTCAGTCTTCAAGGGACCACATTTGTCTTAACCAATTGTTTCCTCTTCACATACCTAAAGAAGCTTTTACTATCCTCCTTTATCTTCTTGGCTAGCTTATCTTTGTACCACATCTTTTCTCCCCGTATTGCCTTTTTAGTTATTTTCTGTTGCTCTTTAAAACTTCCAATCCTCTGGCTTCCAGCTTATCTTTGCTATGTTATACTTCTCTTTTATTTTTATACTGTCCTTGACTTCCCTTGTCAGCCACGGCCACTCCTTACTCTCCTTGGAATCTTTCTTCCTCTTTGGAATGAGCTGATCCTGCACCTTCTGTATTATTCCCAGAAATACCTGCCATTGTTGTTCCAATGTCATCCCTGCTAGGGTATCTTTCCAGTCAGCTTTGGCCAGCTCCTCCCTCATGCTTCCATAGTCCCCTTTGCTCAACTACTGAGAGCAGGAAGAGGTGTGGAGGTGTATAACATTATGAGAGGAATAGGGGCAAATGCACAGTGTTTTACCGAGAGTAAAGGAATCCAATTGCAGACCAATTTGGCAGACCAATTTCCCTCCAGGGATGAATAATGTTTTATAGTATCGTATCGTATCGTAAGTACCAGAGGACATAGGTTTCAGGTGAAGGGAGCATCTGGGAGAGTGTTCTTCCGTTCGAGTGCCTGAAACATCGGGCCGTCATTGCAGCGACTGTGGGGGCCTCAATAGGCCCTGATCACGGGTGAACAGAGGAAGAAGACTGAACTTTGGTGCCTTCCCTCACAGTGGGAAACGTTGCTTCCGCTGTGGGGGGATGTTTTTATGTTTTATGTTAAATTCTAAAGTGTTGTGTTAATGTTATTTGTGTGCTGCATGACAACTCAAATTTCACTGTATGTGACAATAAATGTCCTTTGTCCTTTGGTATTAAACATTTAAATATGAATATTTGACATTCAGAGGACTGGACTACTGATCTAAGGGCATGTTCAAATCTCACTATGACAATTGGGGGAGTTTAAACTCAACTTATTAGTTAAATCTGAATTATACAAAAAACATACAAGGTTAATTCACAGAATGGCAGGACTGTCATATGCTGAGAGAATGGAGCAGCTGGGCTTGTACACTCTGGAGTTCAGAAGGATGAGAAGAGATCTCATTGAAACATATAAGATTGTTAAGGGTTTGGACACGCTAGAGGCAGAAAACATGTTCCCGATGTTGGGGGAGTCCAGAACCAGGGGCCACAGTTTAAGGATAAGGAGTAAGCCATTTAGAACGGAGACGAGGAAACACTTTTTTCTCACAGAGAGTGGTGAGTCTGTGGAATTCTCTGCCTCAGAGGGCGGTGAAGGCAGGTTCTCTGGATGCTTTCAAGAGAGAGCTAGATAGGGCTCTTAAAAATAGCTGAGTCGGGGGATATGGGGAGAAGGCAGGAACGGGGTACTGATTGGGGATGATCAGCCATGATCACATTGAATGGTGGTGCTGGTTCGAAGGGCCGAATGGCCTACTCCTGCGTCCATTGTCTATTGTCTATAACCTCATTGGTAAACAATAAATTGCTTTATTGTCAATGAAAACAGATTACGTTCACTGATATTCTATCGGGGAGAAGCCTGCCATCCTAGTCCCGTCTAGCCTACATGTAACTCCATATC
>CM075994.1:8347212-8389712 GCA_038087875.1 Malacoraja senta
GAGATGGAGAGGTGTAGGGGGAGTGGTGGAAGTGGGAGAGAGGGAGGGGAGAGGTGTAGGGGGAGTGGTTGAAGAGGGATAGCGGGGTAGGGGAAGGGGACGGGGTGAGAGAGGGAAGGGGGATGTGGGAGAGAGTAATGGGGGTGGGAGGAGGAGGGGGGTGAGAGGGAGAGGGGTGAGGAGAAGGGGATGGAGAGCGGGAGGAGAGAGGGTGGGTAAGGCGAGGAGAAGGGTAGAGAGGTGTGGGGGAGGGTGGAGGGTGGCGACGGGGTTGGGAGAGAAGAGGGGGGGAGGGGGGAGAGGGAGACGGGGTGGGGAGAGAAGAGGGGAGGGAGGGGAGGGAGGAGAGAGGGGGAGGAGGAAAGGGGAGAGATTGGTGAGGGAGAAGAGAGCAGGGTGGGGGGAGATGGACGGGGAGGAGTGTGGGGAGTGGGAGGAGAGCGGGGAGGGCAGGAAGGGGGGAGGGGGGGGAGGAGATGTTAGAGGTGGAGAGAGGGGATGAGGGGAAGGGGAGAGGAGTAGGGGGAAGAGAGGGAGAGAGGGAGGGGGGAGGGATAGAGGTGGGGGAGGGAGAGGGGAAGAGTGGTGAGTGAGGGGCAGAGGGGTAGCGGGGAGTGGTGCAAGAGAGAGTGGAAGGGGGTAGGGGGGAGATGGGGGTGAAGAGGGGTGGTGGAGGGGGAAGAGAGGGTGTGGGAGGGGAGGGAGGGGTAGAGGAGAGAGGGGGAAGAGTGTGGAGGGAGAGTTGAAGTAGGAGGGGTAGTGACAGTCCATCTGTTACCCATTCCCTATCACCCCCAATCCTCTTTCTCTATTTCCACAAACGTGACGACGCCCTTCGACACAGGCTGTGGGGGTTGGGGGGGAGGGGCTTGGACTGTGGGTGCTGCAAAGGCATATCTAAACGGATTCATTTCGATTTGTTACAAGTGTCGCCGGGCGTCGCCACGTGTGTGGGGGCGATAGGGAATGGGGAAATTTCAAAATGTTAAACAAAAATAGCTCTCAGCAATAGAATGTTAATGAAGGTTCCGTTTTTTGATGTCACAATGCCCAATGCTGCGGGGGTTGGGGGGGAGGGGCTGGGGCTGGTGCCAAGGCATATGTAATGGATCCATTCCGATTGGACATCTGTGAGCATTGTGCATTGTGACATCACACACGGAATCTTTACAAACATTCTATGGCTGAGCTGTTTTTTTTAAAACATTTTGAAGTATTTGGTTTGGGGGGGGGGGAGAGGTATTTTATTTAAAAAACGTGTACATAAACAGGTCAGAATTTAATCAGGAGTGGGTTTATGTAAAGATAAACGTAACCTCTTTAGAAACGGTAAAAAATATCGGCCTTTCCGCGCGCCGCGTGGGCGTCGGGCCGTATCAAAGGCCGCGCGGCAAAGTCAAGCAGGCCGTCGGACGTACAGACGGACGACAGCCAGAGAGTTTTATATAATAACTAGACCAAGTGCAGACCCGTTGGGTCTGGACACCGAACGTGCGTTTGCGGGTGGGGGGGGGGGGGGGTGCTGTGGCGTCACAGTAACCACCCCCTTTGCTCCAAAGCACGGTTGCGGGGTGGGAATCTGGCACCCACGAACACACACACTCATAACAACCCTTGATATTATCTTAATTTTTTAATTTGCTTCTTTTATCCCATCTCCACCCTATCCACTGACGAATAGCCCTCACCTCTCAGGTGCGTCTAGAGGGGGGGGCAGAGAGTGAAAATTTAATGTTAGAATTAAAAAAATTGAAGAATGGGAGGAGGAGGGTGGAGAGGAAGGGGGGAGGAAGGGGTGCGAGGAAGGGGGATAGAGAGGTGGGTGTGGAGAGAGGAAGGAGAGGATGTTGGAGATAGGTGAAGGGGGGTGTTTTGAGCTGGTGTTCATGAGTTAAGCTGCGGGCTGTGAAGAGAGAAGGGCAGAGAGAGAGAGAGAGAGAGGGGAGAGACAGAGAGACTGGTACACTCAAAAAAGGTGGTGAAATTCAGCGGGTGCAGCCGCGTCTATGGAGCGAAGGAAATAGGCAATGTTTGTGGCTGAAACCCATCTTCAGACGTGTTTTGTTATGAAACATTGCCTATTTCCTTCGATCCAAAGATGCTGCTGCACCCGCTGAGTTTATACTTCATTTTTTTGTTTACCTTGCGTTTGGGGGGGGGGGGGGGGCTGCAGTTGCAGCATCACACTCACACTAACCACCCCCCAAACACACAGGCGGGGGGAGTGGGGGAGAGGGAGACGGGGTTGGGGAGAGGAGGGGAGGGGGAGAGAAGGAGACGGGGTGGGGAGAGAAGAGGGGAGGGAGGGGAGGGAAGAGGGGGACGGAGGGGAGAAGGGAGGAGGAAAGGGGAGAGATTGGGGAAGGAGAGGAGATCAGGGTGGGTGAGAGGGAGGGTGAGGAGAGTTTGGAGTGGGAGGAGGGCGGGGAGGGCAGGAAGGGGGGAGAGGGGGGGAGGGGATGAGGGGGGGAGGGGATGAGGGGATGAGGGGAAGGGGAGAGGAGTAGGGGGAAGAGAGGGAGAGAGGGAGGGTGGAGGGAGAGAGGTGGGGAGGGAGAGGGGAAGAGTGGGGAGTGCAGACCAAGTGCAGACCCGTTGGGTCTGGACACCGAACGTGCGTTTGGGGCGGGGGGCTGTGACGTCACACTAACCACCCGTTGGGTCTGTACCTCCAAAGCAGGGTTGCGGGGTGTGAATCTGGCACCCACAAACACACACACTCATCACACCCCTTGATATTATATTAATATTTTAAAGACAGAGAGACTGTTGGCGGGCTGTTTTCCCAACGCGCGTTTGCGGGAGGGGAGGGTGGGCTGCGGCATCACACTCACACTAACCACCCCCCAAACACAGGCAGGGGAGGGTGGAGAGGAAGACGTGGTGGGGAGAGAAGAGGGGAGAGGGAAATGGGGTGGGGAGAGAAGAGGAGAGGGGGAGGGAGGGGAGAGGGGAAGAGGAAAGGGGAGAGATTGGGGAGGGAGAGGAGATCAGGTGGGTGAGAGGGAGGGGGAGGAGAGTGGGGAGTGGGAGGAGAGCAGGGAGGGCAGGGAGGGGGGGAGGGGATGAGGGGAAGGGGAGAGGAGTAGGGGGAAGAGAGGGAGAGAGGGAGGGGGAGGGAGAGGGGTACAGTGGGGAGTGAGGGGCAGAGGGGTAACGGGGAGTGGTGCAAGAGAGAGGGGAAGGGGGTAGGGGGGAGATGGGGGTGAAGAGGGGTGGTGGAGGGGGTAGAGAGGGTGTGGGAGGGGAGGGAGGGTAGAGCAGAGAGGGGGAAGAGTGGGGAGGGAGAGTTGAAGTAGGAGGGGTAGGGACAGTCCATCTGTTTCCCATTCCCTATCACCCCCAATCCTCTTTCTCTATTGCCACACACGTGACGACGCCCTTCGACACAGGCTGTGGGGGTGGGGGGGAGGGGCTGGGGCTGGTGCTGCCAAGGCATATGTAAACGGATTCATTCTGATTGGACATCTTTGAGCATTGGGCATTGTGACATCACAAAACGGAACCTTCATTAACATTCTATTGCTGAGAGCTGTTTTTTTAAAACATTTTGAAATTTCCCCATTCCCTATCCCCCCCACACACGTGGCGACGCCCTTCGACACAGGCTTTGGGGTTGGGGGGGAGGGGCTTGGGCTGTGGGTGCTGCCAAGGCATATGTAAACGGATTCATTTCGATTTGTCACACGTGTCGCAGGGCGTCGCCACGTGTGTGGGGGCGATAGGGAATGGGGACATTTCAAAATGTTAAACAAACAGCTCTCAGCAATAGAATGTTAATGAAGGTTCCGTTTTGTGATGTCACAATGCCCAATGCTGCGGGGGTTGGGGGGGAGGGGCCGGGCTTGGGTCGCCGCAAAGGCATATGTAAATGGATCCATTCCGATTGGACATCTGTGACCATTGTGCATTGTGACATCACACACGGAATCTTTAGTAACATTCTATGGCTGAGCTGTTTTTTAAAACATTTTGAAGTATTTGGTTTGGGGGGGGGGAGAGGTATTTTATTTAAAAAACGTGTACATAAACAGATCAGAATTTAATCAGGAGTGGGTTTATGTAAAGATAAACGTAACCTCTTTAGAAACGGTAAAAAATATCGGCCTTTCCGCGCGCCGCGTGGGCGTCGGGCCGTATCAAAGGCGGCGCGGCAAAGTCAAGCAGGCCGTCGGACGTACAGACGGACGACACACACAGAGTTTTATATAATAATAGATAGATAGATAGATAGATAGATAGATAGATAGATAGATAGATAGATAGATAGATAGATAGATAGAAGATATATATATATATATAATTTATATTACTTTTATGCTTCTGTATATTTTTGTATTTTTCTTTTATGTATTATTTGAGTGTTTCTTATTGACATTTCTCTTTTCTTATTTTGTGTTGATTTATTTAAAATGAAGACATAAACATTTAAAACAATATTAAATTTGAATGGAAGGGAAACCGACTTCCACCAGGTGGCGCTGCGATGGCAGCCTCGCCTACAGTCTGTCTGTCCTTTTCACCTTTTTTTGTTATATTTAGTGTGTTTTAAAAGTTTGTGTTAGTGTTCTCTGGTTTGTTTTATGTGGGGGCTGGGTGGGGGAAACTTTTTTTCAGTCTCTTACCTTGCCGGAGATGCGATTGTTTTCCGGATCGTATCTCCGGTCGCTCTGCGACCTAACATCATGGAGCTGGAGGCCTTGCTCGGGACTGACTTTGAGCCCCACCGCGGGGCGTGGACTTACCATCGGAGCCGATTCCTTGCCTGGGATGGACGCTCCAACCGCGGCCTGTGGACTTTAACATCAAGGAGCTCGCTGTCTCGGGAAGAGCCAGACGTCGGGAAGCTCCAAAAGGCGCACGACGTTCGACTAGTCCCAACCCGTTGTCAGATCGCCCGGCGTGGAGGAGCTGAGATTCCCCCGATGCAGGAGCTTGATCGCCCCGACGAGGAGGCCCGCCGCCGGCTACGGGAGTAAGATCGCCCCGTCAACGGAAGGCTCGATGCCCCCGACCGCTGGAGGACAAAGAAGGGAAGAGATTGAACTTTTTTCACCTTCCATCACAGTGAGGAATGTGGAGGAGTCACTGTGGTGGATGTTCATGGTAAAATGTATTTAGTGTGTTCTGTTGCTTTTTATTAGTATGACTGTATGGCAAATCAAATTCCTCCTATGTTGCAAAACATTCTTGGCTAATAAAGTATGATTATGTTTATGAAAAACACCTGCAGATTTGAAGCAAAACACAATAAATGGTTTTATTGAAAGCTTGTAAATGCAGCTCATGAAAGCAGAAAAAGCATTTAAAACAGGTTATTCTGGAAGTACAGGATATAAAGCAAGTACAGATCATAAATTATGTGATAGGAGCAGAATTAGGCCATTCGGCCCATCAGGTCTACTCCGCCATTCAATCATGGCTGATCTATCTCTCCCTCCTAACCCCATTCTCCTGCCTTCTCCCCTGACACCCATACTAATCAAGAATCTATCTATCTCTGCCTTAAATATATCCACTGATGGCCTCCACGGCCGTCTGTGGCAATGAATTTCACATTCACCACCCTCTGGCTATAGAAATTCCTCCACATCTCCTTCCTAAGACAACGTCCTAGTGGAAACATCCTCTCCACATCCACTGCATCCAGGCCTTTCACTATTCTGTACACTTCAAAAAGGTCTGCCCCTCATCCTTCTAAACTCCACGAGTACAGGCCCAGAGCCGACAAACGCTCACCATAGGTTAAACTACTCATATGTTAATCTACAGGTCATATTTCAGTAGAGAACTCTGGAAGTGAGTTTTTAAACATTGAAAATTACTATCCTTAGAATAAAACAAAACATAATTTTTGTCTGCCAATTTCACTGAGTACACAACACTGCACTATTTATTAACAACACTGTTAAGACACTGGAGAAAAGAAATAGGTGACGTTTCGGGTCGAGACCCTTTTTCAGACTTCCCAAAACATCACCTATTCCTTCTCTCCAGAGATGCTGCCTGACCCGCTGAGTTACTCCAGCATTTTTGTGTCTGTCTTCGGTTTAAAACCAGCATCTGCAGTTCCTACCTGCACTGTTCAGACACTTCTGTGATAGTGGTGATATCATTGGAAATAAAATCATCGTGGAGTCAGGAGACTGATAAAATATTCTGACACAAAATCCAATCACACTGGGGAGTAGGGGGAGTGGGAGGGGAATGGGGTGAGGGAGAGGGAGGGGGAGAGAGAGGGAGGTGGGAGGGAGTGGGAGGGGAGAGAGGTTGGAGGGGGAGTGGGAAGCGGAATTCTGAGCGAAGGAGGAGAGGAGTTTGTGAGGGGGAGGGGAAGTGGGAGAAGGGGAGGGAGTGGGAGGGGGGAGAGTGGGAGGGAGGGGGAGAGAGTGGGAGTGGTGGGAAAGGGGGAGAGAGGGGAGGGCGGGGGAGAGAGTGTGGGTGTGGGAGGCGCAAAGAGTAGGTTTAACTGGGGGGTGGGGGTTAAACCGGCATCTACAGTTGCTCGTCTCTCCTCTCCACAGTTCCCACGGCGCCAGCACACGCCAGGGTCTCATATCTCTGCTGTAAGGAACATCCAGGCCAAGAAAGCGAAGACGACGATGCACAGAATCACTGGGCAATATCCACGTATCGAAACATCTTCCAAGCGGTCACCTCCCTGGTGCCTGACCAGAGGAGTTCGAGCAGCATATGATTGTTGTACTAGATTCCCAGTTCCTGGCCGGGATGTGCGCGCTTGCAAGGTCCTCTCGATGCTCTCCCATTCCTCCAAGGCTTTGAGATGTTCTGGGTCCGACCTGCCGTTCATCTCCGCCCACCGGTAGTTATTAGCCCTCCGTTCTACCACCTTGCTGGCCAGCTCTGCCAACTTCTCCACGTCGGCTGGGCTGAAGTAGTCCCCAAGGACAAATACACGCACTCGTTGCAAAGTCCAGATGTAGCCCGCTCCGTCCCACCAAACGGAGTGCATATTGAACCTGTCTCCACTGCGCTCGGCTCGCTCGGACTCTCTCTTCCACCGCTCGGAGATGCTGGGGTTATGGCCGAGCCGGTCCAAACGCGAGAAAAATACCTTAAAGAAGCCCCCTTCGTCCCTGTAACGAGCGTTGGCATCCCTGACCATGGTCTTCTTGGACTGAATGGAGATCTTGGACGCTGGACTCAGGATTCGGTATCAAGTCTCTCTCTCTCTCTCTCTCTCTCTCTCTCTCTCTCTCTCTCTCGCTCTCTCTCTCTCTCTCTCTCTCTCTCTCTCTCTCTCTCTCTCTCTCTCTCTCTCTCTCTCTCTCTCTCTCTCTCTCTCGCTCTCTCTCCCTGTTATGTAAACTTGCATCCTTCCGCATTTCTGTTTCACGCACTCCCCACCCCACACAAATTGACGTCTTTCCGACAACAGAACAACGCAGGAACGGGCCCTTCGGCCCACAATCGGCCAAACCTACCAAATACTTCATGTATATGAAGGAACTGCAGATGCTGGTTTACACCAAACATAGACACAAAATGCTGGAGTAACTCCGCGGGACGGGCAGCATCTCTGGAGAGTAGGAACAGGTGACATTTCGGATCGAGATTCTTCTTACTGTCTCCGAATACATATTATCTGTTTGCTTTGTTGTCACCTTCTCCCCGCTAACAATGATCTATTCTACATTCTCCTGGATCGCCATCCCCTTTGTCCTGTTTTCACATCCTACACTTGCTTATCTTAGTATCTCCCTCACCCCTGACGTCAGTCTGAAGAAAGGTCTCACATAACTTGTGAACTTGTGAACTTTCTCAGGTGCAGCTGAGGCGCTGGTCGTATGGACCTTACCCCATTCCCTCTTGCAGAGAGGATTGTGAGGCTTCCTACTGTCACAGCAGCCTAGAGTTCACACTCTACAAGGACAACCAGTGGCCCTGGATCCTGGGCCTCCTCTAATCCTCTCATCCCCGTCCCTTCATCCCTGCCCTATGAGTCACCCATCCCTGCCTGATCTCCCGGTTGCCAAACACTTTAATCCCCCTCGCATTCCCACACTGACCTTTCTGTCCAGGGCCTCCTCCACTGTCAGAGTGAGGCCAAACGCAAATTGGAGGAACAGCATCTCATATTTTGCTTGTGCAGTTTACACCCCAGCAGTATGAACATTGACTTCTCTAACTTCAAGTAACCCTTGCTTTCCCTTTCTCTCCATCCCCTCCCCCACCCATCGATGTTCCAGGTTCAAAGTCGTCTTGTTGAGTCTCATTGTCTGTAACTCGTTTTCACCTAGCCCACAGCTAACAATGGCCTGTTTCCCTTATCATCGTTACTTTTCTGCATCTTTCATTCATTTGTTCTCCATCTCTCTACATCACCGTCTATATCTCTCGTTTCCCCCTCCCCTGACTCTCAGTCTGAAGAAGGGTCTCGACCCAAAACGTCACCTATTCCTTCTCTCCAGCGATGCTGCCTGTCCCACTGAGTTACTTCAGCATTATGTGTCTATCCCTGGATACTGTGCGTGCCTCAATGTTGTTGAAACAGGCAGTCGGGAAGAGTTTTGTTGGCAAGAGCTAAGAGTGTGGGGACGATTTAAATCTTGATAGCTTGTTTGGGACACATGACAATAAAACACTCTTGATTCTTGACTTCGGTGGGGCCGAAGGGCCTGTTTCCACACTGTATCTCTAAACTGAACTAGACTACTGTCTGACCCGCCGAGTTACACCAGCACTTTGCAGTATTTTTGCAACTTGTAGTATAGCTCGATAAAGGCAGAGTCCTATGAATACGATTAGTTTGGTTTCTTGTTGTTTAGTTTAGTTTGGGTTAGTGATGCAGGAAACATGTTCCCCATGTTGGAGGAGTCCAGAACCAGGGGTCACAGTTTAAGAATAAGGGGTAGGCCATTTAGGACTGAGATGAAGAAAAACCTTTTCACCCAGAGAGTTGTGAATCTATCAAGGGATGTGGAGAGAAAGCAGGAATGGTGTACTGATTTTAGATGATCCGCTATGATCATATAGAATGGCAGAGCTGGCTCGAAGAGCCGAATGGCCTACTCCTACACCTATTTCCTATGTTACTAGTGTAGTTTAGTGTAGTGTAGTTTAGTTTTGTATAGTTTGGTTTAGTTTAGATTAGTTTAGTTTAGTTTAGTGGTACAGCATGGAACCAAGTCCATGCTGACCATCGATCACCCATTCACACTGGGTCTATATATTATCCCACTGTTTCATCCACTGTCATTTTATAAACCATTATCTGGTCATTACCTGGTTTACAAGAAAAAGACACAAAGTGCTGGAGTAACTCAGGGGGTGAGTCTGGTATCCATATCCATGTTCTCCTGTGATTTGCCTGAGTTACTCCAGCACTTTGTGTCTTTTCTCGCGCGAGTTCTATGTTATCCCACGTTCTCATCCACTCCCTACACGTTAGGGGGCAATTTACAGAGGGGCCGATTAACCAGTCTGAAGGAGGGTCTTCTCACCAGAGTCGCTGCCTGTCCCGCTGAGTTACTCCAGCTTTATGTCTAACTTCAATTTCAAGAGTTAAATAAAAAACACAGAATGCTGGAGGAACTCAGCGGGCTAGGCGGCATCTGTGGAGGGAATGGATTAGGAGTTGTTTCCGGTCAGGGTTCATAGGAAGGAACCAGGGCCGGATTTACGTATAAGCCAGACCAGCTTAAGCTTAGGGCCTCGAGATCTAGGGGGGCCTCTGACCGCTCCACCAAGGTGTATAAAACTTTAGACATATTCGTATTTTCTGAGCCTTGTCTTTTCAACAGTCAGGAGTGTTGGAGTCGGTGCGAGGCTGCAAGTTTAACAATGTCAGAACCGGCTCCGACTGTGCCTGCTTCAGGGGTGAAGAGATAAGGCTCCGGGCGGGGTAAAGGGTGGGTGGGAAGGAGCAGCCACCCGCTACTATAGGCGGAATGGTCCTTTCTATAGTTAACCCTGCTCACAGTAGGTATGTTACAATACTTACCTTCAGCGGCGCTGCAATTCTGCCACTGGCCGTGTGCGCGATTTTGGCGCCTTTGAGGGGGGGAGGCGGGGTTAAAACGCGGGTTTCTCCTACCTTGTCCTGTATTATATTTCGTTGGAGTGCCAGCGTTTGCTGAAAAATCGTCCCTACGGGCGTTTTGTGTATATTTTATTTTTATTCGATCGACAATGTTAGCGCTGGAGTTATTTTAAAATCAGCTTCGAAAGCCGTCAACGCCGACATCGGGGACGGATTTCACACACGGGACAGGTAAACGAAAGCAGTTTATCTTTTTGTATAAAAGTGCTTCTTAAGAAGCCTTTAATTCATATTGTTTAATGCGAAACGGTGATTCTTTTCTCCGAACTAACGGCAGAATTTTTCATGCCGATACGGTGTTAAATTCACCGCAAATCAACGTTCCAAATGATCGCGTTCCAGAAAACCTCACTCGCAAGATGATTTAAATGCCCATTAATTTACAGGTATTAAACATTCAATTCCTTCCATTTGGCCTGTAAATCCATGACAATGAGATTTCAAAATTATGTTATATTTTGAATTCTTGTGTGAATGTTATTTGGACACTTAGGCTATTTTAAAATGTTAATCTATTCTTAAGAAATTGATAGATGTTTAGATCTAGTAATTGAATTTTGTAATTAGCTACAATTAGGTAACTAACTAATTATATGCTTTAATTTCATCACATCTAAGTAAGATTGATTCATATTTGTTTCAGAATGCTTCAATCTATAATAACTGAAAATTTCTTTCAGTTCTCTTAATTTTTAAGAAAGTTATGGGCTTTTGACTGTCCTCGATCACAGCTTTTGTGTTAAGTCAATGGAAAAGTAATAGGGAACAAGATGCTAATTTCCGAGTATGAAAATAGCCATAACTTTTTTAATACTGAAGATATGAAAGTGAATTAGGTGTCAAATTAAACTTCTTTTTATGCGTTATCTGATGGGATAAATTGCAGACTTTATTTTTTAAATCTAAACATTTTGTAACATTGCTACTCACAGTCTCTGATGGAGCTGGTTTCCCGCCCACCGGGACCTCCCGCTGACCCTGGCCACTCCACCGCCCTCCAGCAGCCCACAGCCGTCGCCTTACCTGCAGCCTGGACTCAGAACCTGGCCTGGAGTTCCCACGCTGCAGAATCCAACTCCCCTGAGCTTGACTGCGCTGGGACCTACTGCTAGTCACCGTACTCTGGTAACCTCAGTGGCTGTTCCACTGGGCCTTCCCCATTCCCCCAAACCATGTGACCCCAGCTCTTCCCCACCCACACTACAGTCCTCACACACCACCCCCCTACCCCCTGACCACCAACCACCCCCCCACCAGACATCGCCTCGGCCCCAGTCCACTCACCTGCCTTCCTCTGGCCCCAACCCCCATCCCTGCCATGTGTTCACCATCCTCCGTGACCTCCCCCTCTCAGATACCGAACGGTCTGTCCACAACAGAGGCCTCACCTTTGTCCCCCTCCGTCCCCACCTCAATTAGTTCCGCGCCCGCCGCGATTCGGAGCTCTGCTTCCAAGGGCAGTCTTATGACAATGCTGCCAACATGGCTGGTAGGTACAAGGGTATGCAGCAAAAAATCCTCGAAAAAAATCAAATTTGCACGATTTATTCCATGCGCTGCTCACTCATTAAATTTGGTGGGCCGTTCGGCTGTTGATTGTTGCCTTGATGCAGTGAACTGTTTTGGAATGATCAATGACATTTATACCTTCTTTTCATCCTCCACAAAGAGATGGGCAGTTCTACAATAATTTTTGCAACCTCAGTCGAAAGTGCCTAAATATTTGTCAGACACTAGGTGGGAGGCACATGCAAAAGCCACAGAAGCTATTTTGGAAAGTTACAGCGCTATCACTGATGCCCTCAGTCATTTGTACTCTGATGTTAATGTGAAGGGTGATACCAGGCTTCAAGTTTACAATATAACCATATAACTATATAACCATATAACCATTACAGCACGGAAAGAGGCCATCTTGGCCCTTCAAGTCCGTGCCGAATCTAATTACCAAAATGTTATAATAGGAGGAGACTTTAACTGTGTTTTAGATCCGTATTTAGATAAATCTAGCCAAAAACAGAGAGGTAATACGAAATCTAAAACTAGTGAACACTTAAATACTTACATAAATAATACCAATATAACAGATGTTTGGAGAATTGCTAATCCGACTGGCAAGGAATACTCGTTTTATTCAATGGTACACAAAACATACTCACGTATAGATTATTTCCTGGTGGATACAAAATGAATCCCTTACACTGTGAACCCAATATACCATACCAACTCGATCTCAGATCATTCACCGCTAATTTTCTTTTTAAAACTGGAAGGAATGTCTAAGAACAAATCGTTTTGGAGGTTCAACCCTCAAATCCTAAAAGACCCGCAAGGGAGTACATATCTAAAAAAACAAATGGACGTCTTTTTTGAAATAAATGACACTCCAGATATATCGCCTACTTTACTATGGGAATCTTTTAAAGCATTTATTAGAGGTGTTATAATCTCATACCAAGCTTTTCAAAATAAAAAGAATAATAATGAACAGTTAGAAGAACAAATTAGGCAACTGGATATAGATAATGCTAAAGATCCATCTATGGATAAACATAATAAAATAATAATTCTGAAATTTAAATTAAATAAATTATTATCAGCCAAACTTATAAGACTTTTCCAAATTACAAGACAGGAACACTATAATTTGAGGATAAACCACACAAACTTTTCGCTCGTCAGCTAAAAAAACGAGAAAAAGAACATACGATTCAAAAGATTAAATCAGATAGAGGGGAATCACTAACTTTACCGAATGATATTAATAAAAGGTTTGCGCAATTTTATGAGAATTTGTACGCATCCAAAACGACAATGGACACCAATAAAATTATAGAGTTCTTGGATAACTGTAATCTTCCAAAGTTAGAGTTGAAGGAACCAGAGGAATTGGGTGCACAAATCTCAATTAAGGAATTAGATGATACAATAAATTCATTAAAGAACGGAAAAACTCCAGGTCCTGACGGATTTAATAATGCATTTTATAAAAGTTTTCATGACAAAATTATACCACGTTTACAAAAAATGTATAAATATGCCTTTAAAGAACAAATATTACCTGATACACTAGCTGAATCAACGATCACATTAATACTCAAAAAAGACAAAGATATAGAAGAACCGGGTTAATATAGAGCTATAGCATTGTTAAATACAGATAAAAAAATATTAGCGAAAACATTAGCTAGAAGATTAAGTAAATATATTAGTAAATTAATAAACCCAGATCAAACTGGGTTTATCCCTAAGAGACATTCATCTAATAATATGAGACGGCTACTCAATATAATGCACTCACACAAAACTGAAGAACAAGAATTATCAATTATTTCGTTGGACGCTGAAAAAGCATTTGATCAAGTAGAATGGAATTATATGGAGAAAGTATTACAAAAATTCCAATTGGGAGACAATTTCATTCTATGGATTAAATTATTATATAATAAGCCTACAGCTAGAATATTAACTAATAACATATTATCTTCGAAATTCCAATTATCAAGGGGTAAGGCAAGAATGCTCATTATCACCGCTGTTATTTGCTCTTATAATTGAACCTTTAGCAGAAAAAATGAGAATACATCCAGATATCCATGGCTACAACACTAAATATTCAAATAATATAATATCTTTATATGCGGATGATATATTATTGTACATCACAAAACCTCAAATTACTATACCAAACATATTAAATCTAATTGAAGATTTTGTATCCTTTTCTGGATACAGAATAAATTGGAATAAAAGTGAAATTATGTCAATAAAACCGAAAGACTCAACACATCTCTTAAAATTTCCTTTTAAAATAGCTACAGAAAAATTTAAATACTTGGGTATTGAAATTACCAGAACATATCAAGGCATGTTCAAAGCAAATTATAATCCTCTACTTAATAAATTAAATACATTAATTAAATTCTGGAAAACGCTACCGATGTCTTTAATAGGCAGAATAAATGCAATAAAAATGATCTTTTTACCACAAATTCTATACCTATTTCAATCAATTCCTATATATTTACCCAAAAAGTTAAAAAAAAATTGGATTCAGACATTACTAATTTTATATGGGATTATAAATCCCATAGAATACAAAGAACACATTTGAACAAGCCTAAAGTATTAGGGGGCTTAGCACTCCCTAACTTTATGCACTATTATTGGTCAGTAAATATTAAAAATATGATTCAACTGATGGACAACTCTGCCCAGCAGATGGACTGGATTATAATGGAGAGAGAAGACTGCTCCTCTTGTAATATTGGAGTGATCCTCTCACCAATGAAACTGAATAATATGAATTATAACAAAAACCCAGTTATACATAGTACAATTAGAACTTAACTTAACTTAAAATTAAGAAATCTATCGCTTTTATCCCCAATAGTTAATAACCCTTCGTTTAAACCCTCCATTATAGACAAATCATTTATACAATGGGAAAGATTAGGAATTAAAACGCTCGGTCTTGTATGAAACTGGAAAATTACTATCATTCCAACAATTACAAATAAAATATAATCTGGGAAACAATCAATACTTTAAATATTTTCAAATATGTGATTATCTGAAAAAATATACAAAAGATTATTATAACATGCCACCAGATGTACTGGACGAAGCAATGCAGATAAAAGCTGAATCAGCAAACTTAATATCTTATTTGTATAATATTATCTTAAATGGAGAAATACCATCTACGGAAGGTATTAGAAGAGACTGGGAACAAGAATTAGCTATTAAAATTTCAAAGGAGAGGTGGAATGAACATTTATTAAATGTGTATAAATGCTCGATTAATGTAAGACACACTTTAATACAATTAAAACTTTTACGCAGATTATATTATTCAAAAACCAAAATTAGTAAAATTTTCCCCAATGTATCACCTATTTGCGATAAATGTCAGTCTCAAGAAGATACTATAGCGCACTCATTTGTTTTTTGTACAGAAATTCAAAAATTTTGGTTTGAAATTTTTGAAATCTTTACAAAATTATTTAAAATAAAACTGACACCAAAAGCAGAATGGATTATCTTCGGAACAACGGAAGATAGACCTGATCTAAATGTGTTTCAAAAGAACCTATTTGATTACGGGTTAATAACTGGAAAAAAGCTTATCCTAAAATTTTGGAAAAATGCTCCAATACCAACTATAACATGTGGATTTCAAACATGTTTGAAACATTACACCTGGAAGAGATAAGACTCCTCTTGGCAGGCAAATCAGATCACTTCCATCTGACGTGGTCTTCATTTATAGAACTATTACAAGCATAAGGTGCAAAAGTACTTTAAAAAGGTACCGATGTCAGGACTTGGTAAAGGGGGATGAAAGGTGGCGAGTTGGTATATCCCATTGGCGTGATGCTCATAATAGAGTACTTGTATTTCGCTCTTCTCTTCTTTCTCTTTTTTTTTCTTCTTTAGGGTCTATCTCTTAATCCTTTCTCTAATTTCTCTTCTACAGGGTCTCTGTTCTTTCCTGTTGACACGTTTTTACACTTTCACTATTTTCCTTCACTTGCTCTTTCTTCTTAAGTTCAACCTTTTCTTTTTATTAGCTTTAAAAAATGGAGGAGTACATTAATTGTAATAAGATATACGTGATGAGTACTAATGTAATTGTTTGTAATTTAATGTACTTCTAATAAATAAAATAAAGTGCCTAAATATTTGTCAGACGCTAGGAGGGAGGCACATGCAAAAGCCACAGAAGCTATTTTGGAAAGTTACAGCGCTATCACTGATGCCCTCAGTCATTTGTGCTCTGATGTTAATGTGAAGGGTGATACCAGGCTTCAAGCTACCAATCTTTGGCAGAAAATGGAAGAACTGGAATTTGTGTTTATGCTGCATTTTTGGACCTGTCTGCTAGGTCATTTCCACAAGTTCAACAAAGCCATTCAGAAATCCAAACTGTTATTGAGTACTTGTGCAAGTTTGTACAGTTCACTTCAGGATTTTGTAAGCAAAATTAGAGAAGATTTTGATGCGCTTGAGCAGCAAGGAAAGGCCACCTTGCCAGATGTTAACTACAGAACGGTCACAGGGAGACAAAGAGTAAGGAATTGGCAAGGAAATTATGGAAGTGCACCTGGTCCTGATGCTTTAGATAAACTCTCTTCAAGAGATAAGATTAGGATAAAATCCTTTATTCCGATACTAGATGCACTTGAAACCTATTTAAAAAGAAGAGGTACTGCGTACAGTGAAGTTGCACAACAGTTTCCCTTTCTTGCTAATCTGACCGCATCTAAGCAAGAAATTCAGCAAGGTGTTGAACTGTTAATGGAAGCATACCCAGAAGAT
Source organism: Malacoraja senta (assembly GCA_038087875.1). NCBI lineage: Eukaryota > Metazoa > Chordata > Chondrichthyes > Rajiformes > Rajidae > Malacoraja > Malacoraja senta. The sequence goes on from CM075994.1 coordinate 8,363,597, forward strand.
GTTGACCTGAAATTACTGATGAATTTTTGCACTTTCACTCGTACGTGAGACAAAGCCATAGGCATTAAGAAGAGCACTCTCTGTCTCTTACAGACCGTTATCAAATAATATACAAGGAAACAATTCAGATGGCCTCCCCTAATGTGGAAGCAATCTTGCGGCTGTGTCTTAGATTAATGGTCACCAACTGCTCGGGAGAGAGGTCTTTTTCAAGACTCAAAAGAATTAAAAATGAATTAAGGTCCACAATGTCTCAAGAGAGGCTGTCTGCACTGAGCATTCTGTGCATTGAGAGTGACAATCTTAGACAAACAGATCTTGGTGAACTACTGGATGATTTTGCTATGAAGAAGGCGAGAAAAAAACATTTTTGCTCTTAGTGTATTTGTAGTTTCTTTATTTCCTAATATTCCACACTCAATTCAAGAGACACTTATTGACACATGCACCAATTGGTACAATGAAATTTGGGAGTCACCATCCGACGTCCGAACGGAAGAACATTCTCAGCGGCTTGGACTTCCAATTCGGCCAGTTCCTACCGGATACCGCGGCTCCCGAAGTCCATTATAAATACACAATAAACATGTTATGCATTCTTGTACTCTTACAAGGACATGACCGCACATAACCCCCCTTCCTTCCCAACCTCAGGCTCACGGACCTTAGAGTACCCCTAGTCCCTAAAACCCCTTTTCCATCACTGGCTGAAGGTAAGACGCAAAACGCTGGTGTAACTCAGGGGGGCTGGCAGGAAAGACGCCAATTGGTGTGAGGGGGTGGGGAGAGTGTTAAACAAAAACGCGGAAGGGCGTAACACAGAGAGAGAGAGAGATGCTTGATACTGAATCCTGAGAAGGGAGTGGGGAGTCCAAGATCTCCATTCAGTCCAAGTAGACCATGGTCAGGGACGCTCGTTACAGGGACGATGGGGGCTTCTTTAAGATCTTTTTCTCGCGTTTGGACCGGCTCGGCCATAACCCAGGCATCTCCGGGCGGTGGGAGAGAGAGGCCGAGCGAGCCGAGCGCAGTGGAGACAAGTTCAACATGGGCAACGTTTGGTGGGGCGGAGCGGGCTACATCTGGACTTTGGAACAAGTGCAGGGACGTGTCTCTGAGGGTGTTTTCAGCCCAGCCGACGTGGAGAAGTTGGCAGAGCTGGCCAGCAAGGTGGTAAATCGGAGGGAGGAGGAGTACCTGCGGGCGGAGAGGAACGGCAAGTCGGACACAGAACATCGCAAAGCCTTGGAGGAATGGGAGAGGGTCGAGAGGTCCTTGCAAGATCGCAGATCCCGGCTAGGAACTGGGAATGTAGTTTACCGAAATCCTGGTGTAACTTCACTGGCCAGGGAGCAGGGAGGTGACACTCCGATAGGAGTACTTTGGATCTTCCTCTTGTTGGCAATCTTGGCTTGGATACTCCTTGGAGGAATGAAATAAGACCCTGGAGTGTGCTGGCGCCGTGGACGCGAGGAGCGGAGAGACGATGAACTGCAGATGCCGTTTAACCAACCCTCCTGTTAACCCACTATTTTACCCTTTCCCCCACTCCCACTCTCTCCCCCCTCCCTCCCCCTGTCCTAATCGCTCCTTCTCCCACTTCCCCTCCACCTCACAAACCCCTCTCCTCCTCCGCCTCGAATTCTCCTTTCCCCCTCCCTCTCTCCCCTCTCCCACTCTCTCTCCCCCTCCCACCCCCTCCCACCTCTCTCTGCTCGTCCCTCTCCCACTCTCTCACCCACTCCCACCCCTCTCCCACTCTCTCTATCCCCCTCCCACCTCTCTCTTTTCGTCCCCCTCCCTCTCCCACCCCTCTCCCCCTCCTTCTCCCCATTGTGATTGGATTTTGTGTCAGAATATTTTATCAGTCTCCTGACTCCACGATGATTTTATTTCCAATGATATCACCACTATCACAGCAGTGTCTGAACAGTGCAGGAAGGAACTGCAGATGCTGTTTTAAACCGAAGACAGACACAAAAATGCTGGAGTAACTCAGCGGGTCAGGTAGCATCTCTGGAGAGAAGGAATAGGTGATGTTTCGGGTCAGTCTGAAGAAGGGTCTTGACCAGAAACGTCACCTATTTCTTTTCTCCAGTGTCTTTAAGTGTTGTTAATAAATAGTGCAGTGCTGTGTACTCAGTGAAAGTGGCAGACAAACGTTCAACAAGACAAATTCTGTTTTGTTTTATTCTAAGGATAGTAATTTTCAATGTTTAAAAACTCACTTCCAGAATTCTCTACTGAAATATGAACTGTAGATTAACATATGAGTAGTTGAACCTATGATGAGCGTTTGTCGGCACTGGGCCTGTACTCGTGGAGTTTAGAAGGATGAGGGGACACCTCATTGAAGTGTACAGAATAGTGAAAGGCCAGGATAGAGTGGATGTGGAGAGGATGTTTCCACTGGTGGGAGCGTCTAGGACCAGAGGTCACAGCCTCAGAATTAAAGGACGTTGTTTTAGGAAGGAGATGAGGAGGAATTTCTTAAGTCAGACGGTGGTGAATGTCTGGAATTCTTTGCCACAGAAGGTTGTGGAGGCCGTCAGTGGATTATTTTAAGGCAGAGATAGATAGATTCTTGATTAGTACGGTTGTCAGGGGTTATGGGGAGAAGGCAGGAGAATGGGGTTAGGAGGGAGAGATAGATCAGCCATGATTGAATGGCGTAGACCTGATGGGCCGAATGGCCTAATTCTAATCCTCACATAATTTTATGATCTGTACTTGCTTTGGATATCCTGTAATTCCAGAATAACCTGTTTTAATTGCTTTTTCTGCTTTCATGAGCTGCATTTAGAATGCTTTCAATAAAACCACATTGTGTTTTGTTTCAAATCTGCAGGCGTTTTTCATAAACATAATCATACTTTATTAGCCAAGAATGTGTTGCAACATACCAGGAATTTCATTTGCCATACAGTCATACCAATCAAAAGCAACAGAACACACTAAATACATTTTAACATGAACATCCACCACAGTGACTCCTCCACATTCCTCACTGTGATGGAAGGTGAAAACAAGGTTGAATCTCTTCCCTTCTTTGTCCTCCAGCGGTCGGGGGGCTCGAGCCTTCCGTTGACGGGGCGATCTTACTCCCGTAGCCGGCGGCGGGCCTCCTCGTCGGGGCGATCAAGCTCCTGCATCGGGGGAATCTCAGCTCCCCCGGCCGGGCGATCTGACACCGTGTCGGGACTGGTCGAACGTCTTGCGGGTTTTGGAGCTTCCCGACGTCGGTCTCAACCAGAGACTACGAGCTCCTTGATGTTAAAGTCCGCAGGCCGCGGTTGGAGCGTCGATACCAGGCAAGGGATCGGCTCCGATGGTAAGTCCACGTCCCCGCGGTGGGGCTCAAAGTCAGTCTCGAGCAAGGCCGCCAGCTCCATGATGTTAGGCTGCAGAGCGACCGGAGATACGACCCGTAAAACAATCGCATCTCCGGCAAGGTAAGAGATTGAAAAAAAAAATCCCCTACCCCCCTCCCCCACCCTCACATAAAACAAATTAACACAAGTGTTTTAACACACTAAAACAACAAAAAAAAGAGGAAAAGGACAGAGAGACTGTTGGCGAGGCTGCCGTCGCAGCACCACCTGGTGGACGTCGGTTTCCCTTCTATTCAAAGTTAATGTCTGTGTGGTTTCAGGCTTAGGGCGGCACGTTGGTGCAGCGGGTAGAGCTGCTGCCTCACGGCGCCAGAGACCCGGGTTCTATCCTGACTTCGGGTGCTGTGTGTGTGGAGTTTCTACGTTCTCCCTGTGACCCGCGTGGATTTCCTCCGGGTGCTCCGATTTCCTCCCACATCCCAAAAGACGTTCGGGTTTGCAGGTTAATCGGCCCCTCTGTAAATTGCCCCCTAGTGTGTAGGGAGTGGATGAGAAAGTGGGATAACGTTGAACTTGCGCGAAAAAAGTCACAAAGTGCTGGAGTAACTCAGGCAAATCACAGGAGAACATGGATGTGGATATCAGACTCACCCCCTGAGTTACTCCAGCACTTTGTGTCTTTTTCTCGTAAACCAGATAATGACCACATAATGGTTTATATAATGACAGTGCATGAAACAGTGGGATGATATTTATACCCAGTGTGAATGGGTAATCAATGGTCAGCATGGACTTGGTTCCACGCTGTACCACTAAACTAAACTAAACTAAACTAATCTAAACTAAACCAAACTATACTAAACTACACTACACTAAACTACACTCGTAACATAGGAAATAGCGTGCGGGCAGAGAGCGGCGTGCGGGCTGCTTCTGCGGCGACTTGCACGATGAGCCGAAAGCTGTTAAGTTCAACTGAAAGCCACTGAGTGAAGTCGGAGTGGGACCGGGAGCTACTGAGTGAGGCCGAAAGCTGAAGGTGCGGGGTGAACAGTGTGTGAGCTGCGTCTGCTGTGACCACCCCCTTCCCCCAACCCCCCTTCCCCCGCTCCTCCTTCCCCCACAACCCCCACACACCCCCTTTACACTCTTCCCCACCCCCCCCACTTTTCCACACCCCTTCTCACCCCCCTTCCCCCACAGCCCCCTTCCCCCAACCCCCCTTCCGCCACAGCCCCCTTCCCCCACCCCCCCCCACTTCCCCCACCCCCCACTTCCACACACCCCCACTTCCCCCACCGCCCTTCCCCCGTTGGGGAATGGGTTGAGTTGGGGGGAACCAGGCCTTCCGTGTGACTGGGACCAATCGGGTCCCACGTAGTCTAGTATATCTATATTACTAAAAGTAAGATCTTAACCACTTCCTGTTTTCTGTTTCGTGATTTCTGAAAAAACGCTGCCACTTACGGCTGTGAGTTTTGGCCATCTTATCAAAGTCCCCCTCCGCTGCGCAGGACAAGAGGATTTTTCCCATCGATGTAAAATAAAAGAGTTATTACTGTTTAAAAAATGTCATTCTCTCTGCTGCCCCTGCTGTTGGGAGGGGGGAGGGACCATAAAACCTGGAAGTGTTATGCCTCACTCAGTCTCTGCAAGATGGAGGAAGCGAGAGGGTCACTTCTCTCTGAGCTGTGAATAACACTGAACACATGTCTACTCAACTGTGAGTGCCCTTAATGTGGTTTGAAAATGAAAATGTGGTTGCTTTGGAATGCTGCACTGCAAATGGTTGTTGGTGGTGGTAACTGCTTTGAAATGCTGCACTGCAAATGGTTGTTGGTGGTGGCCACTGCTTTGAAATGCTCCACTGTAAATGGTTGTTGGTGGTGGTAACTGCTTTGAAATGCTGCACTGCAAATGGTTGTTGGTGGTTGTAACTGCTTTGAAATGCTGCACTGCAAATGGTTGTTGGTGGTGGTAACTGCTTTGAAATGCTGCACTGAAAATGGTTGTTGGTGGTGGTAACTGCTTTGAAATGCTGCACTGAAAATGGTTGTTGGTGGTGGTAACTGGACAACTTCCTGTTTGCACTGTATATTGATTTTAGATAAAATGCTACCACTTACGGCTGTGACTTTTGGCCATCTTACTCAGTCCCCCTCCGCTCATCAGGTGCAATAGATTCTTCCCATCAATGAAAAATAAAAGTGTTATTAGTTTTTTATTAATGTTGAGAATCTCTCTCCTGTCAACCACGTCATGAAGGTCATCAGCCCCTTCCGGTGGAAGGGATTATAAAACCCGGAAGTGTGGGTGTGGCTCAGTCTCTGCAAGATGGGGGAGGGAGTGGTCACGACTGTCTGAGCTGTGAATCAACTGAACACACTGAAAGTCTTCTGAACTGTGTGTGGTGTTTATGTGGTGATTTGTGTGGTTTTATGGTGGTTTCACCCTGCTTGAAATGGTATGAAACTGCATTTGAATGTGGTGGCCTTGCACCCTGCATGAAATGGTATGAAACTGCACTTGAATTTGGTGGCCTTGCACCCTGCTTGAAATGGTATGAAACTGCACTTCAATTTGGTTGTGTTGCACCCTGCTTGAAGTGGTATGAAACTGCACTTCAATTTGGTGGCCTTGCACCCTGCTTGAAATGGCATGAAACAGCACTTGAATTTGGTGGCCTTGCACCCTGCTTGAAGTGGCATGAAACTGCACTTGAATTTGGTGGCCTTGGAACCTGCTTGGTGGCATGAAACTGCACTTGAATTTGGTGGCCTTGCACCCTGCTTGAAATGGCATGAAACTGCTCCTGAATTTGGTGGCCTTGCACCCTGCTTGAAGTGGTATGAAACTACACTTGAATTTGGTGGCCTTGCACCCTGTTTGAAATGGTAGGAAACTGCATTTGAATTTGGTGGCCTTGCACCCTGCTTGAAATGTAATTTCAAAGAATAGCCGTGAGTCAACTGCTAGCCCACCAGCCGTGAGTGAGCTGCCAGCACATCAGGCTTGAGTGACTGAGCTGCCACCCCAAGAATCCATTTGGCCCACAATGTCCATACTAGCCCTCTAGAAACCAGTCCCTTCAGCCCACAATACCCATACTAGCGCTCCAGAAAGCCCCCCCCCACTGGCCAACATTATTGGAATTGGTGGAGTCGTGGAATATTGCATTGGGGGACCAGCCCTCCCGTGTGAACATGGAACCCAACGGGTCCCACTTAGTCTAGTATATAATGTATATAATAGAAAGATTAAACGAGAACTTACAGTTTGAAGTTTGATCTTTATTTTATGAGAAGTTGCGATGAGGGATTACGTGAAGAAGCCCGCCAGCCCGCATGCCCGTCAACCTTTAAAGCAACTGTATGAAATCACAGAACAATAGCTGACCTAAACTATTGGAAGATTTAAGAAACTAGAAATACCGAATGACCTTTATGAGAATAGGGTTGGGAGTGTAGGGCACGTAATCCCTCATCGCAACTTCTCATTAAATAAAGATCAAACTTCAAACGGTAAGCTCGTTTAATCTTTCTAATTTATTTCGAAGTCACGTGAGTGAATACGTGAAGATTTCAAAGCTCTGTGATTTCATGCCGTGAACCCGAGTGCATGCAAACATACTGCATCAGTTGACCAGATATGATTGAAAACATGGTGCATTCAGACATGATATAGATTTAAACATGCTGATGCTTTTAATGAAAGTAATAATAATAGTGGTCCCTTACATCCGGGAAAAGAAAACATTATTTAGCAGAACTCAAAATTGTATTGGCAAACGAACCAGGCCTGGCAATAGGCTTATTGTAAAAGGCTTGAAAAGTCCGCTTATTTGACCATCCTGCTGTCGCTAGGATGCGGTCCAGCGGAACCTCCATGAACCTCGCTGCCGATGTTGTTGCAGCCCTGGTAGAGTGAGATTTAAAAATATCAGTGTCCACTCCTGCGAAAGCCAATACAAGTCTCAACCACCTAGAGATGGTCTGCACCGATACCCTCTTGTGTGGTTTCCTATGACTGATGAACATAGCCAGTTCAGTGCCTCTAAGGTTCTTCGTAGTCTTTATATATTGTTGACTATATGTGACAACACATAATCTACGATCAGTTGGGTATGCTAAAAACTCCAGCTTAAGACCTAACACACCCGGTCTACTTTGCTTAATTAACTCATTTATATAGAACGTTATCTTATTGTTAGACATAACCGTCCTGTCCAGCCTTAGCTTATGCAACGACTGGACACGTTGCGCTGGAACTAGCGCCATGAGCATTATTACCTTATAGGTGAGCCAGACCAAAGATAAAGATGCAGCTGGAGCCCAACCGCGAAGCAGTGTTAACACAACGTGAATGTCCCATACTTCCGTGTACCTGGGCTTGGGAGGATTTATGTTAAAGATACCCCTCATGAATTTGGATATCAAAGGGTGAGAGCCGACAGAGTGGTGTCCCGATCCCAGCAGCAAGTATGATGATAAAGTACTTTTAGCAGTGTTGATGGCACTATAACTTAATCTTCTATCAAAGAATAACATCGAAAGAAACTCTAAGACATCAGCCATACGTGCCGTACTATAAGTTATATTTGAATTTACACAAAACACTTCCCATAGCATAATGTAGGAAATGTACTGCTTCTTGGTACTGCCCCGCCAAACTGCAGTGATCACGTCCACCGTTCGGTCTGATAATCCGAGCACCAGAAAAGGTCTTCTTAAACTCTGCAAATCAATAAGTTGATCTTATCATGCAGAGGGTGAGATTCCCGAGTCCCGGGATGAACAAGCAAATCTTTATGCTTACTGATAACCATATATGGTTCCGTTAACATTCCTAACATCAACGGGAACCATGGCTGCGTACGCCAGTCAGGCACTAATAAAACATGTGAAGCGGAATCTTGCTTGATTTATTGCAAGCGCCGGCTGATGAAGCAAAATGGAGGAAAGGCATAAAAGAACATTCCTCCCGTGTAACGAGAATGCATCTATCGCTACTGCCCCTGGGTCTGGCTACCATTCAACATATTTTGGCAGCTGGTGATTAAGCCTAGATGTAAACAAATCAATATCCGGCGTTCAATATCAGCCAGTTGTCGTGGTGCACATTGGCACCAACGATATAGGTACAAACGGGATGAGGTCCTACAAGGTGAATTTAGTGAGCTAGGAGATAAACTTAAAAGTAGGACCTCAAAGGTAATAATCTCTGGATTACTACCAGTGCCACGGGCTAGTCAGAGTAGAAATAGGAGGATTTGCAGATGAATACGTGGCTTGAAAAATGGTGCAAGGGGGAGGGATTCAAATTTCTAGGGCATTGGAACCAGTTCTGGGGGAGGTGGGACCAGTACAAACAGGACGGTCTGCACCTGGGCTGGAATGGAACCAATGTCCTTGGGGGAGTGTTTGCTAGTGCTGTCGGGGAGGATTTAAACTCGTGTAGCAGGGGGATGGGTGCAAGAGCAGAGAGACAGAGGGGTGTAAAATGAGGGTAGAAGCAATAGGTAGCAAGGTGAAAAGTAAAAGTGGCAGGCAGACAAATCCAGGGCAAAAATCAAAAAGGTCCACTTTTCAACATAATTGTATAAGGGGTAAGAGTGTTGTAAAACCAAGCCTGAAGGCTTTGTATCTCAATGCAAGGAGCATTCGTAATATGGTGGATGAGTTGATGTGCAGATAGTTATTAATGATTATGATATAGTTGGGATCACGGAGACATGGCTCCAGGGTGACCAAGGCTGGGAGCTGACCATCCAGGGATATTCAATATTCAGGAGGGATAGACAGGATGGAAAAGGAGGTTGGGTAGCGTTGCTGGTTAGAGAGGAGATTAATGCAATAGAAAGGAAGGACATTAGCTTGGAGGATGTGGAATCGATTTGGGTAGAGCTGCGAATCACTAAGGGGCAAAAAACGCTAGTGGGAGTGGTGTACAGGCCACCTAACAGTAGTAGTGGAGTTGGGGATGGCATCAAACAGGAAATTAGAAATGCGTGCAACAAAGGTAAAATAGTTATAATGAGTGACTTCAATTTACATATAGATTGGGTGAATCAAATTGGCAGGGGTGCTGAGGAAGAGGATTTCTTGGAATGTATGCGGGATAGTTTTCTAAACCAATATGTAGAGAAACCAACGAGAGAGCAGGCTATTCTAGACTGGGTATTGAGTAATGAGGAAGGGTTAGTAAGCAGTCTTGTTGTGCGTGGCCCCTTGGGCAAGAGTGACCATAATATGGTTGAGTTCTTCATTAGGATGGAGAGTGACATTGTTAATTCAGAACCAAGGGTCCTGAACTTAAAGAAAGGTACATTTGAGGGTATGAAACGTGAATTGGCCATGATAGACTGGCAATTGATTCTTAAAGGGTTGACGGTGGATATGAAATGGAAAGCATTTAAAGATTGCATGGATGAACTACAACAATTGTTCATCCCAGTTTGGCAAAAGAATAAATCAGGGAAGGTAGTGCACCCATGGATAACCAGGGATAGTATCAAAACAAAAGATTAAGCATACAAATTAGCCAGAAAAAGCAGCCTAACAGGGGACTGGGAGAAATTCAGTCCAGCAGAGGAGGACAATGGGCTTAATTAGGAAAGGGAAAATAGATTATGAAAGAAAACTGGCGGGGAACATAAAGACTGACTGCAAAAGTTTTTATACATATGTGAAGAGAAAACGATTAATTAAAACAAATGTAGGTCCCTTTGCAGTCAGAAACAGGTGAATTGATCATGGGGAACAAAGGACATGGCAGACCACTTGAATAACTACTTTGGTCCTGTCTTCACTGAGGAAGACATAAATAATCTGCCGGAAATAGCAGGGGACCGGGGGTCAAATGAGATGGAGGAACTGAGTGAAATCCAGTTTAGCCGGGAAGTGGTGTTAGGTAAATTGAATGGATTAAAGGCCGATAAATCCCCAGGCCAGATAAGTTGCACCCCAGAGTACTTAAGGAAGTAGCCCCAGAAATAGTGGATGCATTAGTGATAATTTTTCAAAACTCTTTAGATTCTGGAGTAGTTCCTGATGATTGGAGGGTAGCTAATGTAACCCTACTTTTAAAAAAAGGGAGGGAGAGAGAAAATGGGGAATTACAGACCTGTTATTCTAACATCGGTAGTGGGGAAAATGCTAGAGTCAGTTATTAAAGATGGGATAGCAGCACATTTGGAAAGTGGTGAATTCATTGGACAGTCAGCATGGATTTATGAAAGGTAAATCATGTCTGACGAATCTTATAGAATTTTTCGAGGATGTAACTAGTAGAGTGGATAAGGGAGAACCAGTGAATGTGTTATATCTGGACTTTCAGAAGGCTTTCGACAAGGTCTCACATAAGAGATAAGTATGCAAACTTAAAGCACACGGTATTGGGGGTTCAGTATTGATGTGGATAGAGAACTGGCTGGCAGACAGGAAGCAAAGAGTAGGAGTAAACGGGTTATTTTCAGAATGGCAGGCAGTGACTAGTGGGGTACCGCAAGGCTCAGTGCTGGGACCCCAGCTATTTACAATATATATTGATGATCTTGATGAGGGAATTGAACGCAACATCTCCAAGTTTGCGGATGACACGAAGCTGGGTGGCAGTGTTAGCTGTGAGGAGGATGCTAGGAGGCTGCAAGGTGACTTGGATAGGTTGGGTGAGTGGGCAAATGCATGGCAGATGCAGTATAATTTGGATAAATGTGAGGTTATCCACTTTGGTGGCAAAAACAGGAAGGTAGACTATTATCTGAATGGTGGCCGATTAGGAAAAGGGAGATGCAATGAGACATGTGTGTCGTGGTACACCAGTCATTGAAAGTAGGCATGCAGGTGCAGCAGGCAGTGAAGAAAGCGAATGGTATGTTAGCATTCATAGTAAAAGCATTTGAGTATAAGAGCAGGGAGGTTCTACTGCAGTTGTACAGGTCTTGGTGAGACCACACCTGGAGTATTGCGTACAGTTTTGGTCTCCTAATCTGAGGAAAGACATTCTTGCCATAGAGGGAGTACAGAGAAGGTTCACCAGACTGATTCCTGGGAGGACAGGACTTTCATATGAAGAAAGACTGGATAGACTCGGCTTGTACTCGCTAGAATTTAGAAGATTGAGGGGGGATCTTTTAGAAACTTACAAAATTCTTAAGGGGTTGGACAGGCTAGATGCAGGAAGATTATTCCCGATGTTGGGGAAGTCCAGAACAAGGGGTCACAGTGTAAGGATAAGGGGGGAGTCTTTTAGGCCCACAGGGCGTGGTGAATCTGTGGAATTCTCTGGCACATAAAGTAGTTGAGGCCAGTTCATTGGCTATATTTAAGAGGGAGTTAGATGTGGCCCTTGTGGCTAAATGGATCAGGGGGTATGGAGAGAAGGCAGGTACAGGATACTGAGTTGAATGATCAGCCATGATCATATTGAATGCCAGTGCAGGCTCTAAGGGCCGAATGGCCTACTCCTGCACGTATTTTCTATGTTTCTAAGTTCCATATCGAGCAATAACGTTGTTAAACACCTTGTGATCTAACATCCATTCCGTGTTATCATTAAATTTACGTGACCTATTGTCTGCCACCGTGTTAAACCTACTTCACTGTTGTAGTGTTGTCAACTTGCAGTCGAACATGCAAATTATGCATATTCCCACAGTAAGCCTTTAAGCACGTGGCGAATAGATGGCTGCTCCATAACAAGAAGGTTATTACAGGCTTCTATTAATTCTAATCTCTTGCCCCAGGGCAGAGTCACAGACATTTCTATGGAGTTAATAGTAAATCCTAAATAATCATAAATAGCCCTCGTTGGTATCAACCTGGATTTAACTGGATGGATGAGAAACCGCAATTTCTCAAATATGAGTTTCGTGGCTGAAACAGCTAGATTAGCCAAATGTGCCGTTTTTCCTATGATTAGAATATCATCCAAATAGGCCATAACAATATGCTCGAGCTCTGAGCAGGCCGAGCACAGGCTTAAGTAATTTGGTAACTAACCTAGGAGCTGAAGTTAATCCATTTGGCAATGCTTTAAACTGCCATAGCTGCCCCATCCAGCTAAATTTAAAATATCTCCGGTGATCCTTGTGAATAGGAACTGAATAATATGCATCTTTGAGATCGATGCATGCCATAAAGCATCCTTTGGAAATTAATTGTTTAGCAGTAAAGAAGTTCTCCATTTTTAAATGTCTATACTGCACATATGAGTTAAGTTGTGTTAAATCAAGGATGATCCGACATCCCCCATCTTTTGCCTAGAGAATATATTAGACGAATTGATGACTTTCATAATTTGATCGCTCAATTACACCTTTTTTGTGTAATGTATGAATTTCTGCTTGTATATCCAAGCCCTCTTGTTTGGAATGAATATACGACCGACTTGGCGTATGTTGTGTGGGTGGAAATGAATTAGGTAAAATTCAATTTTGAACCCCTTTATACTGTGCAATATAAACGGATCTGAAGTTATCCACCGCCATTCATGCAAAAACAAGTTTAATCTACCACCAACTTGTAACTGTTCCACACACCCCATGTTCCGGAAAGAACCAGACCCACCTACCTCCATGGTTACAGGTGGTCTGATAATCGGCCCAACGGCCCTAATATTGGTTCTGTTCCCGTCCCTGTGCTTTGGAGGCTTGAACTGCTGGGGTGCGAGGATTGCGCATTTTCCATGATGGCCGGGTCGGGCCTTGGCCTAAAAAAGACCTGTGCCCGGGAAGATCAACTTTGGAGCTGGTACTAGCTTCAGCAAACTGCTTATTGCTAGTGGAGGCGTTGGGGTGCTGACGCTGAAACAGTGAAGACTTGCCCGGAGTAGGTGCTTTAATTAATCCTACATCTTTAGCTTTGTCATGTACATCTTTCACCTGTTTAATCAGGCTTTCCCCGAAATGGAGATTATGTGGCTGGACGTTACTGGCCCTACACGGACCCGCAAACTTTGGGTTTAATGCAGGCTCTTGCGGAAACAGTTCATCTCGAAATGTGCGTTACACATTAATGCCTTGGCATCTTGCAGGGTATCTGATAGTGGCCCGCCATCTACTGATCTGGCAAAAGCCGTGATGCCTGAAGATAGTCATTTTAGAATCTGCTGGAGCTTCATCTCTTGGGCCTTGATGCCACCTCCAATGTAACCCCAAATGGAATTGTTGACCGCCGGCACTTTCAGTGATGCACAATTTGGTGGCGTGTGGTACTTCGCAGCAGTTTCAATCATGGTTTATTCCTGAAGTTGGTGCAAAGTGAGATAATTGATGCTAGAGGCCAGTTCTTCTTGAAGAGGTTCACCTGTTTGCGAAGGTATCGCAAATCTGGATGCAAGGGCAGGCAACTCATGTGTAAGAGCCTCGCGCATTTCATGCATCCCAGTATGTCCTTCTGACATGCATCCGTATTCGGAGTCAGTCATGTACTGACCCCTGACACTCCCCTCATCAGAGCGGGAGGCGCTATGCAGCCCTGGACCAGGAGCTGCCGCAGGCATTAGGGTAGACCTGAATTGATATGCCTCAGTGTCACGGAGCATATTGTGAGTGAGCATCCTCTCCATGAGGTGCTCCATATTGGATAAAAGTTACCCATAGGTGTAGGATGGAAATCCTCCTGTCCTGGCTCATCCGAGTATACAGGCCTATGAGACTTGCGTTTGGCTTTACCCCCTTTAGGGGTTGCCAAAGTGCTCTGTGCAGGCAGCAAGTCTGAAGTCGCTGACCGCACTGTCAACGACTCTGAAGGCGAAACAGACGGCCGCCGGCTACCCGCACTCCCGCGGTCCTCCATAGCCGGTTTCCCCGCGGCCCGTCTGGATTTGTTGGCCTTGGATCTTTCCATGATTCGTTGGAGACCACTGTGAAAAGAAATACTAAACAAAAACGACCTCAGAGTAAGTTGAAAACTTACGTTTGAGGTTTTTAAACTTACCGCTGGAGGAGCGACCCTCCTCCCAGCCAGTCGTGCGCCATGCGTTAGACATATTGACGCGCATGCGGGATGGCGGGCTTCTTCACATAGTCACTCACGTGACTTCGAAATAATATTTGTGAGACCCCCCCTATTGCGATGAGTGCCTTCTTCTGGAAAAATAGCAGCATTATTGATCTCTTGATGAGAGACTAAAAAGTCTAAAAAGACTCCAGAGTCTTTTCAGCCTTGCCCACTTAAGAGTCTGTACGGAGTTTGTACGTTCTCCCCGTGACCTGTGTGGGTTTTCTCCGGGTGCTCAGGTTTCCTCCCACACTCCAAATACGTGCAGGTTTGTAGGTTAATTGGCTTCGGTAACTAGTGTGTGTAGGATAGTGTTAATGTGCGGGGATCGCTGGTCGGCGCGGACTCGGTAGGCCGAAGGATCTGTTTGCATGTTGTATCTCCAAATTAAACTAAACGGAACTAAACTAAACTTAACTTAACTTAACTAAACTAAGATATTTAATCCACTGAAGAATGCCATTGTAACAGTTGGTAATGAGTTCAATTGGTTCGATTTTGAGACACTTTCTCTGGGACTGTGGCTCAGTGGAACCAAACAGAATTCATCCATTTGGTTTTTTGTTGAGCTTAGTTGACTTTACTTTAGAAATACCACATGGAAACAGGGCCTTCAAGCCCCAAAGAGTGGCGGGTACATGGAACGAGCTGCACGGGAGCACCTCAAGGCTGCGTGCTCAGCACCCTGCTGTACCCACTCTATACTCATGACTGCGTAGCCAGACATAGTGCGAACTCCATCATCAAGTTCGCCAACGACACCACCGTTGTGGGACGAATCACTGATGGGGACGAGTCAGAGTATAGAAGTGAGATCGACCGATATATATATATATATATATATATATATGGTCTGTGGTCTATAGATACTCTGAACTTTTATCTTCCCTTATGTACCATGTTTACATATTCTGTTGTGCTGCAGCAACCAAGAATTTCATTGTCCTATCTGGGACTCATGACAATAAAACACTCTTAACTCTTGATTCTTGTATTGAGGAGGTTACAACAAAGGACACAAAGTGCTGGAGTAACTCAGCCGGTCAGGCAGCATCTCTGGAGAACATGGGTAGGTGACGTTTCTGGTCGAGACCCTTCTTCAGACTGCTACATGCATAGGTGACACTTCTGGTTGACTCGAAACATCGCCTGTCCATGTTCTCCAGAGATGCTGCCTGACCCGCTGAGTTACTCCAGCACTTTGTGTCCTCTTGTGTAAAGCAGCATCTGCGGTTCCTTGTTCCCACTGCAAGAGGAGGTGGTTGAGGCAGATGCTATCACAACAAGCAGAAGATGGATCGGACAGGTTTAGAGGGGTATAGGCCAAAAGTGGGCAGTTTGGACTAGCGTAGATGAGACATCTATGTCGACATGAACAAGTTGGGCCGAAGGGTCGGTTTAGGTGCTGTATGACCCGATGAAATCTATGAGCCCACGCCGAACAGCGATCACTTGTTCACACTTGGGCAGTCTACATCCTGGGGGCTTGAACATTGAATTCTCCCAATTCTGCTAGCCCTTGCTGTCCCCTCCCCTTCATCAGCCATCTGGTTGTCTCCTCCCCTCCCCCAGCCCTCGGGCTCCTCCTCCGCCTTTTTACTTTTTTCCTTTCTTCTCCCCACCCCCTATCAGTCTGAAGAAGGGTTTCGGCCCGAAACGTTACCTATTTCCTTCGCTCCATAGATGCTGCTGCACCCGCTGAGTTTCTCCAGCATTTTTGTGTACCTGTTCACACTAGTTCTATCCCAAGTTATCCCACTTTCTCATCCACTCCCTACACACTAGGGGGCATTTATACAGAGGGCCGATTAACCTACAAACCTTTGGAGAGTGGGAGGAAACCAAAGATCCCGGAGAAAACCCACGCAGGTCACGGGGAGAACGCAACAACTCCGTACCGACAGCACCCAAAGTCAGGATCGCACCCGGGTCTCTGGCGCCGTGAGGCAGCAACTCTACCGCTTTAGATTTGAGAGACAGCATGGAAGTAGGGTCCTTCGGCCCATCGAATCCGTGCCGACCATCGATTCCCCGCACACTAGAACTATCCTATACCAATTCTACCGCTGCGCCAGCGTGCCGCCCTAATGGGCCTGTCCCACTTATGTGATTTTTTTCGGTGACAGCCCGTGACTATCATAGGCGACAGCCTTGTCGCCAGTAGTCGCCTAAAAAAATCGCCAAAGTGGAACTGGGGCATATGTCTGAAGAAGCGACACGACCTGAAACATCACCCATTCCTTCTCTCCAGTGATGCTGCCTGTCCAGCTGAGTTGCTCCAGTATTTTGTGTCTGTCTAAATCGATTTTCTTTGTGGTCAGGTCTCTGATGCGAAGACAGGTTGATAAGTTCAACCTCAATCCAACCTCCCTTCCATTCATGGACACAAAATGCTGGAGTAACTCAGCGGGACAGGCAGCATCTCTGGAGAGAAGGAATGGGTGACGTTTCAGGTCGAGAACCTTCCTTCCATTGACTCCATCCAAAGAACATCTATAGAGGTTGGGAGGTCGTGTTGCAGTCGTATAAGATGTTGGTGAGATCGCATTTATAATATAGTGTTCAGTTCTGGGCACCGAGTTATGGGAAAGATATTGTCAAGCTTTAGTTAATATCACTGTTGAATATAGTAACTCTGTACATTTTACACTTTCACAAACTGCTGATATAGTTTGCATGTTTGAATATAGGAGAATGTATGTCTGAATTAAAAAATGAGTTCAGAGGAGATTTACGAGGATGTTGCCAGGGCTAGAGGGTGTGAGCTACAGGGAGAGGTTGAGCAGGCTGGGTCTCTATTCCTTGGAGCGCAGGAGGACGAGGGGTGATCTTATAGAGGTGTACAAGAACATGAGAGGATTAGATCGGGTAGATGCACAGTCTCTTGCCCAGAGTAGGGGAATCGAGGACCAGAGGACATAGGTTCAAGGTGAAGGGGGAAAGATTTAATAGGAATCTAAGGGGTAACTTTTTAACACAAAGGATGGTGGGTGTATGGAACAAGCTGCCAGAGGAGGTAGTTGAGGCTGGGTCTATCCCAATGAGTGGTAACTTTTTCACACAATGGGTGGTGCATTTATAATATTGTGTTCAGTTCTGGGCACCATGTTATGGGAAAGATATTGTCAAGCTTGAAAGGGTTCAGAGAATATTTACGAGGATGTTGCGGGTGTGAGCTACAGGGAGAGGTTGAGTAGGCTTGGTTTTTAAGGGACTGCTCTGTCATCTTGCTGCATCAGCCCCAACTTCAGGAATAGATTGTTTAAGAAGGAACTGCAGATGCTGGAAAATCCGAAGGTAGACAAAAATGCTGGAGAAACTCAGCGGGTGAGGCAGCATCTGGGAGCGAAGGAATAGGCAACGTTTCGGGTTGAGACGTGAAACGGCGCCTATTCCTTCACTCCTAGATGCTGCCTCGCCCGCTGAGTTTCTCCAGCATTTTTGTCTGGATTCAGGAGTGGATTGGTGCCCTATGTGGGTGTGATGGGCAGTGAGTGTTGAACTTGGCATCGGTGATGAAAGCTTGCTGAACTTTACCCGCTCTGCTTGTTGACACATGTTGTGAAACTAACGATGTTGCATTGCTCTTGGGAAAGCTTTGGCCGAATGATTGGAGCATTGTGCGTGATGTTATTATCTGTTATCCTCAAAAACAACACAGATGTTTGTAAGAAGGAAAAGTGTTCCCAATATTGGGCGAGTCCAGAACCAGGGGCCGCAGACTAAGAATAAAGGAGGCCATTTAAAACTGAGATGAGAAAAACTTTTTTCACAAAAAAAGAGTTTCGAATTTGTGGAATTCTCTGGCACAGAAGGCAGTGGAGGCCAATTCATTCGATTAATTTAAAAGAGAGTTAGATAGAGCTCTAGGGGCTAGTGGTATCAAGGGGTATGGGGCGAAGGCAGGCATGGGTGACTGATTGTGGATGATCAGCCATGATCACAATGAATGGCGGTGCAGGCTCGAAGGGCCAAATGGCCTGCACTTAATTTCTATGTTTCTAAGGAACAGTAGATGCTGGCTTAAACCGGATAGACACAAAATACGGGAGTAACTCAGCGGGACAGGCAGCATTTCTGGAGAGAAGGAATGGGTGACGTTTCGGGTCGAGACCCTTCTTCAGACTGATCAGGGATAAGGGAAACGAGAGATATAGACGGTGATGTAGAGAGATAAAGAACAATGAATGAAAGATATGCAAAAAATTAACGATGATAAAGGAAACAGGCCATTGTTAGCTGTTTGTAGGGTGAAAATGAGAAGCTGGTGCGACTTGGGTGGGGGAGGGATAGAGAGAGGGAATGGCGGGGTTACCTGAAGTGAGAGAAATCAATATTCATACCACTGGGCTGCAAGCTGCCCAAGCGAAATATGAGATGCTGTTCCTCCAATTTGCGGTTAGCCATACTCTGACAATGGAGGAATGGGAAGAAGAATTAAAGTGTCCAGCAACCAGGAGATCAGGTAGGTTCAGGCGGGCTGAACGAAGGTGTTCCACCAAACGATTGCCCAGTCTACGTTTGGTCTCGCCGAACGACAGATACAGTAGATGAGGTTGGGGGAGGTGCAAGTGAACCTCAGCCTAACCTGAAAGGACTGTCGGGGTCCCTGGACAGAGTCGAGGGAGGAGGTATAGGGACATGTGTTGCATCCTCTGAGGTTGCAGGGGAAGGTACCTGGGGAGGGGGCGGTTTGGGTGGGAAGGGATGAGTTGATCAGGGAGTTTTCTTCATACCGCTGGGGTGCAAGCTGCCAAAGCGAAATATGAGGTAAACATGTACCGATTATGAGAAAAAACATTTTATTGGCTTTAACCCACCTTGAGGTCAAATCCCAGCAGGCAGATTCCCGCAAGTACTTGGCCAATACACATTTAATTTAAATAAAAACTAAAATGGACTGAACCTTATCGACACAGGACAAGGTCGACTGATGTTAATAGTTAGCAAATTGCTTACGGTGATACCAAACTATGTTTATTTGGCAAAACCTGTGGCCAGCTCTTCCCATCTCCTGCGGTTGCAGGGGAAGGTACCTGGGGAGGGGGTGGTTTGGGTGGGAAGGGGTGAGTTAACCAGGGAGTTGCGGAGGGAACGGTCTCTGCGGAAGACGGAAAGGGATGGAGATGGGAAGATGTGGCCAGTGGTGGAATCCCGTTGGAGGTGGCGGAAATATCAGAGCATATATGTCTCTTTGTGCGTGATGTTATTATCTATTATCATTCTCTGTTATATTATCTGCCTCAACTATGTACAGGTCTGAGTAATGTAATTTAGGCGCTTTCCATCAAATCGTAACTCCCTGACTAAGTTGTTTAAGGAACTCGGATGAGGGCTAGCCCACACGTACACTTGTTTGTTCGTCAGTATATAAACCCGTCCTGTGTATTCTTGACGAACTGTCTCCCAGGGCAGTTTCTCCGTGATATCACATAATTATCTCTCACTCTCCAGGCCCTTCGGCCCACCGAGTCCGTGCCGACCAGCGATCCCCGCACACTAACACTATCCTACACACACACCAGGGACAGTTTACATTTACACCAAGCCAATTGACCTGCAAACCTGCACATCTTTGGAGTGTGGGAGGAAACCGAAGATCTCGGAGAAAACCCGCGCGGGTCACGGAGAGAACATACAGACTCCATACAGATAGCACCCGTGGTCTGGATCGAACCCGGGTCTCTGGCGCTATGAGGCAGCAACTCTACCGCTGCACCACTGTGCCGGCCTGATCATTGTTGGGATAAAACCACTCCTGAACCTGGTGGACACGCTTTTTAGACGTCTCGGTGACAGTAGTGAGGGGGAGAAGGCAGGAGAATGAGGTTGGTAGAGATAGATCAGCCACGATTGAATGGCAGAGTAGACTTGATGGGCTGAATGGCCTAAATCTGCTCATAAAACGTGTGAACATGATATGAGAGTGTGAGTACCTGTGATGGATCTTCGATGGTGGGGAGGTCAGTACCTGTGTCCACCACTCTCTGGAGATACATTTGATGGTGGGGAGGTCAGTACGCGTGAAGGACAGAGTAAACATCACGTCTACAGAATCATCCACTGTCAATTAGTAACGGTAAGTCAATATCGGTGAGGGTGAGCTGCTAAAAGCCATGGGAAGGCACTCTGAGAGTGCAGTTGGGTGGTGAGATCGACCCCCCTTCCCGTCGTTCTCCCCTCTCACAGACAGAGGGGACCTCTCCTCCCAGCCATGGACAGTGTGGCCATCCTCGTTTGGTTCTGCGCCGTCGTACCGGCTACAGGACAGGACATGTCGTAAGTAGATGGTTTCTCACCCACCGCTGGGTAGCGTGTTATGTGAAGGAACGGGGGGGGCAGAGGCATGGCACACACGCCAGGCACACACACACACACACACACACACGCGCACGCATGCACACACGCACGCACACATACACACACGCACACACCTACACACACACAGACACACACGCACATGCACACACACGCACGCACACACGCACGCACACACTCGCACGCATGCATGCACACGCACACACACACGCATGCACGCACGCACACACGCACACGCACACACGGCGGGCTGGGGCAGTAGCGGGGTGTGCTGGAGAGAGGAAGTGCGTGTGAATGTTTATCTGTGTGTTTCAATGTGTGTACTTGAATGTCTACGTTTGTGTGTGTGAATGTGACTATATGTGTGAGTGTGTCAGTGTGTGTTTGAGTGGGTGTGTGACTGTATGTGTGCATGTTTGAGTGGGTGTGTGACTGTCTGAGTGTGTGTGACTGTGTTTGAGTGGGTGTGACTGTGTGTGTGTTTGATTGCAGTATAATGTGGATAAATGCAGTATAATGTGGATAAATGTGAGGTTGTCCACTTTGGTGGCAAAAACAGGAAAGCAGACTATTATCTAAATGGTGGCCGATTCGGAAATGGGGAGATGCAGAGAGACCTAGGTGTCATGGTACACCAGTCATTGAAAGTAGGCATGCAGGTGCAGCAGGCAGTGAAGAAAGCGAATGGTATGTTAGCTTTCAAAGCAAAAGGATTTCAGTATAGGAGCAGGGAGGTTCTACTGCAGTTGCACAGGGTCTTGGTGAGACCACACCTGGAGTATTGCGTACAGTTTTGGTCTCCAAATCTGAGGAAGGACATTATAGCCATAGAAGGAGTGCAGAGAAGGTTCACCAGACTGATTCCTGGAATGTCAGGACTTTCATATGAAGAAAGACTGGATAGTCTTGGCTTATACTCGCTAGAATTTAGGAGGTTGAGAGGGGATCTTATAGAAACGTACAAAATTCTTATGGGGTTGGACAGGCTAGATGTAGGAAGATTGTTCCCGAAGTTGGGGAAGTCCAGGACAAGGGGTCACAGCTTAAGGATAAGGGGGAAATCCTTTAAGACCGAGACGAGGAAAAACTGTTTCACACAGAGAGTGGTGAATCTCTGGAACTCTCTGCCACAGAGGGTAGTTGAGGCCAGTTCATTGGCTATATTTAAGAGGGAGTTAGATGTGGCCCTTGTGGCTAAGGAGATCAGGGGGTATGGAGAGAAGGCATGTACGGGATACTGAGTTGGATGATCAGCCATGATCATATTGAATGGCGGTGCAGGCTCGAAGGGCCGAATGGCCTACTCCAGCACCTATTTTCTATGTATCTATGTATCTATGATTGTATGCCGCATACAACACACACACACACACGCACACACACACACACACACACAGAGACACACACAGGCATACACACGCACATGCACACACACGTAATCACACATACACACACACTCACTCCCACACACACATAGATTCATACAGATACACACAAGCACACACATGCATACACACACACACACAGACATACACACACACTCACATGCATACATACAGACAGACACACACAAACACACACACACACAAACACACATCACACACACAGACACACACACACACACACACACACACACTGATACACACACACACACAAACACACACACACAATCACAGAAGTTTAGGGTGTCACGGTTAATTGTTTTGTCTTCTCCTGTTGCCAGTTACCTGATCACTGCACCAAGCATCGTTCATGTTGATGTGCCAGAGAGCGTAACCGTTCAGCTGCATGGAGTCGCCAAGACGCTCAACGTCAAG
Organism: Malacoraja senta; assembly: GCA_038087875.1. NCBI lineage: Eukaryota > Metazoa > Chordata > Chondrichthyes > Rajiformes > Rajidae > Malacoraja > Malacoraja senta. The sequence continues at coordinate 8,386,064 of CM075994.1, forward strand.
GTCTATTTGTTCGATGAAATAACAGGACAAAAAGTATCCGAAGACGTGGATTTTTCTCTATCGACGGAGAATAATCACCAACAGATTAAAGACATCGTTGTGAGTGCACGCCTGCAGTTTCTTCCCAGCTGTTATCAGGCAACTGAACCATCCCATCACACAGAACCACACAGAGTCTGAGCTACAGGGAGAGGTTGAGTAGGCTGGGACTCTATTCCATGGAGCGCAGGAGAATGAGGGGAGATCTTATAGAGGTGTATTAAATCATGAGAGGAATAGATCGGGTAGATGCACAGAGTCTCTTGCCCAGAGTAGGGGAATCGAGGACCAGAGGACATACGTTCAAGGTGAAGAGGAAAAGATTTAATAGGAATCTGAGGGGTGACCTTTTCACACAAAGGGCGGTGGATGTATGGAACAAGCTGCCTGAGGAGGTAGTTGAGGCTGGGACTATCCCAATGTTTAAGAAACAGTTAGACAGGTACATGGTTAGGACAGGATTGGAGGGATATGGGCCAAGCGCTGGCAGGTGGGATGAGTGTAGCTGGGACATGTTGGTCGGTGTGGGCAAGTTGGGCTGAAGGGCCTGTTTCCACACTGTCTCACTCTTATGACTCTATGACTCTGCAACTTGCAAACTCCATGCAGTCAGCACCCCCTAGTTGGGATCGAACCCGGTTATCTGGCGCTGTGAGGCAGCAACTCTACCCGCTGTGCCACCGTGCTGCCCTAAATTATGCAGTGTACGGCATCTTGGTGGCACGGTGGCACAGCAGTAGAGTTGCTGCCTCACAGCGCCAGAGACTGTGGCTATCAAACTGTCCAACTCCTCCCCCTTCTGTCGTGGGGTAGACTGAAACTGACTCCCCTCACCGCCCCCCCCTCCCCCCTCCCCCCTCCCCCTCCCTCCCCCCTCCCCCCCAATTTTGCACACCCCCAATTCTTTCCACTCGTCACTTTAATTTCATGTTTCATGTATTTTGTATTTTTATGACTGTTGGCAGTTCAATTTCCCTCCTGGGATCAATAAGGTTCTATCGTATCGTATTGTATGGTTTCCACTCTGTTTCTCCAAACTAAGCTAAACTACACTTTAAGTCGGAAATAAGATGAAATATTTGAAAGATCGAGGAGATGTCGGTTGTGGCGCAGAAGGGGGTGCATTCTGGGGCAGATCAACCATTGGTTCATAAGTTTATTAGTGATAGAAGCAGAATTAGGCCATTCGGCACATCCGGTCTACTCTGCCATTCAATCATGGCTGATCTATCTCTCCCTCCTAACCCCATTCTACTGCCTTCGCCCCATAACCCTTGACAAAGCATGATCATGTTGAATGGTGGAACAGGCTTGAGGGGCCGAGTGTCTGCTGTTGCTCTGAACATAGGGGCACAGAACAGCAAAGGAACAGGTCCTTCGTCCCATCTGTGAGAGGGTTGGGGGTGTCATAGAGTGATACAGCGTGGAAACAGGCCGTTCAGCCCATCTGTGAGAGGGTTAGGGGAGGAGTGTCATAAAGTGATACAGTGTGAAAACAGGCCCTTCAGTCCATCTGTGAGAGGGTTAGGGGGAGGAGTGTCATAGAGCCATTGATTGATACAGTGTGGAAACATGCCCTACGGCCCAACTTGCCCACACCGTCCAACATGTCCCAGGTACACTTTTTACGCCAGCATTACTCCAGCATTTTGTGTCTACTCGTCGATTTAACCCAGTGTCTGCAGTTCCTTCCTGAACTAAACTAAACATGGCTTGTACACCACACAGGTAATCTCCACCAGAGTGAAGCAGTTGGACTTGTGGCATCGCAAGACAGCGTATCTCTTGTTAGCGGCAGAGTGCTCCGACCTCTTCAGCGGGAGGAGGGTGACTCAGGTCCTGCTCTCCTCCAGGAAGGGCTACATATTCATCCAGACCGACAAGCCGATATATACCACCGATGAGCAAGGTGAGTGGGGCAGCGATGCATGCCTTTTCTTGCGGTTTGCATTGCGCTAGGGTGGCGCGGTGATGGGAGACAAAGTAGGCCATCCACTGTGTGACCATGACTCATAAGGTCATAAGGTCATGAAGGAAAGGAGCAGCATTAGGCCATTCGGCCCATCAAGTCTACTCCGCCATTCAATCGTGGCTGATCTATCTCTCCCTCTCAACCCCATTCTCCTGCCTTCTCCCCGTAACCCCTGACACCCGTACTAATCAAGAATCTATCTATCTCAGGCTTAAAACTATCCACTGACTTTGCCTCCACAGCCTTCTGTGGCAAAGAATTCGACAGAGTCACCACCCTCTGGCTAACGAAATTCCTCCTCATCTTCCTAAAGGAACGTCCTTTAATTCTGAGGCTGTGCCCTCAGCACGGGGTAGGCCAGCTGTTTAGTGGTTCAATCACTTTAGACTTTACTATAGACTTTAGAGATGTAGCGTGGAATAAAATCTTGTAAATGCTGTAGCAGGCAACAAAAAGGCTTCTCACTCATCCCACCTGCCCATATCCTTCCAAACCTGTCCTATCCATGTACCTGACTAAATGTTTATTAAACGTTATGATCGTACCTGCCCCAATTACCTCCTCTGGCAGCTCGTTCCATGCACCCACCTCCCTTTGTGTGAAAAAGCTGCCCCTCGGGTTCCTGTTGAATCTTTCCCCTCTCACATTGAACCTATGTCCTCTGGTCCTCGATTCACCTATCCATCCATATTTCCACAAAGACCGCTCCCTCCGTAACTCTCTGGTCAATTCGTCCCTTCCCACCCAAACCACCCCTTCTCCTGGCACTTTCCCTTGCAACCGCAGGAGTTGGTACACTTGTCGCTTTCCCTCCCCCCTTGACTCCATTCAAGGACCCAAGCAGTACTTCTAGGTGAGGCAGAGGTTTACCTGCACCTCCTCCAACCTCATCTATTGCATCCGCTGCTCTAGGTGTTAACTGCCCTGCATCGGTGAGACCAAGCGTAGGCTTGGCGATCGCTTCGCCCAACACCTCTGCTCAGTTCGCATTAACCAAACTGATCTCCCGGTGGCTCAGCACTTCAACTCCCCCTCCCATTCCGAATCCGATCTTTCTGTCCTGGGCCTCCTCCATGGCCAGATTGAGTCCCACCGTAAATTGGAGGAGCAGCACCTCATTTTTCGCTTGGGTAGTTCACACCCCAGCGGTATGAACATTGCCTTCTCCAATTTCAGGTAGTCCTTGCTTTTCCCCTCCTTCCCCTCCCCTTCCCAGCTCTCCCACAAGCCCACTGTCCCCGCTTCTACCTTTCTTCTTCCCGCCCCCCCACCCCCACATCAGTCTGAAGAAGGGTCTCGACCTGAAACGTCACCTATTCCTTCGCTCCATAGATGCTGCCTCATCCGCTGCGTTTCTCCAGCATTTTTGTCCACCCTGTCCCTCCAGCTTGGCATCTAACGTATCTATTCTCTTCATGATTTGATACACCTCCATAAGATCGCTCATCATCCTCCAAGGAATAAAGTCCAAGCCTGCTCAACCTCTCCCTATTTAGTTTAGATAGACACAAAAAGCTGGAGTAACTCAGCGGGACAGGAAGCATCTCTGGAGATAAGGAGTTGGTGATGTTTCAGGTCAAGACCCTTCTTCAGTCTGAAGTCTGAAGGGTCTCGACCCGAAACGACACCCATTCCTTC